>CM034147.1:247853173-248453173 GCA_019776745.2 Taxus chinensis | reverse complement strand
AGAATTCATACATGTTCCTCTAGTACCTCAATCTTGTCTTTATATTCTTTATTCCTCGCCACCATGCAAGTAGAATATTGTTGATATATGTGTAAATCTCCCTCATGAGTAGTTGGTCCTAATTAGATTGTGCTCATCTCATAGTTGACTGATGTCATCTCATCCATTGGCTTGATTGTCTTTGGCCAAGATACTTTGAAGCATTGATTTCCTGTCTCTCCACTATAGAATCGTGATGTTATCTCTGCAATATTTCTTGACCCTTTTCCTTTATCCAATGAGAAAATCATTGATAGATTAGGGGTTTCTACTTGTTGCACAGTTTGAGTTTCAAGGATGACTATTTCCCTCATCCACAAAAACATCTCACTGGATTCAGGTTCAATGATGGGTGAACCAACCATTCTTTGTTTGGGTGGAGGAGGCAAGTCCTGAATGAGAGGAGAATTGGTGTCAACAATAGGCAAGACCTATTATAATGGTTCGAAGACTAGATCATGAGTCATATACTCCTCATTCACCCATAAATTTGGTTTTGTATTTTTTGTTTACATTAATGAGATCATGTCTTCCTCCTGTGGCAAATCAAATGATCTTTCTCCTACCCTGACTTTCTTGGGTGTTTTCTCGTAGGGAGAAATTTCTAATTCCATGTATAGACACCAAAATTGGTTCACACTCCCCTTGGCCCCCCGTTGAATAACCAACTCAAACATATTCACCTAACCATGGCCCTTTCCACCCCACATTAATATTAATTCAATTAACCTAACTAAATTAACACCCATCCCCACAATATTCATTACTTAATTATTTTAATTAAGTTAATTTCCACCTCACCTAGCCACCTCACCCTAGACCTATTCTTGGCATGTTTCCATAACTAACTAAGACTTGGTCCCACTTACCTTAATGAGCTAATACTTAGTTCAACCCTAAAAATCAATGCCCATTATCCCTCTAACCACATTCCCACTCATAAAAAAGGAAACTTCCACTTTGATCCAGGAGAATAGATAGATCTGGTGGAAATAATTGCCAAGATATATTATTTTTAGTAAACCTAGGGAATCCTACCTTAAGCAACGCCGATCACCTCGAAATTAAATCCAGTTAACCCAAAACTATCATCATTTACCATTTATTTACCTTAACAACCTTTTTTTTGGGTTGGCACATTCTGAGATCAAGGAGATGAGAAGAGAGTTGCATGCAAGAAGAACCAGAGTCTTTTCATGCACCCATACATCCACAGCCAACACCAGGATAGATCCAGAAGCATTGCACTCACAGAAGCATTCCAGGAAGCACTATTGTGGCACCAAACACCATTCTTCTGATTAACTGTTGTCACCATTCAGCCATAAAAAATTTATCATAATAAGTGTATCCTCTACCAGCATAGTTTATTTTAGTATAATATATTTTGTTACTTCTGTTATCAGTTTATACTTTGCATGTTCATTTCCCATCTCTTACCCACTTGTAGACTTAGCCATTCCTCTACCCACACCACCAAATCACTCATTATCACCTGTTATACACCTTTGAGTATACATGAGACCTTTAGAGACTTCCCCGTCCACCCTTACATCCTTGTTTATCCTCAACTCAAACCCCATTAACAAATCTTATTGAATCTTATTAGCCCAACTACACTGACGTCGGTTACCCATAATCGTAGTTAGTTCTACCTAACTATGGTTAGTCATACCTTGACCAACTTCGATCTCTATGTTTTCCAACACTGTGTAAACCATCAACCACCCACCTACCAAAACAACCTAAACACCTTATCCAATCCTATTAAGACCTTGTATGTGACCTGTAGACCACCTAAACAACCTATAACCTGATCGGAAGACCTTGACCTGCATAGTTTTTAGTATTTAATTGGATTGACGCTGATAGTGATCTGAGGTACCCAAATCAGAATACTAGCACTAGATTCGTTTATGCATGTATTTCAGTTATTTCATACTTGTTTTATAAAATAGTGGATTGACAGCCTTTTAGGAAGTATCACATTTCTTCGACCTAGCATACGTTAGGCAGTCCACTGTCATATATTATTTAACTCTTATTTGGTAGTCTTGTTTTCTATTTCAGGTAGTTCCTCCTAGCCAAAAGGAAGCTCTCACAGTCTGCATCAGATAGAGAAGTCAGAACGTGTGCAACAACCATCAATCTCTAAACCAACACAACAGGTATTCCTCTTTGGCCCTTTCCCTTATCTGTTGCATCTCAATAATGTAAATAAAATGGTTAAACATTTTTTGACACCCGATGGGACCCATCAGGGGTTCTATTGCATTTTCTTCATTCCTAAGTGAAATTTGTGTGTTTGTTTCCCTTTAAAAATGCTTACACATTAATCTTCTTCTATGGTAATCCTCTCTTCTTTCTGATTTCTCTAAAAGAAAAATTTATCTTGGTGCATTTAAAAAGAATAATTCTTCTTTCTTGCTTTCTGCATTTAGTGAAAGAGCATACCCTCTCCTATTCATCATTTGCTTCATCGAACATAATTTTTCAATCTGGGCTCAAAATTGGTCGCATTACATTCTTATTTGCTGCATTTAGCTCACATTAAACTGAGGCCAATCTATATGTTGGAAGTCATGCCTAGGTGATGGTTGACACAAAGAATCATAGAAAGCACATTCTCTCTCTCTCTCTATGTCTTACCAAACTACACAAAATTAAAATATACACATCTTTCTTAAACAACATATTACTTAGGAATTCTTGTCATTGATCACACGATCAGAGGTTTGACAGGTACTCCCCATCTCATTACCTTTGTCAAGTCATAACCTCAGAGGACATCCCACCCCCACCATAACATAACCTGAAACTTCTCCTTTTAGATATCCTTCTTCGTAGGAAGCCTTCCTCACCAAAAACTCTACTCTAAATTCATGAGTCAGTCTTCTAAATAGCATAAGCTCAACACATTAAAAATCACTTGTTAGATACGTGTTGTTAGTATTTGATTAATGTGCATTTTGAGGTGTGAGGATACATTTCTCCATTTTTCCATTCTTTTTCCTTACACACTCCACAATCATAGTTGGAGTATTCTGACTTCTTCTGAGTGTGTCAGGACCTCATTATATCATCTCCATCCTTCTAGGTTAAACATTCATCTGATCTCAGTTCACAACAATCTATTTTTCTACATTTTTCAAAATTTCATAGTAACTGGCATCGATGTATCCACCGGAGTTGGTTCTAACCTCACTTTCATTGATTCTACCTAACCGCTATCGGTTCCCTATCCTTTTGGTTAACTTGCCCAAAATACACCTATTCTCATCTTCTTCACTGTTTTTTAATTTTATCTTAGTCTTTGTACTCTCTGTATTCTCATAAATGGTCATCATACAACCTACTATCTGACATTCATCAGTTTTTGTCCGCTTTGGTTAAAATATTATTTTCTCATAGTAACTAACCTCGGTTACCCCTAAACCATCATTGGTCATACCTGAGTGACGTTTATTACCCTATGTTGATTCTTAATTGATACATTTCCCGAATCCACCTATAAACACTTGTTTTTCTCATTCCTACTACTCTTTGTGTTATCTACAAGATACAACATCACCTTATACACATCCATTCACATGGTGTTGACTCGAAACCAAGCTAACACTCTTATATTCCACATTAGTCATCAACCACTCCTACCTAGTCCTTCAGCACCCTCTATCCTATCACATGGATCCAACCCTACCTACCACCATTTCCACAAGTGATGAGGAATTCACATGACTCCTCGATCAGAATCCCACGGCCTTACAATTCTACCTTTCCCACTCTTCCACCTAGGATTCCTCAAGTTATTTTATATATGGAATGCCTTTATCCATCTCTCTTAACCTTATCTCCACTTCTGCATCAGTCCCTACTAGTTCAGTGTTACCTTCACCTGCTTTAACCCGAGTGGTTTTTTAGCTAGGCCCCATACCTGCTATGACCGCGACATCTTCAATATCAGTTACACATGTAGTATCGGTTGTCCCCTCATTTACCACCTAGACCATAACCCCATCCACACCCATTTTATCACAGATACTAATTACAACACAACCACTCATGGTTTCGGTGACCCCTAATCCATTCTAGAATCTTTTCCTCTCCATCCTGTAATCTTTTCCCCCAATTGCTGCTAAATCCACTATGACCGTCCCACCTACATACACATACTACAACAACCCCTATCTCGTCCATCAGCCATTCTTGATATATTCCCTCTATGTTGGTCCTCTATTATCAACCTCCCTATTTGGCATCACCATACACTTGAATGACGCCCACATCAAATTTTTAATACAAACCCCCTTACACCATAGGAGGTGCCCTCCCATAATAACCTACCAATGACCTCATCAAATTGATGATGGAAAGGATGTAGACACTATAAGCATCGGTTTCCAGCTCACACAATTCTCTCACCTACGATGAAATTCATAATGAGCCCATTCATCCATCCATCCCTATTCGCCCATACGTTTTACAGAGGGAAATGCCAAAATTCAACCATTTCAATAGTAAAGAAGACCCGTAGATGAATTTGTGGTCTTTCAAACATGGGTGTTAGTTGATTACCCATGATGATGCTTTACTTATATGAACCTTCCCGATGTCCTTGAGAGGACCTGCATTAGACTGGTACAGTGGGCTACCTAGACATTCAATCTTCTCATTTAATCAAGTAGCCCAAGCCTTCTTAGACCACTTCTCAATCAAAATTGTTAAGAAAGTCACCATGACTAATTTTATTCCACACGACAGTATGACGATGAGTTTATCGCTTACTTTTTCACTCACTGGCATAGCCTAATTAACCATCTCACATTTCAATCACCTCAAACTGAACTCATAGATTTGTTTACTCAGACTTGCACTAGACACATCTCACCAACCTTGTAGGTACATACCTTTTGCACTTTTTACAAGGCATTCACCATGGCACGGAAATTGGAAATTTGTGCTATCAAAGAGAAGAAAACTTAGTTGCGTAACAAGAACATCACGTTCAAATCGAATGATACTTCTTCATCTTCGAAAAACTAAAACAACTATTCAAAACCAAAAGGATCTGCCAATGCTGTAGTTCTCAAATCTGGCCCTCTTCACCCATCAAACCCATCCAACCTCCTTATAATCTCTTTCCCGTCTAAGATTTCCAATTTAGATGAGAACATCAAAAGTACACTTCAATAGGAGAACCTTATTCTTCTATTTTGGAAAATATTATCAAGGCTAGTGTCATTACCCTTCCACCTATAAAACCACACACTGGTTTTGACCCTAAGCACCCCATGCCCACATGGCATAAAGAACATGTATTTTGTAACTATCAACGTATCAAAGGTCATAATGATGATAACTACATCACCTTCAAGAATATCATCCAAGAAATGTTAGACAATGGAGATCTAGTCTTGGACAACCCGAATGCGCCCACTAACCAAAACCTACATATCTTCAAGAATCCATTCCCTAATCATTCCTCATCTTCCAATCAAGTTGGTGACACTTCAACCAATGATAGCAATGTCTGTGAGGTCCATGCTATTTTCAATGACATACCAGTTGCTTCCAAATTGCCTCATGTTCCTTCCATAGAAAAAATCTTAGCCCAAGCTCCCCTACCTATAAAAGAACCTATTTCATCTACTCCTCCACCCAAAGAGGAACCCCATTCATTTTATCCTTCGCTCGTGGAATAGCCTATAATTAGCACGCCACCTTTGGCCCCTCAAATTACTGAGCAATCATCAGTAGCACCTCACCTACTCATAGGAGATACATACATGTCCACAAACTACACCATCACAAGGAGATTCCACCTCATCCAACCCATCATTTCCTCCACCCATAGAGAATCCTGTAGAAATACCATTGCCTTTAGATGACCATCCTCCATCGGACCTGCAAGATCCCACTGATATGCTTTCAGCTCTCTTACCCATAGAGTTTGAATCTAGCCATTTCCATGTTTCTTAAACACATTTTATGAGGATTGCTACTCGATCCACATCGTCCCTGCCTATAGCAGTACCATTTTCACTCTTGGCCGATTTCCTAGACTATGTTGATAGAGCCTTACTTTGGGGATGTTTTCTACTTCCTGCTTCAACCCAAATGCAACTGTCACTCACCGACACCTCCACTATCTATCCAAAACTGTTTCAAGAGACCAAACCAAACAAAACCATGATTATTGCAACACCTTCCAAGTCATCAACCATATCCTAACACACACCTCTGCCCATAACCTGACATACATCTACACCCAAACACCTACCCATGCCTATATCATCTCCCTTACCTAAACCCACCACTACCTTAGGGGTCATGTCAACATCGAACCTTACTCACCCACCCATAAAATTAGATTTACCCACATCTTCCCAAACCAACACTAAACTAGTTCCAACCCCTAAAATGAAGACCTAACCTCCTAGGCCTCATACACTAACCTCGTCTACCACAACATTATCACCTTCACCTTTCCCATCCATCCTAGGACCTCACCCCTCAACCCTGGGAAAACAACCTTCTTCCACCGGAAAACCAAGAATGCATAAACCCACCCCCTCATCATGAACCTCTAATATACCCAAATTATCCATATAGCCTCCTTCGTTACCAATAATTTTCTTACCACCTATACCACCACTACCATCCATAACTCCTTCACTACTCATGACACATTCTTTTCTTCCACTCACACCTTCTACCCAACCTCTACCAACTGCCTCCACCTTAATTCGGTTTCCCCCGTGGGTAACCCACCCTCTTCCACCATTTTTTTTTTCCCTCTACATCTCATACACCCTTTTCACCTTGGCCCAAGAAGGTGTAACTACCCATGTGGGTAACCCACCCTCTTTCACCATCTTCTTTTCCCTCTACATCTCATACACCCATGTCACCTCGACCCAAGAAGGTGTAACCTAAAACTAAAATTCCACTACCCTCCAATAAGGTAGTTAAACCAACCAAACCTTCCATCGCCAGCTCTTCTACCATGCTCATACCTAAGGAGATGAAACCAAGACCTAAGACCACTCAACATACCAAACTAGTGGGCCAAACCGTTCCCCCTCTTGTGAAACCTCTTCCTCTACAATCAGCCACACCTATACCCAAACCCACACTCACCTCCCATTGCAATCAACTAATAGGGTCCTATGCCAAAATCTTAACCGATCTCCTCGAAGCCTCTGTCATCACATTACCACCTCTTAGACCTTAGGACCCGTTCAAACCCAAACCAAAAGGGTTTGACGAAACTAACATTTACACCTACCATCATGTTTCAGGACATGATGTAGAGTACCGTAAAGATTTAAAAACTGCTCTTGTCCAATTGTGTCCTCCCAAAGAAAATTTTGACGACAACGATCTTCTTGATGAGGACCCCATTTCTCCTTCACCAATTTCCCCAAATCCTCTTCCATTACCCACTCATCTACCGATATCTCCACTGCCGCAACTCTTCGATCCACCCCTCAAATTTGAGATCAACATGATCAACATTGCCACCCATACCCAAAAATACAAAGGAAAGGTAAAGGAAACTAGCCCATCAACTAACCCTATACCCAACATACCATCTGCACCCATACCCAAAGTAACCATTCGAGGTCTTGCATATCCTATTTCTGATGGGGTCACACATCACACAATGCTAAAACAATTACACCAACCCCTATCAAAATGTCTTTATATGACCTCATCCAAACCTCTAAGTCACATCATCAAGCCCTCATGGAATTCCTTCAATCTATTAAGGTTTTACCAAATGATCTGACGCCCATAGCCTCCATCATTACCCCTCACCACATAGCCTCTCTCACTAGGTAATTTCCTTCCTCTATACCTCCACCTACTCACCAAGTAGTCACCCTCAACTTTTCAGATGAAGAGATCACTCCCTTCCATTTTGATGACCCCAACCCCACTCTTTTCATCTACATATTTATTGATAATATATGCATGTGATGTGTTATGACCGATGGTGATGATAGTATTAACATCATATCCTCCCATGCATACGACCAAATGTGAATACCTACCAATTACATGTATGGTAACCCAGTTATGTTGCGTTCCTTCAATGACGCCATGACCACTAGTATGGGTACCATCATTCTCCATGTCTTTGTGGGTCCCCGCACTATCCAAGAAATTTTCTATGTCTAAGAAGGATAATTCCAGTATAATATGTTGATTGGCCGACCTTGGTTCCGCACCATGGGTTGTGTCCCTTTGACTTTACATTGTTGCCTCAAATTTGAACATGAAGGACATAATTACACCATCCCTGCCAACCCATCACCTTTTAAGACCTGTAACATGCTATACCGACCCAATGATGTGCTTGTACCACTTAAGGTATCTACCACTATCCCAACTTAACCTTCACCTACAAAACCATCCACCAAGACTGCCACTACCTCTTCTGCATATAACCTTGTTATCCATATTATTGTTGTAACCTCTACCACTAACTCACATGTTTCCCCATCATCTAGCGAGTCATCTATCCCCGCTACCCACATATTGACTACTGATTGCTTAGAAGGTGTTTTTCAATGCCTCACTCTAGGGGAATACCACCTATACAATATCGACACCTTCCTCAGCCCACAAGAGTATAGGAACCTGCGTCAATACCCCAGTTATGACATCCGCATCGGCAACATTTTTCCTTATGGATGTCCCCACCTTTGCACTAACCTAACGTATGTGGGGATTGATATTTCCACCTATAAACCTGAGCCTCCATCCCAAACCCAACCATTTTCATCCAACCTACACTCCCTCACTAACTGCCAACTTCGCTCACACTTTCCTCCATCGGTGCGCATGGAAAGGATTTGGCTTCAGTTTTTACGAGCAAGGTTGACATACTATCATTTCCTGTACCTCTCATAAACATAATGACCATAGTGGCATTGGTTTTGACGCATCACCTTCCAAGAAGGATCGTTTCGACCCCATTCAGGAATGAAAACCTTCCCCACCCTAGTCACCCACAGAGTCCATAGATCCCGAATCTATTCCTCCTAACATTTTTTTTCGTAAACACCATTTCCATAGGACCTTTGACCTATTAATTTGATTGAAAGGCTCCCTCTTCTCTCCCATTCTTGTATCCTGACATGATCGATGACGATACACCTTCTATTAATGTTGTTCAATATCAAGACAATGAATCCATCCTCACTTACCTTAGTGGAAGATTCTTATATTCATCGGTCATTACATTATGAGATGCAAACCATGCTGAATGAATCAACCATTGAAATCAACATTAACACCCAGGATGACCCACACATTCTAAAGATCATCCAATCCTTAGACACTACTGAACAGGAAGCTTTCACTTCTTTTCTTCGGGACTATAGCAACACTTTTTCTTGGTCCTATGCCGATATGCTCAATATCGACCCAAAAATCATGGTACACAATATCCCCAATGGATTTATAACATCGTTCCTATCACAAAGGTGACAGGCGGACTCTACATTTGCACAGACTTCTGTGACCTCAACCTAGCTTGTCCTAAAGATGATTTCCCCTATCAGGCACTGACCAACTAGTTGATCTCACCACTAGCCATGAAATGTTATCACTCATGGATGGTTTCTTGGGCTATAATCAAATATTAATAGCTCTAAAAGATCAACACAAGACTACCTTCATCACCCCTTGGGGGAATTTCTACTATCGTGTCATGCCTTTTGGCATTAAAAATGTTGGTGCCACATATCGGCAAGTTATGACTTACATCTTCCATGACATCATGCATTGCATATTGGAAGATTGCGTAGATGATCTTCTGGCCAAATCTAAACATCGAAAGGAAAATTTTCCCCTCCTTAAGGTCATCTTTGATGGTCTCATAAAGTATTGTGTACATCTTCAACCAAAGAAGTGCATCTTTGTAGTAATTTCTAGAAAACTCCTAGGTTTCATCATTTCTTTTTGTGCCATAGAATTTGATCTTGCTAAATTCAATGCTATTCTTGAAATGCCTCTGCCCACTAATCTTTGTCAACTTCAAAGCCTACAAGGTAAGTTGCAATCCATTCATTGTTTTATCTCGTAGCTTTCCGACCACTGTCAACCATTTCATCATCTTCTCAAGAAATATGTTTCATTCAAATGGGATGATGAATGTCATAGAGCCTTCAAATCCTTAAAACAATACCCCCTTCAACCACCAGTGCTCATTCCTCCTAAGGATGACCAGCCCTTTTACCTCGATATTTTTGCCACTAACCATTCTTTAGGCTTCATGCTCACTCATCACAACGAGTAGCACAGAGAGCAGGCTATTTATTACTTAAGTCATACCCTTTTGGACTACGAAACTAGATATGGCTACACCGAAAAACTTTTCTTAGCCTTAGTTTTTCATCCCCATGAAGATTTACCATTTCCTACACAACCACAAAACCTTCGTCATTACTAATAATGACCTACTACACTATATGTGCGCCAAACCCTATCAACATCAATGTGCCACATGGTAGAATATTTTTCTTACTGACCTTGACATCGAATTCATTCATCAAAATTCCATTAAAGGATAGGCTATCGCTAACCAATTGGCTGATGTACCTCTTTCCAGGAATCAACTATCTAATTTTGATTTCCCAGATGATTCTATAGCTACTCTCTCCCTAGACGAACCCGCTTACCAAATGACACTCTTCTTCAATGGCTCCAAGTTTTAGTGTGGGGGAGGGGCTGGAGTTATCCTCATTCCTCTTGATGGTGAACCTATGCCTTTGTCTTTCAAACTTGATTTTTATTGTAGAAACAATATTGCTGAATACAAAGCACTTGTATTGGGCCTCCAGGCTGCTTATGCCTTGGATGTTAAGTCCATCAATATATTTGGTGATTTTTAGCTGGTCATAAACCAAGTCAATGGTATATATCAGTGTCATAATGAGATAATTCAAAAGTATAAGCATCACGTAGATTTAATTTTGACCACCTTTGACTGTTGCGCACTTTAAACCACTCCACGATCTACCAATAAATTTGCAGATACTATGGCCTTCTTGGCTTCTCAGATACTTGCTTCACCCTCTGGCTCTAAAATATTTATCACAATATAAAGGCTACAATCACCCTCTTATTTACCTCATTAGGTCTACTCTGTTGGAACCATTTCCGCTGACCCATGTGACCTTTGGTATAAGAAATATGCAGACTATATTTCCCTTTCCATTCTACCCGATGATCTCACTCGTAATGGACAACATGCCTTTTTTAAAAGTGTCTCCCATTATGTCATCATGGGTGGTCTACTTTATAAGCATGGCTTCGATGGCATTCTCCTATGATGACTTACAAGTTTGGAGATTCCCTACACCATTAAGGAAGTCCACGATGGAATTTGTGGAGGTCACTTTCGTGGTTTAGTTGTCGCTAAATGAATTCTTTGCCTAGGATATTATTGGCCAACCCTAAACCGTGACTATTGTGAATATGTCAAACATTGTGTGAAGTGTTAGCAACATGCTAACCTCCATCACACACCTATTCATGCCTTACATGTTGCACAAGACCTTTGGCCTTTCACTCAATTGGGTTTGGATATTTTCGATGAAATAAATCCCCATTCTTCACAACACCACTAATGGATCATAAATGCTACTGAATATTACACTAAATTGGTAGAGGCCATTCCCCTAATTTTTAAAAAAGCCAAGAAAATATGTGAGTTCATTAACCATCACATCATTTTCCACTTTGGTGTTCCTCACCGTCTCATCACTGATAATGGAAATAAATTCAAAAATAAAACCTTAAACAAACTATGCGACGCTTTTGGCATCCAGCTTAGTTTCTCATCACCTTATTACCCGTAAACCAATGGCCAAGCCGAATCGACCAATAAAACCTTGAACAAAATTCTTATGAAGGTATTCAACGATACTGGGAAGGATTGGCATACGCACATTCCTTTCACCTTGTGGGCTTATCACACTAGTATTCGCACTTCGACTACTGCCACACCTTTTTCTCTGATCTATGATACCAAGGTTTTCTTACCTCTCGAAGTCAAGATTCCATCTCTCTACATCTCACTACAAGACATGCTCAATGATGATGACTTTCACCAAGATCATTTGGCACAACTTAAGTTATTAGATGAACGTCACCTCAATGCTCTTGACCATCTCCAAATCTACCAAAAATGTATCAAATGTGCCTATGACAAATGTGTTTACAAAAAAAAAATTCAAGTCAGTGACATCGTCCTAAAGGAAAATCAACATGTAACCAAAGAGGAGAAAAGTAAACAGGGTAAATTTTCTCCTAATTGGCTTGGACCCTATATCATTACCCATGCTTATGGATCAAGTGCTTATCATTTGTCTTCACTCGAAGGTAAACCCGAATGTGAGCCCCTCAAAGCCTTATATCTTCAACCATTTTATTATTGACGTCAAGTTCTATACCACTGTCTATTATTTGATTGCTCATCCCTTGAGCACTTTTCAACTTCCATATTACCCATTTTGAGGATCCACGAATCAACAAGAATCCTATAATTAACTGTCACCTTTTAATCTTATCTTCAATATGAGTACCACGGCTCTAATTTTAGCATGATTTTCATGGATACTTTTCATCTTCTTCAAGATGGAATCCCATGATTGTTCATCACTTGAGACCACATCTTTCATAGTTAATATATGTGTGCTACGGTCTTGTTTTATAAACAAGAACCTAATCTTCCTCTATAGTCTTATCTATGACTTAAATGTCTAAATACAAAAAGGGATGAAAATTCTTGAGTCAAACTTCTAGCAAAAGATGATTCGGTCAAAATGGAAATCTCTTCACTCTAATTCCACCACTATAAATAGACTATTCCCTTGAAGGACAACTATATCAAGTTATTTCACAAATCCAATAAAAATATCCAGAAGCTTCCCACATCGATCAGCTTCACAAAGACCTCAAGGAGATAATATACTCATCCCATATAGACTTCCCACATCGATCAATCTATTACAAACAAATAAATGAAGGAAAAGATGAAATTTTCATCATGGACTTACCTATTTTTTATCCTAGGTTTCTTGTTCTAAAAAACATGTTGTCATACTCTAAGTTACGCTAAAACTACCCATTCTCACCTCCTTGCATTTTTATCCTAATTTCTCCTTTACTCAAGGGACTTACCGCAAACGCAACATTTTGTGATTATGTGACTTTCTTCGCCTAATAATGGTCTATTATGCAACACCTTTAGGGTCTTAGGTTCACGAGCCCCTCTTAGGTATGGTCGACTCATTAGGGTTTTTATCAATTAAGTGGCTCTTATACCCAACCTCAGACCTCCCCTCCCTCATTTCATCAATTTGAACTAAAAATTTAATTATATTTTCCTACCCAAAAACCCAATCCAATCGCTCAAACCGATCTCATGGACCTGTCTATCCAACTCTTCTCTCCAACTGGTACTTTCCACCTTAGCTAGGTATTCTACCTTGTCCTTTTCTCCATGACAACTGCAAAAGTCAAAAGTTCTTTGTTATTTTCTTAAATGGTACAATACAACAATGATTCTGAAAAATAGGGAATTTTTGGTTTTATAAAACCACCCTGATCTGACCAACACCAGTCCTCTTTGCTCCCTAGAAAAATGATGTCGGTTACCCTCTAACCGACATCGATCTACCCTGCCATTTTTTTAGTCTTACTACGCTACCTTTTACCTACCATTATTCATTCACACATCCCTTTTTATCATCTTGGACACCCTTTGATCCATACCCACACACCCAACCTACCCTTACCTTGCCTTTACTTCATCTTAGTAGTTTTTATTTTCCCTATACCTTGGTACTTCTCGTGTCGTGACCTATATGCCTAGACCTGGAACACTGTTTGTGACCTTTGACCCTCCGTGCTTGTTGTACGTTGTAATGTGGTTACTCGTGTTGTTTGGCCTAGTAACCTTACCTTGCATATTTTCATTTTGTTTATCCTGACCTGACCTTTGGTGTACCAAAATATACCTAAAAAATCCTGCACCTGACCTCTGTTGTGTTTCCACACCATATCTTATACCTTGGATACCTTAATCACTTCAACCTTATTTAGATAGACCTATCGACCTTAGCTGACATAGAGTTTGAAAGCTTCTCAACTTGGTACAATGCCACAGTTTCCAACATGTGCATGCGTTCAACTGCCACTACCTATGACCCTGGCCCATTTACCTGTTTACCCGACTTGACCTTTTACCTTTACCCAAAATGCCCACTGATCTTAATTTTCCCACCTACTCATTTTTTTCAAACCACTCACCGCTTCCGTCTCTCACCTCATCAATTCCTAGTTGGAGGGGGGTTAGCTTCACCCACACTTGCGGAAACAGTACCTTCACCCACACTTGGGGAAACATAACCTTCACCCACACATGGTGCAACCACATCTTTTTTTTTTCAACGTCGCTTACCAATACAAGCTATGCAAAAAATACGGGCAAAATGTAGACACTACAATTGGGTCACACTCCCCTTGGCCCCCATTGAATAACCAACTAAAAAATATTCACCTAACCATGGCCCCTTCCACCCCACATTAATATTAATTTAATTAACTTAACTAAATTAACACCCATCCTCACAATATTCGTTACTTAATTATTTTAATTAAGTTAATTTCCACCTCACCTTAGACCTATTCTTGGCATGTTTCCCTAACTAACTAAGACTTGGTCCCACTTACCTTAATGACCTAAGACTTAGTTCAAACCTAAAAATCAATGCCCATTATCCTTCTAACCACATTCCCACTCGTAAAAAAGGAAACTTCCACTTTGATCTAGGAGAATAGACAGATATGGTAGAAATAATTGCCAAGGTATGTTATTTTTAATAAACCTAGGGAATCTCGCCTTAATTGATGCCAGTCACCTCGAAACTAAAGTCGGTCAGCCCAAAACTATCGTCAGTTACCATTTATTCACCTTAGCAACCTTGTTTTTGGGTTAGCACATTCTAAGATCAAGGAGATGAGAAGAGAGTTGCATGCAAGCAGAGCTAAAGTATTTTCACGCACCTAGACATCCATAGCTAGCACCAGGATAGATCCAGAAGCATTGCACTCATTGAAGTATTCTAGGAAGCACTACTGTGGCACGAAACACCATTCTTCTAATTAACTACTATCACCATTCAGCCATCAAAACTGTATCACACTAAGTGTATCCTCTACCAGCATAGTCTATTTCAGTATAATAACTTTTTTTACTTATGTTATTAGTTTATACTTTGCATGTCCATTTCCCATCTCCTACCCGCTTGTAGACTCAGCCATTCCTTTACCCATGCCACAAAATCTCCCCTTCTCACCTGCTATACACCTCTAATTATACCTGAGACCTTTACAAACCTCCCCATCCACCCTTACATCTCTATTTAACCTCTGCTCAAATCCCATTAACAAATCTTATTGAATCTTATCATCCAGACTATAATGACATCGGTTAGCCATAACCGTCATTGGTTATGCCTAACTATGGTTGGTCATACCTTAACTAACATCGGTCTCTGTGTTTTCCAACACTATGTAAACTAACAACCACCCACCTACCAAAACAACCCAAACACCTTATACAATCATGTTAAGACCTTTTCTGTGACCTGCAGACCACCTGAACAACCTATAACCTAACTGGAAGACCTTGACCTAAACAATTTTTAGTATTTAATTAGATCAATGATGATAGCAATCTAAAGTGCCCAAATAAGAATACTAGATCTATATTTGTTTATGCATGCATTTCAGTTATTTCATACTTGTTTTATAAAATAGTGGGTTGACAGCCTTCTAGGGAGTATCACACTTCCTGGACCTAGCATATGCTAGGCAGTCCACTGTCCTATATTGTTAACTCTTCTTTGGTGGTCTTGTTTTCTATTTTAGGTAGTTCCTTCTAGCCAAAAGGAAGCTCTCATAGTATGTATCAGATCGAGAAGTCAGGAATGCACATAAAAATCATCAACCTCCAAACCAACACAATAGGTATTCCTCCTTGGCCCTTACCTTTATCTTTTTCATCTCAATAACGTAAAGAAAATGGGAAAACACCATGGCCTTCCTTTTTAAACTTGATTAAGAGTGTTTAGAACTAAGAGTAACCTCCACCACTTTTGAAGGTGAATGATGTGAAGTTTGATTTTGGCTTGGAGAAATTCCACGTGACCGGATGATCATACTCCCCTTCTTCTGAAAGTAGTTCCTATTTCTCCACACCACCTTTTTAGTCTACTCAAGTATATCTATTGATTCACAAACGTGCCAGTTTATTTGGGTCATTAGGAACATCTTGACTATTGCATACTCAGGACCGTACATCTTTGTACCGTCATCATGTAAAATTTTTTCATACCAAGATAGCTTAAATTTATTCATTTCACTAATTGTCATCCTCATGGGGTCCTTTTCACATACTTTAAAATCGTCAATACAGTTGGTCCAGTAGTCCTCAACTTGTGGCTCATGTTGTTATTCTAGTGCATAAAACGAGTCGATATCTTCTCAGATGTCAAATTTGGGCCTGGAAATGTAGGAATGCAAAGTCATATGTGTGAAAGTAGCCTCTAAGTGGGATGCATCATTTGAGATTTTACAAGTGAATATCCCTAGAGATATAGGGAATGAAATAAATTTCTTTCTCCTACTTCTAAATTTGGTATTCACTTGAGTGATCTGTCTTCAGAGTTTGAACAGTAAAATCATGTCACTAAGGTACTTAGGCAGTTTTAGTGGAGCTTAGTTGAAGCTAGTGACTCATATGTAGGAGAAGGTTGATAATTGTATGAAGTATGAGCCGTATTCCTTAATCAGGTATATCTCTTTTGGTGACATCCTAGCCTCAAGATCCCATTCTAAGATTCAAATCATGTACATAGTGAATGCATCGTTTATATGAGAAAAATGCCTATTGTTCTCCTCCATAACCAACTGTGGAAGTTTCTTGAATGCAAGTACCTTGGCAGTAATGTTCGTTAGACCAATCCTTTTAATGATCTTGATCTTGCAATGAGATATATTAGGTAAGAATTCATGTGGAACTTCTTTGTCTTAGGAACTCGGAGCAGTTACAGATGGATATTTTCACTGATGATCTACCCCTAGTCAATTATCTTCTTACCTTTTGTCAATGTTTGGATAAAAAGGCCCATCCTGTCTTAGAAGTCTCTCATTCTTGCCTCACTCGTAACTCTACTGAGGAGAGTGATGACATCAAAATACCCTTCTCGAAACTCACACCTTGGAAGAATATTCGGCATCCTATAGGGCTTTCTTCTTGTTTTCAACCATGAGTTGAGTGCTACTCCTTAGACATATGAATCCATTATTTTATAATCATGCATGGACATGTCATTTGAGATGATGACCATACTGGAGGATTTTGATATCTATAGAGAGAGTGAAATGGTTCTAGGGCTGATGACTGCCATCCTTGTACCGTTGTCATCTCAGACGGTTTGCGTCTCGGGCTCATAGTGGAAATATTAGGCTAGGACTAACTAGAGACTCTGCACAGATACTAGGTGTTCTGTAGTGGTGAACAAGCCACTTTTGAATATTTGGTCTTCAATGTTGGGGTTAGCACACTGGTTGTACAGACAATATATCATATCTAAGCATACATGTAAATAAAAGTGGATATTCTACCAGAAGATATATATAAACCAAGAGACATAAATCAACACCAAATTTAATGTGGTTCACCTAGTGTGGGCTACATCCACCAAGAAATAAGCCAATCTATTATCCAAATCTTTGATAAGATAACAATGAATATTTACAATCTTCCACACCTCTCAGATGTATAGTACTCTCTTTTCTCAAGCTCTTACTTCATCACCAAGAATTCTCTCTCTCACCAATTTTTTCAAGTTCTTTCTAATTCTTGTTAATCATCCTCTCTTTTAAACCCTAGCTTTTATGCTTATATAGTCAAATATAGACTTAGGGCACTTAGCCATGCAATTACAATCAATAGATATACTTTAATGCTAAAAATAAATCTAATTCCTGAGAGTTATTTGAAACATCCTCACATAGGTAATTGATGTCAATTATCCCTAACCGATGTCATTCCTTCCTTTCATGACTGATGCCAGTCCTTCTTGACTGATGTCGGTCCTAGGTAACCGATGCCGATTCTCCCTTGACTGATGACAGTTACAATATTTTCCAACAAGTTTCCATTGCATGCTAAACTAAAGTAATTGAGCTCCACAACTCAATAATATCCCACTTAGAGATTAATTACTGCACCATACTTATACAACATCATTCTTCGATCCTTCCTTAGCTTTGTTTCTTCCTCTTCAAGTCTCAAACTCGAAGACCAATAGAATTGGAGTATAGCTCCAAATTTTCCTTTGCTAATGGCTTCATTAGCATATCCGTAGGGTTATTTCTTGTATGAATCTTTTCCAGATTCAAATGTCCATCCTCTAATACCTTCTGTATAAAGTGATACCTCAACGGAAATTTTTTTGTTCTTGAATGAAATGTTGAGTTATTTTCCAAATGAATTGCACTCTGACTATCACTGAACAGTTCACAATCATCCTTCTTCATTCCCAACTCTTCCATGAACCTACTCATCCATATCATCTCTTTACTAGTCTTTATAGCTGCAACATACTCTGCCTCTGTAGTAGATAAAGCCACACCCTTCTGTAATCTTGAAATCCAACTAACTGCCATTCCACCTACTGTGAAAATATATCCAGTAGTACTCCTACCATCTAGATCTCCAGCCATATCCGAATCAACATAGCCACATAATGAAATATAAAAACCTTCACAGCATAACTGCATACTAGATGTCCCTTTCAAATACCTGAGTATCCATTGGACTACTTTCCAATGCTATTTACCTAGATTGGCCATATATCTACTCACCACTCCCACTGCCTATGCAATGTCCAGTCTGGTACAAACCATAGCATGCATGAGACTCCTAACTGTTGAAGCATATGGCACTCATGTCATGTATTTGAACTTCTCATGTGATGATAGAAACTGATCTTTTCTTAATTTGAAGTGTCTAGCCATAGGTGTGCTAACAGGTATTGCATTCTTCATATTGAACCTTTCTAACACCTTGTATATATAATCCTCCTAAGACAAGTAAAATTTCTTGTTTTTCCTATCTCTACGTATTTACATGCCAAGGATTCTTTTTATAGCTCCTAAATCCTTCATAGAAAATGTGTGAGCCAGATTTCCCTTAAGCTCACCAATGTCTTGCTTACTAGATCCTGTAATAAGCATATCATCCACATATAGTAACAAAATAATATAGCTCCCATTTTCAAGCCTTTTGAAATAAACACAATGGTCAGATTCAAATCTCAAGTAACCATGCTCTTGCATAAAACTATCAAACCTCATGTACCATTGCCTTGGATCTTGTTTGAGCCCATATAGACTCTTTTTCAACCTACATGCTAATTTCTTCTTACCCTTGACTTCATACCCAAGTAGTTTCTGCATATAAATTTCTTCATCCAAATTACCATGAAGGAAATTCATCTTCACATCTAGTTTATCTAAATGCAAATCCTCTAATACAACTAAACTCAATACAGTACTAATAGAAGTCATCTTAACAACAAGAGAAAATATTTCACCAAAGTCAATACCTACTTCTTCCTTGATACTACAAACCCACTTGTTCTGCAATGTTCTGTTACCTGATGGAAACTTAACCAAATCCCATGTCTGGTTATATTATAAGGAATCCATTTCCTCATTCATGTCATGCTCCCACTAGATGTGGGTCTTATCCTACATTTATTCTTCAAAGATCTCTGGTTCACCATTAGCATTCAATAATAAATAAGATAGAGAAGGTGTAAATTATTTTTGAGGTTTACTTACCCTTTGTGACCTTCTCACAGGAGTTTGGGGTATTAGAGGCTCAATCTGGACCTCCTAGACATTCATATCCAAATCTAATATTGACCAATACCGGTCGATGTACGTACCCAAAATTGTAAGGTACTGTACTGCCAGAACAACGTAACATGTGCCCCAATGATGATACAAGTCTCCTTGCAAGGTGTTCGGGATCCAAAAAATCTCCCCAAGTGTGTGTTAACATCCGGCATGCCTCGCTTAGCCCCTACGTGTCTCTGTTGTTCTCTTTTCCCCTCTTTTCTTTGTGTTTTATTCTTCAGTGACAAAACCGCCGCCCCTGCCTGGGTGGCGGTCTCGTGACCGCCGCCCAAGAAGGGCAGCGGTCCTGTAACCGTCACCCTACTCAGGGCGGCAGTCCTTCACGCATTTTCCAGAATGTTCTTTTTAACGCTGATTCACGTAAATTTACAACGTTTACCATCTTTTTTTCACCACCTTTGGCTTGCATTAATGATTCTGGTTCCCTGGGAATAGTGTTTTGGCTTTGTTTATAGTTTAAGAGATCAATTTGGTTTTTACCTTTCGGTAAATGCAAATGCTATAAATAGTTGGCATGTGCTCAAGCAAATCGTTGCCCCTCAAATTTACCTCTCAATTTCTAATTTCAATAGTTCAGTCTTTTATTTTTCTTAGGATTAATAGTTTAGTTTATTGCATGCTTAGTTAATGTCATTTTTCTATTAGAAAGCCACATATCCATCTTGTGCAAGTGCTGTCATTACTTCGTGCAGTCCATTAAAGTAGAAAAATTCAAATTCTCAGTAGGAAGCCATTAAAGTTGGAGGTTTTACTTGTCAAACAGGATAGTTTCAGGTTCTGGACGTTTTATGTTGAATGACTCGCAATAAATCCCGCTAGGAATTGCATTAAGCCAAGCTCTGTACTCTTGCGCTATCCCTCTCCTACTTGCATTGTATTCAGTGTGTATCCTAAGCTGCCTTTGTTCCAATATCTACTTTTTTTTATGTTAACATTACACACTTTTTCTGGAACCACGTGAGCACGAAGGAATGAGGAGATCACACTGAGGGGACAAGACCACACACACCATCAGATTTTCCACTGTTCTGTAAACTCTAGGTTCTAGCTTTCAAAGTTATAGTTAGAAGCATATCAAATAGAGTAGCCAATCACTTTATTTCAGTCAATTTTACTTTTGATATTGCCAGGGAAGCTATGGGAATTGATAGTTTCTGAGAAACTATGATTCATTCCTCACTTCTGAGGTAGGATCGAGAGTCTTTCAAATAGATTAGATTAGTTATTTCATTATTTACAATATACCTCACAACTGCACAGGAAAGTAGCTATACTCAGTTGCTTTGTTTGTTTTAAATTCATTGTGATTAGATTAGTTGTCAATTTCTATATATATTAGAAATAGTTTCTCCTTCAATTTCATTCATATAAATTCATCATAAAAATACAAAAATAGAGAAGTTATATATGTTATAGATATATTTCACAATAGTTAAATTTTTACTTTACTACAATTGGATTTACATTGTTGCTTTTATATTACAATCACGGGACCCTAGAGAGCCCAAAGAATATGTATTCGATCCAATTGTGCCCCAACCCAATCTCATCACAGAAATAACTAATATAGATCAAAATCTTAGGATCCAAGTCTTCCGAACAACAATAAATCTACAACAAATCAGCCTCCAGTTAAGTGGGTTAAACATAGAAGATGACCAAGCACACACATTTTGGTCAAATCAACCAAACTACAGATTATCCTAGATATATATCTGCATAACTATGGAAGGGCTTAAAAGAGAAAAAACATTTGGTTATGATCCTTTAGTCCCACAGCCAGGCACAAGAGACACTCTCATAGATATAGATACCAGCTTAAGAATTCAAGTTGCACGAACGCCTGTGAGATACTCTAAAAAGATCACACAACTGTTAATTCTGAATATAGAGGCTGAGAAAGCATATGACTATTGGATACTAGGGATTAGGGACTGAGTCTGCACATGACCATAGCAGGACTACAACAAACATGAATCCATGGTTGTGACCCACAAATCCCACAGCCCAACGAATCCATAGGTGAATCAGACATAGATGCTTGGCCTACGCATATTAGTATTCAAATCTACTCCACTTCCACCTATCATCAATCGAACAGTTATCCTTGTTAGACGTAGCATCTAATAAAGCTATGGAATTATGGACTAGGCTAGATAATCACCCGTAGATTCCACTATACCCATCATCCACCCTATGACCCTCTCTGGAGATATACACGAATCTATCCCAGGTCATTTTCCACTTATTCCACAACCCATAGACTGAATCAATGCATAGATCTCAATATTGATTGGAGCCTTCGAGCAGTCATCCTTACCGATCAATCTATCACACCAATTCAGGTTAGGAGGGCATTCTTTGCCTTAGATTTGTAGTTTCCACTAGTGCGTGTCGAAGACATCAGATTTCCTAACTAGTTTGTCTACATCCCATGCATATTCCATCCCCACCAGCTGTCTCAGCACAACCTCGAGAGGTCGGGTTGCGAGGAAAAGTTACTTGTAGATTCCCACGCTCGCTTGTCACTTTTCCACTGTATAAAATTAGTGAACCCGACGTGGAAGAAACAATTCTTCCTCTTTTATTTTTCACTTCTTCCTTCCACCTTCACTCTTACCCATTATTCTGCAGGGTATTCATATACCCCACTGAATATGTTGGGATTCGATGCATATAGTAGACCTCTCCTAGGTCTTGAAGCATACTACGCTCAACTGAATAGATAGTCATCACCCTCGCTCTCAGTATGGGGTGAAAACTATTCAAATAACCAATTATCAACATAAACTCCATCTCCAAGGATCAGATATGGCTCATCTTTCCAAACAGAGGAGTTGGATCAGCTCACTCAAACACAACAAACAGAGCCTTCAGGGCTCAAACAATATGACGTTCACAGAGAGAATCTGGTTCATCTCCTCAGGTACTACTTAGACCACAAATTAGTAGACAATCAGACCCGATACCTGGTTTTAGATGATGAACATTCGGTATGTTATGCCAAGAAGATGAGACAACCCCTCTCGGAGTATGTACCCACCCATAGGGAGTTTACAAATGCAACCCGAGGTCTCTTTTCAAGAAAATACCTCCATGCCACTACATATAGGAAATGCCCTCAGGGAAACTTGGCAGGGAGCAGCAATCAATTCATAGCAGAATATCACATGCCTATACAACATCAGGATATACAACAAATGCCACTAAGGAAAAAATATCATGACTTCACCAAATGAGGTCATTTCAACTCTAGTAGAAAAAGTTAGGGGGTTGGAACTTGCTTAGGAAAATCACCATTCTCAATTCATACAGGTAAGAAATTCTAATCCTCCACACCATCCTAGCCAAGTATACCTCCTCACAGGAATAGGCACGTTAGGCATGACTCCTTAGTATTCACAACAAACGCCAACAAGAACTGCCATTTCTAACACCGTTTTGATACCTCTCGGTCTAGTACAAAATAATCCATTCCTAGACAATACCCCTTCATACTTAAACATGTACTCCAAATCACCCACAAGGGGACATGTTCTCCTCTCCCAGCATGTTTTCTCAAACATAGGGGCTTCCTTGTGCCCCTGTTAACGCATACGCTACGCCATACCAACAACCCATTCCACCGCCACCCCCTCAGCAGGCACCATCAATGGTCGGAAACCTATGCAATAGGGACTTATTCAGAATATTTGAAAGAACCCTTAGACTTCACCATACGAAGCGTTAATGCTTCCAAGGCCTCTTCCCGATTTGCCCAAATACAAAGGTGAGGGGAGATCCGAATGCACATATCAAGGCTTACGGCATAGCCATTCGAGAACTACTCCCTTGGGATGGGGTTGTTGCTAAAATATTCCCCAAGACTTTGGAGGGCATCACCCTCGATTGGTATTATAGAATACCTGAGGGTTCCATCCATTCATTTAAACAACTCGTTTCGGAGTTCATTAAGGCATTTGACATGAACAAACTATTAAGAACAGGAATCAAGGAATTCTTGCACATTAAGCAGGAAAACAATGAATCCGTTGCTCATTTCATCCAGAGGTGGCGTACAGTTCTTTATTCTTCAGCCAGTGCTCCAAATATGGACCAAATGGAACTATGTGATTTATTCCTTCATTATCTCAGTAGAGAAGTGAGGGAAGAAGTCTAGAAGTTCCCACTAAGGACTTACGAATGAAGTACTTGAGGGTGCTCTCTGAATAGATCAAGTGGCAATAGATAGCAGTCGTAAGACGTATGGAACAAACATGGGAGGTTAATCACCTCCAACCAGAACACTACGGCTTATCCTACCACCACAAATACTAATCAAGGGACCTAAAATCCTTAATAAAAATCATGGGAGTGACAATAGATGGAGTAACTGATGAACCCAAAAGGGTAAATGTTGTGAATACTCCACCACTAGTAAACAACCAACGAAAAAACAACTTTACCCCAACAATAAATGCAGTGGATTTCAATTATCCACAACAACAACAACGACAACAATGGAAAAAACCCTACACAGGGTCCAAGCCAAAACTAAACTGGATATCAAAACCAAAACCAAAGCCAAAAACATAGCAAATGCAAAACTTTAATCCTAATAGGCAATGGTTTGATCAGAGTTTTGGGGCACAATATACACCAAATCAGTAGACTAGGAATTACAATCCTAACTCGTATTGTGGTTTTCACAAAATCCGATGGGCCATGACACCAGAACATGCCATGACTATAATAAATTCATGCAACAGTTTTCCAGAGGAACAAAGACAACTTTTCATAGATATGTTCTTGGCAGATCCTACGTCACCAGCGCCAAATACTTTTACGGGGGCAGTTTCCCCTCAAAATGCACCCCGTCAAGATCTTCAATGATCCACTCCCAAATCATAAACAACAACAGGTTAAATTCAAATGGGACAAACAAGGGTGTAATGACAGGAAACAATGATCATGAAGCCTCGAACTTCACTAAATCCATTAGTTGCGCCACAATTAGGAAGTCAGCCGCGACCCAAGATAGTCGGTTAAGTGGAGTTAGACACCGAACTACCCATAGAGGCTGTAACAAGAACATGAGATTATTCCTCTTAGCCAAGTCCAAGTTACCTATTGGAGATAGATAACATTCAACAAATGTTAGTAAAACCTGTGGGTGACTACGATTTAATTAGTGATCTAACAAAAACCTTCTCACACATTTATTTTTTGGACTTACTAAAGAATTCTCCTACCCATAGGGCTACTCTTTTAGAGGCATTAGGTTTAGGCCATCTAATTAACATCACTCCACCTCCCGAAACATAGGTAAACCATGTAGACTTTGATATCCACCCTCCGGGGAATCCGGATAGGGATACCAAATTCATATTTGAAATAAACAAAATGCCAATAGACACTGAGATTGCATGCCGAGGTGATCCAGCCTTACATTTGCAAGTATGGGTTTATAACAACTATGTGAAATGCGGGATGGTTGACGATGGGGTAGTGGTTAACATAGTCCCCTTCTCTTTTCTTCAAAATCTAGGGTATGGAGAAACGAATTGTTCCACAACTCGAAATATGCTAAGAGGCTATGATAGCCTTAAAGCCACCTTGATTGGAACTATAATACTACCAGTCACCTTAGGACCCAAAACAATCCTGACTAAGTTTTATATTATAGATCGGGAAACTAACTATAATATGATCCTCGGCCGACCATGGATACACTGTATGAAGGCAATCCCTTCTACATTATTTCAAGAAGTAAGATTATTGCATTTAGGAAAGGTGTTCATCGCCAAAGGTGATCCAAAACCATTTGATGTACACCTGGCTGACCTAAAGAAAATACCAAACGTGCACTCAGATTTTGAACTCCCAACAAACCAACTTAATAAACCTACCGACGCAAAACTGGAAGAAAAGTTGGTACCTTCGACAGATCTTGAGACTATGAGCCTAGCCAAGACAATCCCATCCCTCAAAGATGAGGTTAAGATTGTAGAAATAGTATCATTAGGAACTACTACAAAAATTGTTGAATTGCTAGAACAGAATCTACCAATGTTCCTACCATTTGATTTTGTAGGCATGGGATACACCCTAGGTGTTGGTTCTCTTCTAGCAGTGGATCTCTGCATGGTAGAGGTAGAAGATGTTAACACAACAAATATCCCAATGCCCATATTCCCAGCTAAGTATTGGACTCTCCATTTTGATGGAGCTAGATGTCGTTACGAAGCTGGGACAGGTGTAATCTTTACTTCTCCTGAGGGAAAAGTCCTACCATTTACCTTTAAACTAAATTTCAAATGTAAAAACAATGGTGCTAAGTACGAATCCCTCCTCCTTGGCCTCGTCCTAGCTAAGAGGATCAGTGTTAATAATATCAGGGTGTTAGGAGACTCATAATTGGTAGCAAATCAAGTCTCTGAGATGTATGAAACTAGAGTCGAGCACTTACAACTCTACAAAACAGTTGGATTGAGTTTAAGCAAGGAGTTTTACTTCATATCAATTGAAGCATTCCTGTGAGAACAAAACCTTCTCACTGATTCAATAGCAACCTCAGCGTCACGCTTTACTCCAAACAGTGAGTTGGAGGATACCCGTTTCATGGTATCCCTTCATACTGAACCACTGGTAAAAACAATGTCGAATCCTCTTTTAACAAACAAAAATGAGAACAAATCTACTATCCTAGACCGCATTGATAGTGATAGAGCCACTCTAGATTACTTAAATTCCTATGCAGTGTTGCATCTCACCCATCACACAGTAGATTTATCCTTAATCCCGCATTCATCTTTCTACTTCGGAAATCCCATGACAGAGCTTCCCCCATAAAAGGAACTTAGCATATACATAGTCGAGAATGGAGATGATCTGAAACTACCTCCAGCCCCGCCTAAGTTTGAAGAAGGTAACGCTTCTCTAATCGAAGAAACAATCGATATTAACATCGGAACATAGGATGAACCAAGGATATTGAAGTTAGGATCCTCGTTAACTCTGTCGTAAGTAGAAATACACATTCAAATCCTTAAAGAACATTGGAAGGCTTTTTCATTTAATTATAAAGAAATGACAGGGGTTGCACCACACATTGCGGTACATAACCTCGTCACTAAATCAGATGCAAAGCCGGTTAAACAAAAATCAAGACCAATGAAACCTAAGGTAGCTCTCATGGTAAAAGAGGGGGTAATGAAACTCCTCCAAGTAGGATTCATCAAGCCAGTCGATTACTCTCAGTGGGTATCTAATATCATTCCCATTCTCAAAAATAATGGGAAGATACACATCTGCATAGACTTTCGAGACATTAACAAGGCATTTCCTAAGGATGACTTCTCATTACCATCCATAGACGTCATTATTGGTGCAACAGCTGGATTTGAGATTTTATCTCTCATGGATGGATTCTCGGGATACAATCAAATTAGAATATCTGAACAGGATCAAGCCAAAACCACATTTATAACTCCTTGGGGAACCTATTGCTATGCTATTATGCCATTCAGTCTCAAGAATGCTAGCGCTACATACCAGTGGGCTATGACGTATATATTTCATGATCTTATTCATAAAATTATGGAATCCTACATAGATGACTTGTTGGCCAAGGCCAAGAAGCGTAGTGACCATCTGTAAGTGCTTTGCGTCATTTTTTCACATTTGATAGAATACGGAGTCACCCTAAATCTAGAAAAATGCGTCTTTGGTGTAACATGAGGAAAGCTCCTAGGTTACATTGTATTGTCATGTAGGATCGATGTTGAACCAACCAAAATTAGGGCTGTTATTGAAATGGTCCCACCTTCGGATGAATCTGGAATAAATTCATTTCTCAGAAAACTCGGTGCAATCTGAAGATTCATCCCAGATCTAAGCTTCACCATTCATCCAATCAACAATCTACTCAAGAAAGATTATAGTATTGATTAGACCGAAGAATGCAATGAAGCTTTTGACATAGTTAAGTGTTCTTGTTATCACCACCTACTCTAAGGCAACCTAAGCCAGATTGCCCATTAATTTTATATTTGCAAGCTACCAATGTCTCGCTAGCCTGTATGCTGGCTCAAGAAGACGATGACAAGAGAGAATGTGTAATCTATTTCATTAGCCAAACGTTGCTCGACTATGAGACATGTTATACACAGGCAGAATGAGAATGCCTTGCCATAGTCTTTGCAACCAAATGCTTAATACATTACATGTTAAATCAAGAAACAAAGGTCATTGTAAAGACAGATCATTTACAAACTTTCCTCACGCAAGGGTCCTTGTCTAAAAAGGTTGGACACTTTATAACCTTAATGGGTGAATTTGAATTAACATTCATAAATCAGAAGTCCGTTAAAGGACAAATCATCATGGATTGGTTAGCTGATAACCCACTAAATGGAGGCAATCTAGTAGATCTAGACTTTCCTGATGAATGCGTATACTACATCGAAACCAGACCTCCCATCTCTGAGTGTCCTTGGCATGCTAATATTATTAATTATATCATGGATCATACGTATCCGGAAGGTGCTACACCACAACAAACAAGGCAGTTACACATTATCGTAGCCAGATACGTCATTATAGAGCAAGTGCTCTATCAAAAAGTATTCGATGGAATGCTTCTAAGATGTGTCGACACAGAAGAATCCAAGAAGATTCTTCATGAATCTCACAGTGGAATGTGTGGAGTCCACTTTTGTGGCCATGCCACCACTCCTAAAATACATTGGATGGGCTATTTCTAGCCTACTCTAGAACATAACGCAATAGAGTTTGTACGAAGGTGTCATAAGTGCCAAGAATTCTCCCATGAGATCCATATGCCAGCACAAGCTCTACAACCAATCACTACTCCATGGCCCTTTTCTACGTGGGGCCTCGATTTGATAGGGAAATTCTCTCCCTCATCTACAGATGGCCATAATTTCATAATCATGGCCACCGAATATTTTACCAAGTGGGTAAAGTTTATGCCTCTTACTACTGTACCAGGTTCTATAATCGCCAATTTAATTTTGAACCAAATCATTTACAGATACGGTGTCCCACAAATCGTTATCTCGGATAATGGGAATTATTTTAAGAATGAATAAGTTTGTGAATTGTGCAATAAATTTAAAATAAGCCATCATACGGCCTCCTTGTATTACCCCCAAGCCAACAGACAAGCTGAAGCAACAAACAAAACATTAGAAGACATTCTTCTTAAAACGGTGAAAGAAAACAAATGAGATTGGCATTTGAAGTTATATTTGACCTTATGGGCCCACCAAACCTCAATAAGAACACCTACAGGAGTGACTCCTTTCTCGCTAGTATTTGGGGCAGAAGCAGTTCTCCCGCTTGAGGTTGAAATACCTAGTCTCCGTATCTCATTACAAGGGATCCTGGATGAAGATGGTTACAGAGAAGCACGTCTCTCCCAACTAGAAAGCCTAGATGAAACTAGGTTAGATGCTGAATAGAGGCATAGAGTCTATGCTGACCGGATGTGCTGGTAGTATAACAAGAAGGTCTACAAACGAGACATGTTGACACTTTGCTCAAGTAAATGAGTCGAATATAAATCAAACATAAAATTTTAAATTTGCACATTTCCTTGCCCCACCAACCTTTGGTGATGAGCTTGTGTCTCTTACTAGTGACGTAGGGTTGGGAAAGGATGGAAATGCCCTTACTCGCCTATGCCTTGCCCATGGTGATAAACCCACGCTTCTTACTAGTAGCATGGGGCAAGGTGTAGGGGGTCCTCTTGACAAACAAACATTAAAGGTCATAAACAAACAATTCAAATCTTGAAGTCTTGAGTCAAAAACAAATGAATCAGATGTCCAAAATTCCAAGAGAGTTAAAAATCCTAAAAACTAAATTTTGTCTACCATGTGGCCATCTACGTATCTAAGTCTAGATAAACCGCAAAGCAAGTTGCATCCCAAACTATGGAGTCACTCGAGTAGAGTAGGCTTGTAGCATCCTAATTTGGTTCCACCAAATCTTTGTCTATCTTTCATCACTATCATTTCAACACATTTCATAACATGTGCCCTTTCTAGCTCTCGGTAACGTTCCCTCGCATCTTAGTAGTTGTGTGGAGTTAGGAGTGGGGAAAGTTTATCTACTCATCATACCAAGGTTATCTTCACCACTTTGCCAAAATAGATATGAGGTATCAAAATTGCTTAAAGAAACTAAAATTTCAAAATCACATTGTATCTACATTATCATATATCAGCACCATGAAATACAGAAAGAAAGTAAACACTTGTATCATTTGTTCTCCATTGCATACATTCTAAAAAACATATAAGCATAAAAATCATACTTTACATGTGGAAACGGAAATGGAAGCAAGGTCATAGATGCCAGGAGTCTGATCTAAGAAGAGTATATATATATATATATATATATGATCAAAATTCCTGTACAATGCCATCATGTGCTAAGTATGGTCAAAATGCTCAAAGATCCCGAGAAATACATAAACATCATACAAATATCTAAGAGAGCCAAGTGGCTTCTCAACCCCTATGAGATCCCTCTGAGGGTGCACGCCCACACCTAGGACTCCGGCTACGCCGGCACTCTGAGTGCACAGAGGGCTCACGATCTCGAGGGGCAGCTGCAGTCTTGCCATGAGAGTGACTCCTCATCAGGCGCTCTACTATCCTATACCCTGCCAGCTTAGTACGGAGGGTAGATACCATCCTGGCCACATGCCAGATAGGGGAAAAGACATCGGTATGTCTGCCAGCTGCTGAGGGCTCCCCTGCATCCACAGACATCTCTGCACGGGTCCTCTCCATAGGGATCATCAGGGTATCGGTGCATACCCTACGAATCAGGTCTCGCCACTCATCGGCGGTCTCTGAAAACAAAGGAGAAAATGAATTAGAAATAAATCAAGAGATAAACACAAGTGTAAACAAAAGGAGAGATGGAAATTAAAGTGATCCTAACTCGAAGCAAAGGGAAAATAACTTACTCGGATCACCGAGCCTCTAGGATGGATCTCTAGGGTCAGCACATGCCACAGATGCTACCACTGACTGAGGTAGTCCTCCCATGGTTGGAGTGACGGAGTGTCCCGCAATGGACTCATCCTCCCCACCATGGCCCTGGGAGAGTGGCTCCTCTGAAACCAGAGTCACCCTCTCTGCACTCTTCTCTGCCCTCTCTACCTGCATGATATCCTGAGTGTCATGCCACTCAGGATCACTGTCCTCCTCAGTATCCTCCTCCATCTCCCCCCTGTGAACTCCTCAGACTCAGAGTCTATGTCAATAGGTTCGTCACTGCTGTGAGTGGTACCGGTGGCAATCTAAAGTAAGGGTGCCTGAGGAGCACCAGCTCTCCCTTGGGCACGTACTACCCGCCTAGCCATAATAGGAACGCCCGGGGTAATAACTATCCAACCCTGGCCTCTAGGACCCCCTCTGGGCTCTCGAACTGACCTATATACTGGCACTACCGGGGGAGTCATACCCATATAAGGTAATCCAAACTGCTGAGGAACTCGGCCAAAGGGGTGTATCTCCACTCTCCCTACTTTGTCAACAAGCTATCTTGTGGTGGAGTAGGAGATCAAAGTAAGAGCCTCCTCACCCCATAAACCTGCCATGGCCAGATATAGTGTGGCCTCCATGTCATCAGTGGTCAGGAAAGCAACTGGCTGGTGAGGTACTCTAAGCACCGACATGTCTGTCCATCTGGCTGCCCTCACAGCTCCAGGATCTGCCACCTCTACACCTCTGTCGTAGGAGATGAAGCGCTCATAGACCCAGCTCATAACTAGGGTCAGGTGGCTCAAAGACTGCCCCTGTAAACAGACTACCCTGTACAAGTCATGGTAGGTAGTCCTAAGTATATCGGCTCCCTAAGCGTAAATCCGGCCATGTCCCTCGATCTGTGCAATGATGGGGGCCAGCAATATAGTAGTGTGTCTCCTTCCTTATCCCTGATCAATCTCGAGGCAAGGATCCCCATAATGGCCTGGCGAATCAAGGGGATGGGCAGGATAGGAATAGATCAGACCCTCACCCCCTTCTTCGAGCCAGTGGATATAACTACATCTCCCATGTAAGAAGCCCATTGTGCTATCTGGGCCCGTGAACCTGTCGTCTCAAGAGTAAGTCGTCTCCCGATGATCGATACCCCTAGAATACAGTAAACATCCTCCAAAGTGATGGTCCACTCACCTCAAACCCCTGGTAACCAGAAGGTGTTCCAATCAACATCCCAATAAGAAAATAAGTCATAAAGTATGTGACTGGATGAAGCAACATGTGGGACACGTGATATACGTAGTATACCAGCCCTCTGAAGAGTGTCCACCTCATCCTGTGAAAGGGCATCTAATACTACTGGGAGCCAGTCACACTCTCTCTCTCGACTCCATCGAATGTACTCCTCCCTCACCTACATGCACCCAAAAACACACAAAACGGAGCAATTTAGCATCCGAATGACATTAGAAAAATCATAAAAACACATAAAGATACTAAAAATGTAAAAACAATTTCAAACAAGTATTCCTTTGGCATTTTGTTAGGAACCGCCACCCTAAGCAGATCGGTGGTTTCGTAATCGCCGCCTTAAAGGTGGCAGTATTGTAACCACCACCCTGAATAGGGCGGTGGTCACGTGACCGCCACCCTATTCAGGGCGTGCGATCATGTCCCGAAAACCCACGCGGGTTCTATACCTTAAAAAATCCTAAAAAATGAAAAAAGGGACTACTTTAACTAAAACAAAGCCTACCCAGTAGGCGCCCCCCTTAGATAGACCTTTTGAACCTAACATTTTCAAAAATAACCCCCCACGACAAATATTTTAACATTTTAAAATTTTAGGGATAAAAACGATAAATTGAGAAAAACTAACCTGTGATCTGGCGGGTCGATGATCTGCTCATAGAGGCATGATCGCTATCTCGTCATGAACGTTTTGAATCTACTCTCGTAAGAAACCATCACCATGGGTCCCAGAGCTCAAAACCAACCAAATCAACACGCACAAATGAATAGGAAAATGGGCCCACTTTCATATATATAGCAACCTGACTCATTTGTGAATCCCCTTTCCACAGGTTTGGAGTGCCAATGGAGGTAAGTTCTTACCCCCACACAAATGGTACGTCCTCATTTCCCATTATTTTAGTGTTTATTTTCCAATCTATTTTGTTTATCTACACTTGATTCCTCTTTTCATTTTGCAAGTGGTGGGAATTTTGGATAGCGTCATTTCGACACACAAACGTATCAAGTATAACTTCCAACTTCCCATTTCGGGACCACCATACTCGAACCCACCATTTTACGCCCCTTCATGGCTAAAACACTTCTCCGAGGGGAAATATGTACGTACCCAAAATTGTAAGGTACTGCACTGCCAGAGCAACATAACACGTGCCCCAATGATGATACAGGTCTCCTCGCAAGGTGTTCGGGATCCGGAATCGCTCCTCAAGTGTGTGTTAACATCCCACATGCCCCGCTTATCCCATGTGTGCTTTTTTGTTCTCTTTTCCCCTCTTTTCTTTGTCTTTTGTTCTTTAGTGATGAAACCGCCGCCTTGCCTAGGCAGCGGTCTCTTGACTGCTGCCCAGGAAGGGCGGCAGTCCTATAACCACCGCCATGCTCAGGGCGGCGATCCTATAAGCATTTTCTAGAATGTTCCTTTTAACACGTCTCACATAAATTTAAACGTTTACCATCTTTTTTTCACCACCTTTGGCTTGCATTAATGATTTTGGTTCCCTGGAATAGTGTTTTGGCTTTGTTTATGGTTTAAGAGATCAATTTGGTTTTTACCTTTGGGTGAATACAAATGCTATAAATAGTTTTCTTGTGCTCAAGAAAATGGCCCCTCAAATTTACCTCTCAATTTCTCATTTCAGTAGTTTAGTCTTTTATTTTTCTTAGGATTGATAGCTTAGTTCATTGCATGTTTAGTTAATGTTATTTTGCTATTAGAAAGCCACATATCCATCTTGTACAAATGTTGTCATTACTTCATGTAGTCCATTGAAATAGATCAGTTTAATTCTCAACAGGAAGCCATTAAGGTTGCAGGTTTTACTCGTCAAATAGGATAGTTTCAAGTTCTAGACATTTTATGTTGCATGACTCGCAATAAATCCCACTAGGAATTACATAAGCCAAGCTTTGTACTCTTGTGCTATCCCTCTCCTACTTGCATTGTATTCAGTCTGTATCCTAAGTTGCCTTTGTGCCAAAATCTACTTCTGTTGATGCTAGCATTACACGCTTTTCTGGATCCACGTGAGCATGAAGGAACGAGGAGATCACACTGAGGGGAAAAAACCACACACACCATCAGATTTGCCACTGTTCTATAAAATCACGGTTCTAGCTTTCAAAGTTCTAGTTAGAAGCTTATCAAATAGAGTAGCCAATCACTTTATTTCAGTCAATTTCACTTTCAATATTGCTAGGGAAGCTATGGGGATTGATATTTTTTTATAAACTATGATTCATTCCTCACTTCTGAGGTAGGATCGAGAGTCTTTCAAATAGATTAGATTAGTTATTTCATTATTATCAATAGATTCACAACTGCACAGGCAAGTAGCTATACTCGGTTGCTTTGTTTGTTTTAAATTCATTATTAGATTAATTGTCAATTTCTTGGTATATTAAAAATAGTTGTTCCTTCAATTTCATTCATACAAATTCATCATAAAAATACAAAAATAGATAATTTATATATGTTACAGATATATTTCACATAGTCAATTTTACTTTGCTGCAATTGGGTTTACATTGTTGCTTTTATATGACAATCACAGGACCTAGAGAGCCCAGAGAATGTGTATTCAATCCAATCATGCCCCAACCCAATCTCATCACAGCAATAACTGATATAGATCAGAATCTTAGGATCCAAGTCTTCCGAACAACGGAAAACTTACAACAGATCAGCCTCCAGTTAAGCGGGTTAAACATAGAAGACGACCAAGCGCACACGTTTTGGTCAAATCAACCAAAGTACAAGTTACCCTAGATATATATCCGCATGAATATGGAAGGGCTTGAAAGAGAGAAAATGTTTGGTTGTGATCCTTTGGTCCCATAGCCAGACGCAGGAGACACTCTCACAGATATAGATACCAGCTTAAGAATTCAGGTTGCACGTACGCCTATGAGATACTCTGAAAAGATCACACAACTGTTAATTCTAAATATAGAGGCTGAGAAGGCATACGACTATTGGATACTAGGGATTAGGTACTGAGTCCACATATGACCATAGCAGGACCACAACAAACACAAATATACGGTTGTGACCCAAAAATTCCACAACCCAACGAATCCACAGGTGAATCAGACATAGATGTTGGCCTACACACATTAGTATTCAGATCTACTCCACTTCCACCTATCATCATCAAACAGTTATCCTTGTTAGACATAGCAGCTAATAAAGCTAGGGAATTCTAGACTAGGCCAGATAATAACCCGTAGAGTCCACTATACCCACCATCCACCCTATGACCCTATCTGGAGATATACACGGAAGTATCCCAGGTTATTTTCTATGTATTCCACAACCCATAGAATGAATCATGCTAGAGCTCGATATTGATTTGAGCCTTCGAGAAGTCATCCTTACCGATCGATCTATCACACCAGTTTAGGTTAGGAGGGCCTTCTTTGCCTTAGATTTGCAGTTTCCACTAGTGCGCGTTGAAGACATCAGATTGCCTAACTAGTTTGTCTGCATCCCATGCATATTCCATCCTCACCGGCTGTCTCGGCATGACCTCGAGAGGTCGGGTGTGAGGAAGAGTTACTTGTAGATTCCCATGCTCACTTGTCACTTTTCCATCATACAGAACCCTTTCAAAAAATCATTTCATCACACATTGGAACCAAATATGTTCAAATCTTCCGTAACTAATAATTTCTAAAATTAATAGTTGGTCTGAATCAACTGATGACCAGTTACTGTGTAACCCTGTTTGTAATTCTTCTGAAGGATCATACGAGATATTTTTCTTAGGAATAAACAAACATGAACCGGAATCCATGGGTATAATTATTTGATCACTCATCACATTCTATACTAAAAACATTAAACCAGTTAGGACAACCTCAGAGAAGGATTAATCTCTAAATTCCTTAAGGGACAGTCGAAATCAGGAAATTGAAAAACTATTACAACTGCAGGTCTTGGATCTACCCTATCTCAGATAGTTCAATGGGTTTCCTCCTCAATTGTACAAAAGCTTTTCCTAAAAACTTTACAGAAAATGGATAGATTTGTGTTGATTATAGGGAGCTTAACAAAGCCATACTGGGGGATTATTCCTCCCTTAGTGAACTTCATGGATCAAGTTAATGGAATAAACCTTGTAGGTAAACTGCTATTTTTCCTTCCTGTAGATGGCAATTAGTGGATATAATCAAACTTCTAGCATGTTCCATGATTGTTGAGGATTCAGGATAAAACTACCTTCTACTGTGGTGTTCATGGGTACCTTTGCTTTATCTAGGGTATTTCCATTTACTGAACTATAATAATGCTCCAACAACCTTCCAAAGAGTTGTCATAGCAATTTTTGTAGACCTAACGAATGATTAACTGTAGAAGTATACATGGATGAATTCTACTATACATGGAAATGCATTTGATGATGCTTTGAAGAATTTGGACAGAATTATGTTAACAAGATGTGAGGAACACCATACCTTTCTATGTAGTCATGAATGAAATGTTTAATGATGGTTGATAATGGGATTGTCCATTAGGAGCTACCTGAGCATTTCAAAAAGATCTAAGTGTACATTTCCTTTCTCAAGGATCCTTTTAACCCACTTATCGTTATCTGCTCCCTTACTTTGATAGAACCTTGGGATTTCTTGATAAACTGAGGGTCCAAAGATACAATGATGGGAGAAATGGATCTCTATAGGTGGAATCTGATAACTTACACTGGGCCTTTCAAGATCTACATTTCACATAGGTAATGAGAGTTCATCACGCGATCCTCTACCATTTATGCTACATGTTTGTTTATAATATCTGTTCTGAGCTAGATAAGTGAGCCAAAGGAACTCCTTGAACATATGTACATCCCCTTTCTAACGTTCCTTGACCTAAGGAGATCCTCTTCCAGCTTGTAATAATTTTGAGTCATTTCTTCCATAGGCTTTACAAGAGTCTCCTGGTTGGGAAACCATCCAACCATACTGGGCTCTAGAAGCCCTATTGAATAAACACAAGGTTATTTGTGATTTCTTGCTTTGCTTGGCTTTCATGAATTTCAATACCCATGTATGGCCATCAAAATTATATTGAACTTGTAGCAGTACTACATTAATACTTCACTCATCTCCCAAGATAAATCATCGAATCCATGAGAAATATTCCACTGCACATAGATATCTAATATCAAACCTTATTAGGGGTAACTTTCAAAGAAGCTCCTGAATCTAAAACACATCATTCAATTCTATTATCTACAGTGGGAATGATGCATCTTGCATTACCTCTGATGTAGCAATATACATTCTATATTTACATTGGTGAACATGAGACTGTGAAGGATCTATTTCATCCTTGTTTAAGAGTCTCAACAATGGTTCTTTGCAATGTCCTTTCTAGCCACATTATTAAGGTAATTCCCTTACTTTTAGGATGAAAATATTTAGTGTTATCTTCCTCCACTTTTATCTCTCTTTGAATATTACTTCTGAGCGAGTCATGGCCTTCTCAGATGCCCCTATATAGGATGTGTGTGATACATGTCTAGATAAAGTCAGGAGACCACTAGACTCTTCGATGAAATCAGTTCTTCTTTCAAGATTATGACTAACCATTCATCTATACTCTCAAAATATTATTAGCAGATGTTGTAATACTAACATTTGATTACTATAGTAATCCCAACTATCAGGATTTAGAGGATAGGAGTGAAGATTGCATTTCTTGGTACTTAATCATCAAATGGTATTCTAACCCTCATATTTTATCCCCTTTACAATAGAACCAAATCATTCAAATTGAGATCTTTCATCTGGATCTACCTATCATCCACATATAGTCCTAAATAGTTTCTGTACCTCAAATATCATTAGTTGCAATTGGCCCAATAGTCTTTCATATAAATTGAGGCATATGATGAAATATTATAAAGGTGAAATTCTATGGATTTCTCATGATATCAAACTCATACCTGGATGTGTACGAGTAAGAATTGATGGAAGCAAAAGATTCTTTGATATTTTTTTCATTTTTGATATTCTTACATGAATATATTCATAAGGACATGGTAAATGACACACCTTTCTTTTTTTTATTCTTACACTTGACATGGATATGAGCAAGTTGCCTTCATAATTCAAACATTATGATTTTTTCACTTGGGTATCTAGTTATCTTGTGAGGAGCAAGATCATAGCCTAATAATATGATGTAGGTAAAGATAGGGAACTAGATGAAGTGACTCCCATATTTTTCAGTCATTGTAACTATGTGAGAAGATATCCTCTACTCCAGATTTCCTCAATGATCCTGATAATGAACATGGTGAATGCATCATTCACCTTGGCATAGTGGGAAATACTCTCTTTATGATTATGTTGTAGATATTTATCATATGTAGGTGATGTTTGAGGCACATGGGGAGCCGTGGACAATATTTTTAATAGTCTTGTGAAGGAAAGGGAATAAACTAGGCTAGAATTTATGGTAAAATTATTAGTGGAAAATAAATGTAACAAATACCCATGGATGTTATCACAAATGATATGGCCCTAATAAATTACCTAGTTTCCTTTAAAATCCATGAGGATGAACTAAGCCATCCAATCTTGGAAATATTCCATTGTTTCTTCCCCCATCATACTATTTAGAAGAATAATGGCATCAAAATAAGCCTCATGGAATTCACTCCTTGACATGTTCTTGGGAACATGGGAAGGCGTTCTTCTTTGTATGAGCTATGAACTAAGTTCCAGGCCTTACAGGTATGAACCGATATTTTTCCACTCATGTGATACACATTCCTTGGTTATGGTTACCATATTTCTATTGGTAGGAATCTATAAGAAATAAGAAATGTTGTTTAGTGTTATAATTTTGAGAATTGAGTTTTTATTTACCTGAATTGTTTTGGAGTCAGCATCGTAATGTTGTGCACATGCCAATACTAATTCAGTGCTCTAGAAAGAAATTGGGTGACCCCTACCTTGAATAAACTTCTCAAGAATATTTTCTCCTCTATAGATTCATGAGATTTGCCAAGGTTTCTATTTTTCAAGTCCTCTAGATCCATGTGTGTGACATCACTATCTTCCACACCATGGTATTAAGTTATCAAAGTTGAAATGAGTTACAAACCCAAAAACTTGAAATTCATAGTGTGAAAAAAAATTGAGATAGGTATAATGTGAGTTACCATAAGTATTTTGAGCTTAGTTGTAACATTTCTATTTTTAATAGGTCCCTTGAAGGACAACTATCGAATCATATTATCAAAAATACAAATTGATCCCTTGAAGGACAACTATCTAGTAAAATATAGACCGATCCCACGAAGGATGACTATCAAAATTAAAAACCATAGACCAGTCCCTCGAAGGATGGACACCCATACAATTTCAAAAAAAAGGGATTCCCACTTTGATCAACCTTCATAACAAAATCAAAATATAAAAAGCATCCCAGGAAAGCTTCTCTCATCAATCAACTTTCTTGTTAAAACAAACTTCCTACATCGTTCAATTTGCACAAAAATTGGGGCATAAGCCTACAAGCCATAAAAAGGATAACCTACTTCCCTTGTACTGATCCAAAAACAAGGGTTATAATTTTCCAACTTCACCGTTTAAAAGGATTTAGGAACTAAACTTCACTTTTACGGGTTGCAATGACTCCCAGAACTAATTAGTCCCTTTAAACACATACACCGTAGTATAAATTTAAATCACTACATTGAAATGTGCACATATCCATTTCGTTGTGTATTATGGATACTAAAATAAAATCCTAAGTCCATTTTCCACTTATACTTGATGAATACTTAATCAAATCTATAACTGATTTCATCTTATTAAAAGATTCATCAAACAACAATAAAAGCATCCATAACATAAAAATGACAACGTAGTTCACCCAACTAGGGCTACGTCTCCGAATTCTTGAAAATAGAATCAATCTATTTAACATCCAATGAAGTACAATAACACTTTAATAATGAAAAATAGATCATAAAACCCACAAAATGTACTTTTAGATCTTTGAAGGATTCTGGAAGATCTCAGGAAACATCTTTCACCTTCCTGAAGTACCTTGCTGAGGTCTCTCCCTTAGAATTAAAAAATTGGTGACTTTCGTAGCATAAAATGACATCACACAACTTGTAAAATGGGAAAATAATTATACCATTAGGAACATATAATTATACCATTAGGAACATATATGAATTCTAATCACTTCATCAGTTTACTCCAAAGGCTGGTTCTGAGCCTAAGTGCTCCAAAATTGGACATTTCTCCAAGTAGGTCTATTTTGCCTACATCGCAGTCTCAGACTTATGTGTTTTTAAATACAATGAGCTCCTTTTTATAGCTCACCAAGCTAGCATGGCTCGTTGGTGAGGTATTATCACTTTTAAATGGTCGACCATGCTTCGACCCTCCCTTACCTTGCCTTTTATTAAGCAAGATTTGAATTTGATATGCCTTTTTTTTACCACCACGTGGCTTTACTTCATTTACTACTCACGCATAGACCACTCCATTATACCTACTGACCCTACTTTCCACTTAGCTTACACATTAGTTAGGTGGGATGTATATATGGTTTTCACCCTTCATGTGGCTTACCCTCTAATCCACCCTAATCTCCTTGGGCTCGAGTTTTGGTGGAGAGGTGCCTTTGTCCCAAATATGTGGGAATACATGATGGAGGTGCATTTATAATAGGCTTGGCTGAACAACTCAATCATGGCTTGGGCCACATTTTGGCATTTTACCCACCATGCATTTTGATCAGCTCATTATGTCGTGTTGTATTCCCACCGAGTCGTGGGCTGAGTTGTGAAACGTGGAAACCTTCCATGAGTTGACATTATCATGTGGACATTGTGGTGTGAGTTGTATTGCCACGTATAATGTGGCCTGTGTAAAGTTGAATGGCCACGGGGCTGATCTAACTGTGAACCATCCCAAGCTATGGGCTATGCACACTGAGATATGAGGTGGAAACCATGCTGAGTAAGCACAGAGCTATAGGCTATCCGAACCATGTGGATATCAACTCAACTTGGTAATTATAATGACCCACTCGACTTAGTGGGGAATTGGTCACCCCACCTATCTAGTAAAATAGCTCGCCTAAGCTCAATTGTAACCCTACAATATGGCGTATATTATTGAAAATTTGATAATGGCAATATAAAAATAGGTAGGAAAGGCACCCCTCCTACAAAAGAGTGTGTCGAACCTGGTTGAGGGTCCTCAACCAGTAAATAGTAGGGCCCACCATTTTTTCATCTGTTGAAGACTGGAAGCAATCCAAACATGAAAATTCACCTTCTCACCTTTTACAAAAATGCCACGTTAATGTGTTACTCACATGTTGACCTCTGTTGACCAGTTTACCAACCTGGACTTTCACTAACCATAACTTGAGTATATGAGCTCTATTTTCCGCATTCCACATTTCATTAGAAATGTCTCAAAACACTCTACCACTTGGTCATGATTTAGAAAACTCTTGAACATCCCAAAATTTACTCCAGATCACACCTCCCCAATGGGAAAGGCATTTGTTCCACCAAAAGCTTATTGGAACTTTTGTCACCCTGTCTTGAATCTAAATAATCTGTTGTCACTTCAGAAGTAGTACTACAATGGAATCTCTAGTATATTATACTACATTCTTCTCACTTTGACAACTTGGTCCTGATCTTGGCTATATGGGTTATGATCCACCATGCTTCTTCTGATGTCTTAATTGCCACATCTGCCCTCTAGGGGTCTTACACTTCAACAATTCATGACGCTTGTAATGCCATATTTTCTTGTTAAGGTCTTACTCTTTGGAAACACAGGAAGAATATGCTACTATATCTACCCCTTCAAGAGGTCTTACACTTCAGAAATACTTGAACATCACCACATCTACCCTCTAGGGGTCTTACACTTCAGAAGATGTCACATGATGATCAACTACCAATCTGTTGCACAGACAAAATGCATCTACACAGAACACCAATCTGAGTTGATCTCTCTTGAGCTCAATAGTGATGACTTTAACCCCGCTGCATGTATACTACCTCTACATGGTACAAAGTCTCTTATTGACGATGAATACTAGGTACCATCTTGTTGCACGACTACAAGGCCTCTACACAAAATGAAGATCTGACCTAATGCTAGATGCCAACGGTGATCAGCTATCACTCTGTTACATGGATACAAGGCCTCTACACATAATGACTATCCAAGATGAAACTAGTGAGCTCAACTGTTTACACAAATGGCTGACAAATCAATAGATATTGAAATGCAAATTTCAAAAAAAAAAATAGGCATTTAACCATGTCCACTGAATCTGCACACTGTTGTTAGAAATATCCCAAGCTAAAACATGAGTTGTACCCAATTGTACTAGAAATTCAAAGCTGAATTAAGGAGATAAAGATGGAGTAATCCAAATGTAAATGTGAGAAAATGTTATGTTAGGTTGTGGAGCCTATTTTCATGTGAGAAAGTGTTGAAGATTGTGCACTAAGAGTATTGTACACTTTCCATAGTTTTCTCGCTGGGGTTCAAGAAAACGTGCCCGATATATCGGGAAACATGATTTTCTCATATGGGTGGGATTTTTGACCCATAGGTTTATGGGACGGTTTTGGGTCATGGTTTTGATACCCACGGTTTTGTAAAACTACTTAAGCAGTTGTCTATTTATATGGTTTTGTGCATATGGTAGTAATATGAAACATTGCAAATGTGTTTTAAATTCGGGTGTGAATTCTATAGAGTTTGTTGAGCATAGCTCCAAACAGATCTAGGTATTGTATTGAGAGAGTGGTGGCTTGTAATAAAATCTGAGCAAGTGAATCTTGGTGGATGTAGCCCAAATTGGGTGAACCATGTTAAATATTGTCTCTTTGTGTTCTATTATTTTATTCTGCACTTTTATTTGAGATCTGTAATATTTTCTACATATTATTTTCTACTGTTGCGATTCTGTAAGGGATTATTTCGCATATTTTATCTCTTATTTCCTAATAATTGGAACAAACATTACTATATGAGTGGGGGCAATGAGGCGTCATTACCTTTCCTATATTGATCCTATGTGGCTTCTTTGATAAGGAATAAATAGGCTACAATTGAGACTAATCAAAACTAAATAAGGAAGAAATTGGGTCTCTATCTATCTCCAAAGGTAGGACCTTTGGGGAAGAATCATGGAAGGAAATAAAAATAGCCCTTTCTCCCCGACACTCTTCCTCTGGTGGTATAACTCCCAGATTCTTCCATTATCAAATAAATCAGGTTGGGAATTGATCACTCCCTACCCCCTCATATCTTTTTACAAACAATCCATCTCCACTAACATCGCAAATATTTCCACAAGTTCTTTCTTATGAAACATTAGTCAAAACATTGATCCATGGTTCGCCACGCTACAAGATCCTATATTCTATGTGTACTTTACAATATGGCTTCTTTGGACTCTATACATGTATGTTCCTTACTTCCTTTACACTAATTGAATTTCATTCAAAAAGAATAAAGGGAGTAAATTTTAGACACAAAATCATGAACATATTAAAATTTTACTATTCCGTTAGTTGTAGACACAAAATCACGCACTTGGGTACATTTCTAGGTCCTAAACATATACTAGCATTCATATGATTTGCAAGAAATAAAACTAGTAATTGATTATCGTCCTTGGCCTCTTTTATGTGTTTTTTGTTTTCTATTTGGTCTTACACAACCTACATCCCAATCAGTATTTAAATTATTTATATTTTATGGCTCCAGCCACCAACGCCCAGCCAGGACAGAAGAACTTAGGCACCCATTTTCCCTTTGGGCACCCCATCCTTTCTTACCTTACTCACTCCTTTTGCATCTCTTTTATCTTTTGGGCATAGTTTTCACTTATGGTTCAGCCTTCCAGTTTTCAATTACAAAATTCAAACAAGGGAATCATATAAATATATAGGTGTGTGTTTAAAATAAGGGACCAAACACTAAGCATTACTAACACCACCTAAGCTTACATCCAAAAGGCACCTAAAGCACTATAAAGAATCCTTCTAGCATCCGCTCAAGGGAAAAAATCTGCATTAACTTTGCATACACTACATAGGATGGGGAAATTCATTTTTCCATCCACACATTCTACTACATTGTTACATTTAGCTATAGCCCACTATCAACTGCAATTAGCACAAGGGCATCCTAAGGCATAAATTCTACACACACTCACAAGAAATACATGGATTCTAAGATGTAGTGAAACACTCAGTCGTAAGTTCACTCTCGAGGTGACCTCCAGCATGATTCTAACTCCCCATATTTCATTTTTATTTTTAGGTTTGATGTTGTTTTTGGGCTTGTGTAGGTGAACTCTTCTTTTACAAGTTATAAGTACCCTCAACGACTAGATCACTAAGAATTAATATTTAAGACCCTGTAATACTATAAAATACCATATTCCAACCATTTTTGTAGTGACAAGTTCCCAAAAGAGGTCTCCAACACCGAGGCACCCCTGTCCTACCATGGGTTCCCCTATCTAGCTTCATTTCTACATTCCAAAATTTATTTCGAGCAATAACAACACTTTTCCCAATCCACATCACTCCCAAATAGCGTGGAAATCATTTAAATCCTCTCTACTTATTTTGTTCCTTAGGATTTCAAATATCACATCTTAGTTTTCTTATGTCAAATATGTATTTTTTCATTTATGACTTCTCAATATCTGTAGATTTAATACCAATTAAATTTAATCATTTAGTAAACCTCACTCATGATCAAACACTTGGATCCTCATTTTTCCTTTTCTACCTAATCTTCTTTCATGGCTCCTAAAAATCCTCTAATGTCCTTGAATAACTTACTTCAAATACACCCAACTTGTAAATATGTTCTGCAAAAATCCGTATATATTATGTACCTCCCTCACAATATGTCACCCACACAAGTAAGTACTATCTTTGATAATCTATCTAAACAATCTATCATTCCTAATACTCCATCTAATCACCCCATCTTATATTCATTTCAAGCTTTACATTTTTTATTTCAATAAAAAATTCAATTTATGGAAACAACTATTACATCTCTTAAAGCTAAAATCCATCATCTTAATGATGTTTCCTAAGCCCATACTAATTCTCCTCCTACAACTCATTCTACTTATATGTCTTCTACATGCTCTCATGTCAGTAAACCCCTACCACTACCCATACCTCTCAAGTTTGATTCAAATTCTAAACACCCTAATATTCTTCCTGAGCTCCTCAATTACCAATTCATCAACTTGTCATATACTTATTACTATCCTCCTTATTGGCTTTCCAAATACCAATGTCACCCATTTTTTAATTATCATAGAATTAATGGACAATGAAAATGATTTTTATGCTTTAAAATGAATAATTAAGCACTTTAGGAATAATGGTTCTATTTCATTTACTTCACAACATATTGCTACATCTTTAATTGCTAAATCCAAATGGGATCCTAAATTTGATCCATCTATGTATAATGAGCATCATTCCATAGTTTTTTGGAATTAGGGTAAGGTGAAGGTTTTGAAAGGTTCCACAACCTTATACAAAGAAGAAGGAAGAAGAGAATTCCCACACAACACCATAAAAAAGAAGAAGAAACCACTAGCAAGAAGAGAGGAAGTTATTGAGGAAACAGAGTCAACAGGAAATAGAAATGAGACTAAAAGAAAGAAGAAGACCCTTAGTTGTGATTGAAGACAACAAGAAGGGATAACAAGAAGGAGAAGATGGCATGCAGTCCAATAGAAGCTACCAAAAGATGAAGTGGAGACCACCACATGGTAACCACAAGAGAAGCATAGTAAGGAAAATGAGGGAAAAGGATATGAAATCAAAACTTACCCTTCTTTCCCTTCTTCGAGCACACTAATTGGAAATTTTCATGTAATGTTTCCTCCAAGCCAAGCACATTAGATATCGCCAAAATCAGAGGAGTGTCATTCTATGATTCCTAATTCAAATAGGAGGGTCCTTCTTTATCCGAATCAAAATTATTAGATTTGTAAGGTCTCTTAATTATCTAGTTGGATCTCTCTATCAAGTGGGAAAGCACTAGTTTTTGAATCTCCACAGCACTCACAAGTGTTGTTGTGGGTTGAGCCTCAACCAGCTAGTATGAACTCTTGGCTTCTTGAACATCCAAATCAGATTCTGAGTTCTCCTCAAGGTCAAGGGGGCTCAAATGCTTTGAAGGATTTTTATTTGTAGGAAAGGCTTTCTTATGAGGGCAGGAAGACTGAAGATGTCTTGGTTCCCTACAATTTCTACATTTGAAAGCTATATTTTCATAGTCCAAAGACTAAACATATGACACATCACCCATCTTAAGGGTCATCTTATCTGGAAGTCCTTTGTTAAGGTCAACTTCAATACATGTTCTAACATAGGTGAGTAGCCCACTATGAAATCTTGTGACATCCTATTTTATAAATTTCCCTAAAAAATTTCCAATCTCATCCGCAGTAAGGTAAAAATTGAGAGGAAGATTGGGTAACCCCACCTAAATAGGAACTCATGAAATAGAATAGGAGCATGGGTTGAAAAGAAGGACCCAAGGGGAAGTAAACAAACCTGTCAAACCCCAAAACCACTGGCCCTCATTCAAGGCTCTCTAATAGTCCTCCTGAGAAAAGAACAAGATGATGACGAATCCTCTGACACAAAATAAATGGTAACAGTTTTTAGTCCAATTAGAGTGAACCCATTGGATCAGTACATTGGTCAAAGGATAAACACCATTAAATCTGTAGATGAGGGCCTTTTCTAGATTATTTTTTAGAGCCAGAGATTTAACAGTTGTGATTTCTAGTGAAGGGGAGTTAGCTGCTTGCTCAAAAGGATAAGTTGGGGGAGGATTAGTGGTAGCAGTGATGGATGTAGCATTCTTAAATAGAACCTCCTTAAAGGTAGTAGTGTTATGCACTTTGGAACCTCCCTTAAATAAAATTTTCATGGAAATTTTGGATTCTTAGGTTATCCCTGTGTGCATAATTTGTTTATTTAAGCTAATGAAAATAAAGACTAACACCTAGTAGTCTTGATTAACAAAATTAAGAAAAATACAAAGCACCATCAAGATAAGAATTAAACAAGGTTAGACACTAACATTTATCATATTAAAACTTTGAAACTAACATGCTAAATGTCTAAATCCTCTATTCTCTTAATCAACAACAAAATTAAATGGGTGAACCTATGTAGGCTCCATGGAAAATCAAAGTGATTGTTTTTTATATTCCAAGAACCTAGGAATGGGGGCTTATCAAAGTTGGGCTACAAGACCCTTTTGACACCTTCCATATGACCTAATAAATTTTGGCTAGAAAAGAGGATTAACTCTCAAAGTGGTGAATTCTCAAGAAAACAAAGGAAAGCTTTTAGTCTATTTTGATATATGCTTTGTTTTTTTCTTCTCAACAAGTTTAGGTGTAAGTGTAAAGGTGGGAGGAGGGCTCTTTATATAGCCCAATGGATAAAGGAATCACTACATCCCTTTTCATGTGGGATAATAGGGATGTTGAGTTAGTTGTGGATAAGGGGGGTTTAGATAGGGTTGGGTTAACTTTAGGAGGGGTTGATTGTCCTTTAGTGACTCATGTGGATAAAGGGGGCCTTTTAATTAATCAAGGTGATTTAATTAATAGATATGCAAGATTATAAAATCTTTTAGAGGAATATTAACATGATTTAGACTATAGAAGGGGATTAAATCAATTGAATATTGATTTATTGGTTAAATGAAAGGGGATGCTAATTAATGAGTCTAGATAGTAAGGGATATTAATTAATGGAAGACCGTTAATTAGGATATTTGTTGGATAGGCGACTTAATTAATTAGTGTAGTGTAATTAATTAACAATGATAGGAGAGAATATGAGTTCTTTTGACGAAATGTTTCCAATTTGTGGGAAAGGAGATAATTAGCAAAATTTAAGTATTTAAATTGCTCGGGTGTAGTTATGGGTGTCTACAATCCCATATGAGATAAAAGGGTATTCGTCCAAAAGCATCTTTTCTGCAAAGAAGAGGACAAAGGAGCCCAACTTAGAACCCAATTTATGGGTGAGAAAATATTTCAAATCTATTTCATTATCGTGTTGATAAATTTGAAGACGTGTGGTATTACCAGAGAGAGTTCTGACCAACACTTGCATTCTCTCTAAATGGCCATCGAGTGGATGAGTGCAAACATTGGTAGAGGTAACATTATTTGGAAAAAGAAGATGATCTGCCACAAGCTCCTTCCTTCTGGATTAAATAGATTCATCAGTAGGGGAACCACTAAACCCCGTTTTACCATGGCCACCAAAACCTGAGACCATGCCATCAAATATAGTTTGGGTGATTAGTCCATTCAATACGTCATCACTCTTAGGGTTAAGGAAGAGGAATCTCACCATTTTTTAACTTAAACCTATCAATAGCATCATTCCATAGTTACTAATTATAGACATATAAAATTTTGACATGATCACTAAGCAAATAATCATGTTAGTAATCCCTTTCCTATTGCTAACCATATAATACTTAATTATTTAATTAATTATTATATTCCAACTATTTATATTATCCATTTCAAAATCCCATCCTACCCTTAGTCATATTAATACATTATTAATATTCCCATTATCCCACTAACTAATGCCTATTAATAATTTTATAGGAATTTAAAATTACCACCCACCTACCACCTACTCTATGCCTACTCTACACCTAGCTTCTCCATCTAATCACCCCACTAAATATAATTAATCTCACCTAACCACAAGCTAAATGATCCCCCAAATATAGATGATTTTATTTCTAGAAGCCTCTACTAATTTTCTCTCTTCCATATTAAAATATTTTCCTCCCTCTATTAAATTTTTAATTCAATGGAGAGTTCTTCCAATCTCTAGAATTTTATGATTCTAGAGAATTCTCCATTCTCATGCATTTCAACCATTGATCCATATCCTACATGGATCAAACTCAACCCTTGATTTATCTTTAAAATAACTATAATAAGAGGTGTCACCCTCCACTTCCACCACCTTAGAAAAATTGCAAGTGTATGCTACCAAATAATCAAGAAAACCTCTCAATCTCCATATCATTCTATCAAGTAAAAATCATCATTTATCAAGGGGAAGTTCTACCAAAATCATCCAAAAAAATCTGAAGCATTCAAGTATTCCATCTGAGAGAAAATCCAAGCATAATCAAAAGAGGGGAGTTACGATCTCGTAGGTAAGTGCAGGTATTATATTCTCCTTCCTTTCCAACTTGCTTTATCTGAGGTAGCAATTAGAAGTGTTAGTTTAGAGATTAATTTGGTTGATTTCTTGTTTTGAATTTAAATACTAATACCTCTTTTTTTTCTATATTTTAGCACCCACCATGGGGCCTACCCCCCAAAACTCATGTTTTTCCTAGTAACATTTTTTATTATTAACCAACTGTGCAAATTTGAAAAAACATCGTTGAGATTTACACCTTGAAATTTCAAATTTTCATGACAGTCATTCATTTCGGCATTTTTTACCTTTCATTTAGTGCTTATGCATACAAAATAGTACTTTTGACCTTAAATAATGCTTTTGGATGAAATAATAATGCCTTTGGTCACAAGGATTTGTTCCTGTGTTTTTATAAAACCCATGGCACTTTTGTTTAAACTTTAGCAATTTTGTGTTCTAACTCTATTTTATGCAGGTTCGGTGCCTTTGTATATGTATTGGCACTTTCATGACAACTCTAGTGCTTTCGTGTCTACTAACCTTAGTTTGTCTATATTTAGCACCTTTTTTGTCATAGTAGTGCTTTTGTTTATATTTCAACACTTTTGTTAGTATATTAGCATGTTTGTGTTTTTAACTTTGTTCTATGTAGGTTAAGCACATTTTCCACACTTTGGCACTTTTGTCTATACTTCAGCGTATTTTTCACTACTTTAGAACTTTTGTTCTCAGAATTTGTGTTGTGCATGTACCATGCAGTTGTCCTATAATAGTGCTTTTGAGCTGTAATATCACTCTTATCCTAAAAACAATTTTGCATTAGTACTAACTGAATCTAATCACACTTTTTGGTGTTTTAGTCATGTTTTGTAGGTTCTTACAATATTTTTTTATAGGAATATCCCAAGAATAAGGGGAAACTCGATCAATTTTAATATTTGATTAGTATTTTCCTAATTCTCATGGTTACAAGACATTGATCAATTGAAAAACTACTAACCCCTTGTTTTACATCTCGAACGGTCCAAGAAAATCAGGGTATAAAAACAAAACTCCTAATATTTGTTTTACATGTCCCCTTGTTAAATTCCTCATTATATAAACTTTTTAAATTTTTTCATTATCTTGTTTATATTGTGTTACATGTTGTTTCTTGTTTTTAACCCAAAGATTACACTGTGTATGCTCTCCTCTCACATCCCTTTTTCATTTTAGGTGGTAACATGATGTGGAAGTGACATCCACACACTTACCATAGTCCTAGGGGTCTCGTGATGGTGGGCTTCACCTCCACGGACATAGACACACCTTGTTATCTAGTAGGGTATATAAATTCAATGACAACTATGATTATTGGATAAGCACTTGTTTGTTTTGAGATTGGAATGAAGTGAGGGGATCCCATGTCCAAAAACCAAGGCCTTAGACAATATCATTACAACATATACTTGGGTACCACGTACCGCAAGGTATATTAGGAAATCCTTTAAAGAGATTTTTATCCTAGATTAGGTAGCCCTTTTGGATATATAACTATAGTGCAAGGAGGCCGCACTTCCTAAGATCACTCGCTAGCTGATCACACATTGGCACATAGGTGGAGATCCAATTATGGCACCAATGTCAGTTTTTGGTATTGAAAGAAATCTATAGCTTGGTTTTAATCCTACTTGAATATCTAGGATTATGCTTGCATGTTTTTACTTATCTGAGCGTTTTGTTGAAACCAATGAATAAACATCACACTAATGCTTCTAATCAAACCACACATCTATCATCCTTTCATTTTTATTACAACATTCAAATGAAAATTCTACCAAACATCATTTATCATATATCTTTAAAAACAATACTCTGTTATCCATTATCCACTTATCATTCATTCCTTTTAACCACCTTTGACCATATTCCATACACATTTACCTACATTATACAGTTGAACATATTCATTATATGCCTATTATCACTCACACATTTCACACCATCCTATAAATGCAAATCTAAAAAAATAACAAACCTTTCCATATAACTAAATAAATGTTAACCAAAAACTTTGACCGTTCATCGTTCGTCTTTCACCTATCAGTACCCCTTTAACAAAAAATTAAAATAAATAACAAACCCTTCCATCCCACTAATAATAATTCATAAAGATCCCTTTTCATTCTAAAAAATAATATTACACATCCCCCATCCTAATCCACGTAAGCCATTTCATATCACCTTATCAAATTTAAACCATCACCCTTCTCTCATCATCTCACAACGTTTCCCCTAATCATTTAGTGTTTCCTATTGGTATATCAAAACTAACCTAGGCCTATAAGACTTGAAGAACCTATCTCAATCACATACCTCTTTTAATCATAACACTCAATATAACCCTATACCTTCATCCACACCTACACAAACACTTTCATCCCTAAACAACACATTTACAATTTCTTTTCGACACAATAAATCTAATATTACTAATCAAAACATTGTAAACAGATAAAATATCCTTGTCACCTATCCTATTCTTCTAAGCCATTATAACAAGGAACATCCTAATCCCTCTATTAATGAGGAAAATCCTTCTTCTGTCTCCTTCAATACCTTCTTGAAATTCTTTTGTCCTATAAGCAAGACTAGATTATTGAAATTATACATTAGTCAACTAAGAAATCGTAACTTTCCTCATCCACACATCCTTCATTTATTCAACACACCCTTATCTCATTAGTACATATTCAAATAACTAGATTATAATGGCGCCTATGAGAATGAACAATCGATACCAATCAAAACAATGAAGAAAATAGCCACCATGACATAGAACACGACATATTTAACCATAACTATTGCAATGATAATGCTAAAGAAAATAACACACAACGAGAAGATGAAGAGAATGTGGTCAATATTAGTAGTGATGATGATTGAAGTAAGTACTTCATAGGAGAAAGAAGATGAGAAATGGCTAATCTCTTTGTCAATAGAAACAAATACTCTCTCTTACTCTAATTATATCATATGGGAAAAATAATTCCTCCTAATTATACTTAGTACCAACTTCAAAGTCTCCTCCATGATGAAAGTGATGGAATTTTCCAATGAACACCATCCATGCATCGTCATAATCCAAATTACTGTCATGTTACAAATGGATGGGATATTAGAGAGAAAAAGTCACACATATCCAATAAAGTTGTGTTGTCCCAACTACAACAAATGAGTAACCAAATTTCTTAGTTACCCTCACATCTCATCCCACAACAATCTAATGATCACTGATCCCAAAATTCTCAACCTAACTTCAATCCACCACCTTTCAATCCTCAATAACCATCTTAAAGTAAGAAGTAAATTCTATGAAGGAAATACTTCAAGGGTTGCAACTCAGCACACAGAGAAAACAATATAAATTTGAGGAACTTTGTCCCTACCCTTTTGACCGTGATATTCTATGGATCCCTTTCCCACCATATTTCGAACCACCAAAATTTGAAAAGTATAACGGAAAAGGACATCCCCATGAGAATATTAAGGATTTTTATTTTCTTTTCTAAGAAGTTACCAATGATGACTCCTATTTACTGAGAATTTTTTCACGATGCCCAGGAGGTCCTATCCTACAATGGTTCCTTCATCTACCAAAAGTTTCTATTACTACATTCAATGACTTGTCCACAAAATTTGACAATAACTTCTTGTATAATGTGGAACATGATGTCATGATGATTAAGCTGTGTAATACTAAACAACACAATGGTGAAAGATTTTCATCCTTATTGAATTGATGGTGAGATCTCGCTAGTCGAGCCCATCCTAAAGAATAAACCAGTCACCGGTTTTATCTCTAATATCCACTAAGAACTAGATTTCCACTTATAATTCCATCACGCAAATACATTTAATTTCATCATTGAGAAAGGAATGAAAATTGAGAAATCCATGGTTCTCAAAGACCTCATTAAGTTCTATTTATGAGAAAATTACAATCAACCCTCCACATCCAAGAAGAGAAATTATTTCAATAAGATTAAAAATTTCATCGGTGATGGAGTAATAGAAAAAAACATGTCTATAGTACCCACTTCCCTTCGACACTTTTGATATTGATCATGATACTACTGAATATATTATGGACATTATTATAGTTTTGATTTAGTATGCTGTTAGACTTCAGATCATGGATTATTATTGACTCTGATTCATATATGATGCATGATGATTGTTAGAAACATTTTATATAGATGTTGACATGATCCTTTGGCTTGCATGATGAAGCCTGAGTGTTTTTTGTTGTTTTGTTCAAAAGTGGCAAACTACAGTTTTGTTTTGGACTATGTTTTGAATGTGTAATTTCCATGTGTGTTTGTTGAAGCCTATTGTTATCATGAGTTGAATCACATCTTCCATTACTTTGTGGTTGGGGCTCGGGGGCCAATGAAGAAGGATGAATTCTCCTTGTCATTGGATGTCTTGGTTGGGTGGAGAGCATTTCCTTTCCCATAGTCTTGTTGTGATCATAATTGGAAGAATGATAAATCTACATGTTGTTGTTCTGGAGCAAAGGAAAATGAAATAAAACAGTTGACAATCCCTTGTTGAGATAAGTCTTATTGTAACCTTCCCACTTGAAGTGGATGAACTTGTATATGTTTTGTAATGGAAATATGTTGTATTGAATATGAAATTTGTAAGATTGAAATGTGAAAGAGATATACTCCATTTCTGTTCTTTTGAAAGAAATAATTGTATTTTGTATGAAGAATTTGAAGAATGAAAGAAAGAAGTTGTAAGTTGTCTTTTGGGAACCAATAAATGATTGTATTACCTTTTTCAAATTGCATTTTGGTATTGAATCTTATCACTTAAATGTATTTGAAATCTCCTTTTGAAAGGAAGAAATGCGCGTGGGGAAAACACAGAGCTATGTCTTTTGAAATGTGTAAAATTAGAAATCAGAATTGCATTTTGGTTTTGAACAGTTTGATTTAAATCAATTAAATGTATTAGATTGGAATTGGAACGTATCCTAATACTTGGAAGAAGAAAATGGAAAATATATCCTTTCGAATTAGATCTCTCTTAGACTTTTTCAAACTAGAAAATAATTATCAGAAAATGTACATAACAACCCTGCAGACTAGGAAACACATTTGAAACATTAATACAAGCTAAGAAAGATCAAAACGATCCCACACAAACTATAATACTTAAGAAAATTTCATAGAACCTTTCAAAATCAGGCTCAAACAATTTCTCTATCACTTTTGTTGTTAAATTGGGGAAATCAAACAATTTAACCCTTGAAATCTATTCTAAAATCCTCCATGCATGTTTGGCAAGTGGAAAAAGAATTAATGACAAATTTGAACAAAATTGATAAGTTAAAAATACCAGATCACTTTCTAAGTGACAGAAAGACGTTTTCTCAAAAATTACACCTTTAAAATTTATCAAAATAAAATTCCTAAGGTTGTTGTGAAAAGAGAATGTTGAGAGCTTTCCAAAAATTCCTTGTTTGCCAAAAACTGAGTTCCCAATCAAAATTTTTGGCCTTCTGAATTTTTTACCTCATATCGGGCTCAAAATAATCTAACTGTCAAATTTTAAATGAATAAAATACTCTTTGGAGGACCCGCGGGATAAAATTTTCCTTATTTTTTTTTCCCAAAACATGCAAAGTCATGAAGTTTCTCGTCGCTCCGCTAATCCGCAAGCCTTCATTTTTTCTAAAAATGATCTAAGTCCAAAAAGTTAATTTATCAATTTTACCTCCGCCGCCCCGCAACCAATCATGAATCGACACGTGCCTTCGTTGGGCATCTGCAAAAAAAAGGATAAAAGCCTTAAAATTCTCCAGCAACCTAAATTTCCACCAAAATTTGGAAATGCTGACATGTGTTCCCTTACGGACTCGCGGGAACGCGGAGGCAAATTGTGTCTTTTGTCCCAAAAGGTCAAAAGTGCTAAATGTCTTCCCCGCTCCATTGGCCTGCATCTGGGAAAAATTTTCTTCCCCACTCCGCCGGTCTATTTTTCTCCTCTGGGGAAATTTAATCTCCGAATTCCACATGCCCGAGTTGGGGAAACTTTTCCTCCCAGGCCCGCACGCCCGCTCTTGGGAAAATTTTCACCCCAAGTTCTACCGGTCCATAACTTGAGAAATATGAAGAGTTAGGAGGACTTCTTTATATCACCGGAAAGGTGAGTAAATTCCCTACCTAATGGGAATGTTTTTAGGAATTTTTAATTTCATTAATCATGGAATAAATCAAATGGAATCTTTAATCGAATTTTGGAAGTGGGTAAGTAAGAATTTACTCTGATGATTTTAAATATGTATTCTTTTCCCACTGTAATTAAACCTTGCTCTTGTCTTAGATCTTGTGGAATTAAATACCTTGGTTATTTAATTGTTTTGGTCCCTTAACCCTAAAATTTTAATCATGGAATATTTAGCTAAAATGTCAATGTAATCAGTGATTAAATTAATCCCTAAGGATATTTGAGCTAGGTGTGGGCTTATTACACTTGTTACTTTATAATGTGGAATTAGTAATTATTATAATGAGAAAAGTTATTAGTTGAATTTAATTGTCCTTGAGACTTTTGGTCATTAACACTTTAAAAAAATAATTTATTCCATAATTTTCTAACTAAGCCTAGGTTGTTCATGGGTCTCAAGTGGGTTGTTTTAGCAGGCCTTACACTTGGTATCAGAGCCTTGGGTTCAAATCTTGAACCCTTGGGAACACTAAAAAACTTGACACATGAACTGTAAACCTAGCATACTTTTGAATCTAAGAAAACAAACTTGTTTGAAAATTGAAAAAGAAATGCATATGAAGAAATATTACATTACTATGTTCATTTGAACTACCAAAATTAAAATAATAATAAAATAATAAGTTGTTTGAATTGTTGTACTCGCTCAGTAGCGTTTTTTCTAAACCTAGGTAACTAAGATTGTCAAATTAAATTGATTTTTGTGAACTTCTAGTGTAGTGGAAACTTGGTCCCCCTTTGAAAATGTGTTGTTTTACAAGTCCTAAAACTTGATTTAATCGTATGATGTGTTAAGCCCTTTGTTGAGACCCTTCCTTATTGGAGTTGTTGGAATGATAAATTGTATGGTGTGAATATTTTGGTTGTAAAATACTGGTTGTGTCTTGGGGTCAGTAAGAATTAATTAGAAGCTACTTAGAGCTTCCTTCCTTCAGTAGTTAGGAAAGTTGGTCTAGTTGTGAGTTTTTCATTTTTTTACCCATATGGGAGAGTGGACATTAAGTCTAGGTGTAGTTTATGACCCAATCCAACGCATGTGTCCTTGGAACTGAACTCAAGGTAGAGTACCCCTATTAGCGGCCATGAAGGGCTGCGAAGTGAATGTGGTGTTAACGTTTTGTATTTTACATTCTTAAACTTGTGTCATTTTATCAAGGACCATCATCTTATTTTATGATTGGATTGAGAAGCTCTGAGGCTCTTCTAGTTATTTATATTTTTACGAGAATTTTCAAACTTTGCAATACAAATACTTAGTCACTTTCCTCATTTGGCGATATTTCTTGGACTTTATTTTGATTGGTGACTCAGAGCTCGTTATGTTGTTGGATGCTTAGCTAAATGTTACGTGGATTTCTTCTTGCATGATGATGATTTGGTTCTATGCTACTTATATTCATACATTTTTTCATATGGGGGTACACCCTAGGTGTCTTGAATGTAATCTTAGGTGCTTAAAGTTATGCCTTGGTTTTAGATGCACGGAACCTTGAGTGTATCTAGGATCTTAGAGTGACCTTTTCATTACTCGACCTTATTGGGAAGAGAGTTTGTTGTGTTTTGTGTTCTAGTTGACAGCTTGTTAGTGGTGGTGGTGATTCTCTTACAATCCGATAAGAGCTTGAACCTCATCGGATTAGAGGTGTTTAATTGTGGGTTGATGAATTATGGTGGGATCGGTTTGCTTTTGTCTGGCTTTGGATGTTAGTGGAAAAGTGTTTCTCTGGTAGTGGCTTCTCTTCGAAGGCATGCTAGTTTTATCAAGAGTTCCTCATTTCATTATATTAAGTAGTGACTTGAGGATTGTATGCATCTTGGTAATTATGGTTATACTTAATCACATTTAAGTGTTGTGTGTAAATTAAGTGTGTCTATTTTCCCTCTTGACCTATAAATAAGTCTACCCTTTCCTTAACTTTTTTTTAGTTACTATGAATAATACTCTATGACCTATTAATTTTGGATTACATGGAGACACTTATGGATGCTTTGAGTCTTTTGGACCATGACGTCGGTGATGATAGTGTAATTATACCTTGGTAATTTAATCTCGGTGGTATTTTATAATGTGATTATCTTGCGAAACTATAAATCTTGGTCGCAAAGCCATGTTGAATAAGATGGTTGATTGTCTGCTTACATTTGACGCTTCTAATGAGTATGTGGTGTTCTTATAGTTAAAATATTTCCTTTTCATTTTGATTTCTTTGTTGGTGGTATCCTGTGGTAATATGGGTGTGGATATGAAAACTTTCTTTGTCTTATTAGGTGAGTAAAATATTTTTGCCAAAACAACAAACAGTGTTAAACCCTAGTAGTTCAGTAAAAGTAATTATGCTTCCTTAATGGGTCTTCCTCATAACTTATTTTGAGAACTTGTAGAAACCCACTAGGAGTGTTGTATGATACTTGTAATTAGTGGAAAAATCTCAAAATATTGTTGAGATCCATGATGGTTGATTGTTTCCTAGTTCTTACCAAATTAATAATGTGTTTTCTATGTTGAACGTCCTTTGTTTCCTTAGAATTAAAAATGTGATGTGTTGAATTACATCTCTCGCCCATAAAAGTAATAGTGTGATATGTTTACCATTGTTAAATGGTTGACTTCTTTATATTTGGTTGGTATGGTGTGTTCGATTCTTAAAACAAAAGTGTAAAAATAAGACTATAGGAAAACTTGTGGTCTTGACTTCACTTGTATTACCATGAAAAGTTAATTGTACCCTCTCGAGTTATAGAAGTGATTTCCTTGAATAGTGCCTTGATTTTAAATGTTTTTCTGATTTAAGTTTCCTTGTTGATTAACCTCATCTTGTGTGATCCTCAAATTGTGGGACCTTGAGTAGACTTGTTCCTTGTGCAAATTTGGTCATAGTTGATTTTGTCTAGCCTTGTCTAGACAACGAACCTTGAAATCATGGCTTAAACGTGTAGAAACCTTAACTTTTATTAATGTAGTATGTTGTATTTCTTGGGAAACTATGTGGTCATTCTCAAACTCATGGAATTATCCTTATTATTCATCTACTTGGTGGTTACTCTTAATACTCTTTTGAACTCTTCATGTTATATTGATATGTGTGGTATCTTGGTTGATAGCATAAATTTACTCTCTATATTTAAGTGTTCATAGCCTTGCATGCAGAAATTTTAGAACTCATCCCTTGAAATCTCCCTTCTTCTTGCTGAATTGCATTGGACAAAACTTAGGTTTTGTATACCCACACTTGTTTGAAGCAAGCAATCCCATAATGGAGTGATCCTTTCTCTATTGCATTTATTCATATCTCTCATTCCAGTGACTTCCAGGAGGAAGTCGAGTCTAAGGGGAGGGGGATGTAGTTCCCACTTCCCTTTGACACTTTTGATATTGACCATGATACTCCTAACTATATTATGGACATTATTATAGTTTTGATTTAGAATGGTTTTAGATGTCAAATCATGGATTTTTGTTGACTCTGATTCATATATGATGCATGAGGATTGTTAGAGACATTTTATATAGATGTTGACATGTTGTTGGACATGGTTATATATATATATATATATATATGGATGTTGTTAGGACATGTGATATTTGAATATATTGAGTAGATCAAGAAAATTTAATTTAAAATTGATGATTATATAGTTATTGATGAAATTGTAAGTGATATTGTTGATTGTCTGGATGTTGTTGTGATTCATATATATATTTATGATTTTGAAATTATATTATATTCATTTTGATGTTCTAATATGGCCACAAGGCCGAAGGGGTATTTGTATTGTGCAGGTAAAAAATATCCCAACAAACATGGGGGGATTGGAGACCAACCACATTGGAATTCTATATGAATTCAATAAGGTCACCATGGCAACTTGTATTGTTTGAGTATGTGTGTTTGATTGTTAGGGATTCCAATGGGGGATCACATTTGAATGTGACCAAGGGTTATGTGTATTTATTTATTTGGTTCATTTTTATTGATGTTTGTATGTGTTTATTAAGTGATGTGTTTACCCCTTTCATTATTTATTAATTCTTGTAAATTAATGTGAGTAAACATGTTGTTAAAATTAATTAATCAAATTGGGACATAAGAAAGTAATTATTAGAGTTGTTGACCTAAAATTAAAGTGTTGTAAGAAATGTGTAAGTGATGTGTAAATTAATTTTGGAGTATGAAACACTCCACCTCCTTTTGAAATTCGAATTTATCCTTGGAGGCTGATTTTGGAAGCTTATGGGACAAGTTAAACTTGTCCCATACCTCTTAAATTTGCGTGTCAACCTTACCTATGGTTGGAGGGTTTAAATATAGCCTTCATTATGATTTTTTGTAAGTCAATTTGTATGCTTTAATTGCACTTTCTTACATGCTTTCGATTTCAATACTTATGAGGTGTGGGTTTGATTTGAGTGTGTAAGTAAATCTGTCATATTATTCACCCACTTATTTATTATGCATTGGAGAATGAAGTTGACTTTTGGGGGTTGCGGTTGAGGATGTGTGATTTGGCATCCTACATGGATCTTGTCGATTGAGAAACAGGGACGGAAGCCTGTGATATTTTATTAATCTCAATCAGTAAAGAATTACAGAGAATGGGCTGCAATATTTATAGATATTGCACAACCAAATACACACAGGAGAATAAGTTGCACAGGTGCAACCAAATGCCAAAAAGAATAAGCTTCCAATAACATCTAGGAAGCAGGAATTAGAAAAAGACAAATATATTGTTTAAAACAATATAACAATCTGAATACAAACAAATATGGTTGATTAACCATACAACAGTATATTTATTATTTAATTAATAAAATTAATTAAATAATCTAACTATGCATAATTAATAATAGGATAATATTATTTATCCTAACATTCCCCCCCTTAATTGTGCATTGTCTGGAGAGATGAGGAGAGAAATGCTCTGAACAACTCGAACTTGTCACGTGCAAGTGACTTTGTGAAAATATCTGCTCGTTGTTCAGCTGTTGGATAAAATTGAAGCTAGATATTGTGCTTCAATACATGTTCACGTATGAAATGAACCTGAACTTCAATGTGCTTTTTTCTCTCGTGAAAAATTAGATTGCGAACAAGTTTGAGAACACCTTCGTTGTCAACATACATGGTGGTTAGTTTGTCCTGTGGTATTCCAAGTCCTTCCAGTATGCGACGTAGCCAAATCGCTTCACAGACAGCTTCTCCTACAGAATGATACTCAGCTTCTGTGGAAGAGCGAGAAACAAAGTGTTGTTTCTTACTTCCCCATGATATTGGTCCAGATCCCATAAAGAATACAAATCCAGAAGTGGATTTTCTATCATCAATGTTACCTGCATGATCTGAATCCGAATATCCAGTCAAGAAGAAGTTTTCGTTCTTCTTGTATTCTAGACCAAGATCCACTGATCCTTTGAGATATCTTAAAATGTGCTTTGCTACTTTCCAATGACAAACTTTGGGTTCTTGCATGAACCTGGATAGATAGCTTACTGCAAAGCTGATATCTGGTCTAGTGTAGGTCAGGTAAATGAGACTCCCAATCAGCTGCCGATAGAGAGTGGCACTTACCTCAGGAGATGGATCTGAACGAGATAACTGTAATCTGTTCTCCATAGGTGTAGCAATTGGTGTGCAATCCATCATCCTAAACTTCTCGAGCGTTGTCTTGGTATATTTCATCTGAGAAACAAAGATGTGATTCTCTTTCTGCCATACTTCCAGTCCAAGACAGTAGTGCATAAGCCCGAGATTTGTCATGTCGAATGATCGCTTAAGATCTTTCTTTGTTTCATCAATCATCTTCACTGAACTGCCAATGATGACTAGATCATCGACATAAACTACAACAATCACCATCTCCCCCCCTTGCTTTTTGAGGTAGAGATTGGGATCGTATGGATTTCTGACAAATCCATGTTGTACGAGATGCTCATCAATCTTGATGTACCATGCCCGGGGTCCCTGTTTGAGGCCATATAGAGATTTCCTGAGTCTGCATACCTTTTCTTCTTGACCAGGTATGACATATCCCTCAGGTTGAGTCATGTAGACTTCTTCTTGCAAATCTCCATTCAGGAAGGCACTTTTTTACGTCCATCTGGTGAACTTTCCATCCAAACTGAGCAGCTAGAGAAAAGATCATCCTGATCATTTTGATCTTAGCTGTGGGAGCAAATGTCTCCTCATAGTCAATACCTTCTTTTTGTGCGTACCCCTTTGCTACAAGTCTTGCTTTACACTTGTCCACTGTCCCATCTGCTTTGTACTTAGTTTTGAATATCCATCTGCATCCAATGGGTTTCTTCCCTGGTGGAAGATCGACAAGCTGCCAAGTGTTATTCTTCATCACTGATTGATATTCAGAATCCATGGCATCTTTCCAAGCTTTTGACTGTAGGGCTTCCTGGACTGTAGAGGGCTCGTCTGATTCAATGACTCTACTCATCAAAGTAAAGTTAACTTCTTCTTTTGCTTTACTGCGAGTCCGTGGTCCAGGGGTGGATGTATCCGGTGGAGCATCCAATCTTGCATCTCGTAATGTACTTATACACCATTTAGGCATACGTTGAGCTGTTCCCATGGGTTGTGGTCCTATCTAATCAACACCATCATCCCCATCATCACTTTCATCTTCTGAGGGAACATTTGCTTCAGTTTTTACAACTGGTGAAAAATCTACATCTTGCGAGTCCGGAGGAGGAGTCTCTACTTCCTTCTTCTCGAAAAACTCAACATCTCTGCTTGTGTAGACTTTTCTAGTCTTAGGATCCATCAGTCTGTACCCAAGAGTCTCTTCACTGTATCTAATGAAGATGAGATTTTGTAACTTCATGTCCAATTTCTTTCTGTTCTATTTGGGTATGTGCATGCTTGCTTTGCATCCGAATACTCTGAGGTGTGCAATGGATGGTTTCCTCTTTGACCATGCTTCTTGTGGTGTAATTCCATCAAGAGCAGTTGTGGGCGCTCTGTTTAACAAATACACTACTATTTTTACTGCTTCTGCCCAAAATGTCTTTACAAGTTCGGAATCATCGATCATGCATCGCACCATTTCCATAATAGTACGATTTCTTCTCTCGACAACACCATTTTGCTGTGGTGTGTGTGGAGGAGGCATTTGTCGACGAATCTCGTGAGTTTGTAGATAGTCTCTGAACTCATCACTGGTGAATTCCCCCCCTCGATCTGAGTAGAGAGTTCTGATGTGACGACCAGTTTCTTTCTCAACTGCCACTTTAAACTTTTTGAACATTTCAAAGGCTTCACTTTTCTTGCGAAGACAAAAAATCCACATTTTGCGTGAATAGTCCTCAACACAGAGCATGAAGTACTAGAACCCTGAATGACTTGGCTGCATCGGACCGCACAGATCGGTATGAACCAGGTCAAGTTTTCCATGAGCTCGAAAAGTACTTGTTTGGAATGAAACTCTGTGTTGTTTCCCTGCTAAGTAGTGAGGACATTTGTATGTATCCTTCTGAAGAGATGGTAGCCCATGTACCATATTACACCGGCGAAGTGTGTCGAGATATTTGAAACTTACATGACCAAATCTCCTATGCCACAACTGAGCTGAGGTGGAGTTTTTAGCCATGAGTGCTTGATCATTTTTGTGAATAAAATCAAGTTGAAACATTCGTCCCACATTTAAGGCTTTTGCAATTATTTTCGAGCCTCTGGATTTATCTCGAATCAGACACATTTTCTTGCCAGATTGACTATCAAAGTCAATTTTCACGTTGTGATCTAGGAGTTGACTGACTGAAAGAAGATTCTTTGTCAACCCAGGGACATATAGAACATCTGATATTCTGTAGTTGCGTGAACCAAGGGGTAGAGAAATGTTTCCAATCCCCTGTACTGTATATGAAGAATCATCTCCCAACGAAACATGATTTTTCGATGGCGTGTCCCTCATTGAAATAAACCAGTCTCTGTGGCTGGTCATGTGTCGAGTGGCTCCTGAATCAACATACCAGATGTCACTAGATGACGTGGATGGTTCACTTGATCGAGCAGTGAACAAGAAGTCTTCATTTTCTGACTAATCTTGTTGCTCAGCAATATTACCTTGCTGGTGGGGTCTTCTTTTCTAGTTCCCCTTTTTCTGCCCGTGATAATTGTTTGAATGTCCCTTGTAAGTTTGTTGTTGTTGTGGTCCAGAATTGCTCGATGAACCTTTCTTATATGTGTTAAACCAACATTCTTGCAAGTCATGTCCTCTTTTGCAAATGGGACATCGCTTCTTCTGTTGATTGTCCCCATGATATTGATTCTGATGTGGGGACTTCTGATAGGATTTAGGTTTTCCTTTACCTTTTCCTTTCCATTTTTGATGTGAAGACAGTGCCTGCTCCTCTTCATCATCCTTGTTATACATTGCTTCCTCTTGTTGCAGTAGGTTTACTAACTTGTCAAAACTAATTGTCGTATCTGACAAGTTTAGAGTTGTGACAAAAATTCGGTAAGAAGAAGGGAGAGCTCTCAGAACAATGGGAACGAGAGACTCATCTTTGACCTCTTCTCCTAGGGCTAGAAGTGAAGCCCTCAACTCTGCAACTCTTCTTAGGAAGGCTTCAATTTTCTCATTCTGTTTGAATTTCAACGTATGTAACTGACTCTACAAATTGAGTATGACATTCTTGTTCTTGGCCTCATATATTGTGCTCAGCTTATCCCAAGCTTCTTTTGCTGATGTGGCATCTCGAATGTGGACTTGCACATCGTCGGATACTCCAAACAAGATGATGAGCTTTGCTTTCTGATCTTCTCTATCAAATTGTCGTTGTTGTGTTGCATCCGTTGGTGATCTGGTTAGAGTACCAGTCACAACAGGCCAGATTTCTTCAAACTCAAGCTGTGTCTTTATTTTTGTCTTCCAAGCAGCATAGTTGCTTCCTCTGAGCAATTGTGAATCCGGAAGAAAAAATTTGGGGGCATTGGTGCCCATTTTGCAGAGATCACTGACAGGGTTTGGCTCTTATCACTCCAGGTATAAGGTCTCCCAATCTATATACCGTCAATCCGATATACCGAACCTTTCTATATACGCGCCCTTCCGATATACCCGTTGGTACGTGGAAGAAGCTCGCCCTTTCTATATACCCGGTGGTACGTGAAAGAGGCGTTAACGTACGTGAAATAATTCGATACGTGGTACCAAGATAGTACTAATGGGGTCTGTGTGATTATTGACACCGGCTCAAAGAAATATCCTCATACGCGGGCGTAACTTCGCTATATACTCGGATAATTTCTCAGTCCGGATTTATGTCTTGCAATTGTTCACAGACGGATGGGATGGTTCATAGTGTGTGCACTGTGACCTTATTACTCCCCATCGATTTATAGGGACGATGCCTAGACGACGTTGTTGCAGCTATATTAGGCGTTAAGTGCAGTAGTAGTCGTGACGGCTTTACCCGTAAGCGCTTCCCAGAGGCACTGTATATACCGAACGCTGCGAATGAGATCTAGGATCTCGTGAGTGTTACAGAACCAAATTTACTATTTTTGATTACAATTCTACCAGTTTCTGAGTAGTTAAAAAGTTTTACAGTTGACTATGGCAACCTGCAAATTAGTACAATATACAATACAATTTGAATGACAGGCAAAAATTTACAATTTCGGGGTCCTGGTGACTTCCTGAACCCAAAATGCTAAAAATTGCAAAAAAATAGCTGAAAATGCAATTTTTAGGTGGGTCTCCTTTTGCAAAAAATGTCTGGAATGAGAAAACAGACCAAATAGGAGAAAAAAATTTTTTACCCTAAATTAGGGATTCTCCGCTAAATTTAGTTAGTCGTAACTAAATTCAAAAAAGCCTACTAAATTTAGCAGTTCCGCCAGAATTTCCGCCAGATGTAAAAGGAGAGTTTTTGAGTGTTTTTTGTGGGATTTGATCCTCAAACCTCTCACTCCTAAGGCACATGCAATAACCAACTTGGCCACTTGGGGCGCTTGGACTATGAATGGAAGAAATTTGTATTTAATGTCAAATAAATTGACTTACCTCTTGAAAAATGAATGCCACGTGGCGCATGCTGGTGAAGGGGCATTTTTAGGGTTCTATTTGCCCAAAAAATGGATCTGAGGCTTTATTTCTTTGCTCAGGCCGCATTTACTTGCTCAGGCCTCATTTTCTCCTTCCCACGCACTGATCAAGCCGTATTTTTTGTTGTATTTTCTTCTTGGGCGCGTGTTTGAATGCCAGGCCACGTTTTTCACTGTACAGGCCACGTTTTTGACTGCCTGGGTGCTATTTTTGCTTGTTTGGGCACGTTTTTTGCCTTTCCACGCACTGTAGCAAGTGCGGGCCGCGTTTTTTAGCTTGAGGCTGTGTTTTTTTGATTGCTGGGCCATTTTTTTAATGCTGGGCGCATTTTTTTAAAGCTGGAGGCGTTTTTGATTGTACAGGCCATATTTTTTACAATCTAAGCTTCATTTGCTTGCTGTTTGCATGTGCAGGGCGTGGCAGATGGAGAAGGGCGCGGGCTTGAGGAGAATGACGTTTTTTTAGCTCCAAAAACACATTTTTTCTAATGCAGGCCGCGCAGGGACTGAGAATGGGCGCATATGCTAAAAAAAACTCTTTTTTTTTACCTCCCACTATATATTTTCCAGCTTGGGCACCTCCTTCTTATTTTTTTTTTATTTTCTTTGCTCTGTTTGTTCACTGCAGGTGCATATACATAGCAAAGCAATCCTCCAAAACAAGATATAGCTCTAAATGCAGTAAAAACAAAACCCTGATTGGGGAAATTTTTTTTTTTTAAAATTCAATACCTGTAGCAATTTTTGCCTGGTGCTGAGTGCACCAGTGCAAAAAAAATTTTGCCTTCCAAGTACCTGGAAGGAACAGGCGGATGTGGGGGAGGCAGGGATGGGGCTGGGAGTTTGCACGAGGCTGCACAGGCTCTTGAATGCTACAAATACGTCTCCAATCTCCTCTTTCTCTGCTGCTCTCTCTTCCACACCTTCACAGGGCTAGAATTTCACTCTGGTACCAAATGTCGATTGAAAAACAGGGACGGAAGCCTGTGATATTTTATTAATCTCAATCAGTAAAGATATTACAGAGAATGGGCTGCAATATTTATAGATATTGCACAGCCAAATACACATAGGAGAATAAGTTGCACAGGTGCAACCAAATGCCAAAATGAATAAGCTTCCAATAACATCCGGGAAGCAGGAATTAGAAAAAGACAAATATATTGTTTAAAACAATATAACAATCTGAATACAAACAAATATGGTTGATTAACCATACAACAATATATTTATTATTTAATTAATAAAATTAATTAAATAATCTAACTATGCATAATTAATAATAGGATAATATTATTTATCCTAACAGATCCACCTCATCCTCTTCTATAAAATTCAAACTGTTTTCCTTGTTTTGGGTTGCTTCAATTTTGGAGACTTCATTTTGGGTGAATTTTTCTTGCTATGTTGGGACCTCTTTCTTGGAGAATACTTGGTTGTTTTGCAACTTGGAACAACTCCATCATGGAGAGGTAGGAGATTGGTTGTTCAAATGCTCTTCTTCTATATATGTAAATGATCTTGTGTGAATTTTTTGGTATATATTGTGGGTTGTTTGGTAGATGGCATAGGAATGGTGTAGGAGAATACTATGGGGTTATTTTGTGGGAGTCACAAGTGTGTTTTAGGGAGGTATAAGGGTAGAGGGAGTTGGGATTTGGGTTCCACCTTACAAAGAAATTGCTTGCATTTATTTACTCGTTATGGGGTGCCATAAGAGGTTGGGGAGACATAAGAAAATGTGAGGAATAAGGGGTACTTGGGGGAGGCATAAGGGCATAACAGGGTTTGGAAATGTTATTCATATATATATATTGGTGGGTTGTTCTAAGGTGGTGATACCCAATTTTCCCCTTTGGGAAGAAAAAGCAACATCTTCCATAGTTTTTTGCTCCTTTGGCTTGCATGATGAATCCTGAGTGTTGTTTTATGTTTTGTTCTGTGATGGAAAACTATAGTTTTGTTTTGTACTGTGTTTTGAATGTAAAATACGCATGTGTGTTTGTGGAAGCCTATTATTACCATGAGATAAATCACATCTTACATTGCTTTGTGGTTGGGGCTCGGGGGCCAATGAAGAAGGATGAATTATCCTTGTCATTGGATGTCTTGGTTGGGTGGAGAGTGTTTCCTTTCCCCTACTCTTGTTGTGATCAAAGTTGGAAGAATGATAAATCTACATGTTGTTGTTCTGGAGCAAAGGAAAATGAAATAAAATAGTTGGCAGTCCCTTGTTGAGATAAATATTATTGTAACCTTCCCACTTGAAGTGGATGAACTTGTATATGTTTTGTAATGGAAATATGTTGTATTGAATACGAAATTTGTAAGATTAAAATGTGAAAGAGATATACTCTATTTATGTTCTTTTGAAAGAAATAATTGTATTCTGTATGATGAATTTGAAGAATGAAAGAAAGAAGTTGTAAGTTGTCTTTTGGGAACCAATAAATGATTGTATTACCTTTCTCAAATTGCATTGTGGTATTGAATCTAATCATTTAAATGTATTTGAAATATCTATTTGAAAGGAAGAAATGTGTGTGAGGAAAACATAGAGCTCTATCTTTTGAAATGTGTAAAATTAGAAATCAGAATTTCATTTTGGTTTTGAATAGTTTAATTTAAATCAACTAAATGTATTAGACTGGAATTGGAACGTATCCTAATACTTGGAAGAAGAAAACGGAAAATAGATCCTTTCAAATTAGATTTTTGCTAGACATTTTCAAACTAGAAAATAATTATCAGAAAATGTACACAATGACCCTGCAGACTAGTAAAAACATTTGAAACATTAAAGAGTAGTTATGGATAACCCAAATCCCAAACAATATCTAGTTATGGATAACCTTCTTCTGGATCCTGAAATGCTCCAGGATGGCTCAACATCATTAATTGAGGAAACCATTGACATAAAAATCAACACGGATGAAGAACCCAAGAGTCTAAAATTGGGATCATCCTTATCAACAGAAGAGAAAAACATCTTTATAAAACTCCTAAAGGAATTCTCAGACATATTCGCATGGTCCTATATGGATATGTGAGATCTTCACCCATCTCTAGTGGTCCATAATCTTATAGTGCGTAAAGATGAAAATCAATTTTAAAAAAATTACTCAAGATGAATCCCAACATTACATTTATTTTCAAGGAATAATTGTAAAAGGTACTTGACACCAGTTTCATCTGACTGATCAATTATTCTGACTAGATTTCCAATATTGTCCTAGTAAGAAAAAAGACTAAGGTCATCCAAATTTATACATACTTCCATGAAATCAACAAAGCTTTCCCTAAGGATGATTTTCCACTACCAAACATCAATATGATCATGGATTCTATAGCTGGACACAAGATGTTGTCTCTCATGGATGGCTTCTTACATTACAATAAAATAAAAATTGTAGAAGAAGATCAACATAAAAAAACTTTTACTATGCCTTGGGGCATGTTTTGCTATCAATTCATTCCTTTTGGACTCAAGAAAATTGGAGTGACATACCAACGTGTTCTGACCATGATTTTTAATGACATGATGCACAACATTGTGGAGGATTATGTTGATGACATACTAGGATAATTCAAACCTTGTGAAGAACATCCCATAGTTCTATGTCAAATCTTCAAAAGACACCAGGAATACAAGGTTCACCTCAATCCTAAGAATTTTTTTTCTAGTGTCACATTGGGAAAGCTACTCAGTTTCATTGTTTCACACCATGGAATAAAAATTAACTTAGATAAAGTCGAATCTATGGTTGAAATTCCTCTGCCCAACAATCTAAAACAACTAAGAAGCCTACTGGTAAAATTACAAGTCATTAGAAGATTTATCATACAGCTGTTGACAATTTTTACACTTGTGCGAAAATGGGCAACTCGAAACTTTGTTGCAATGGATAAAATTGGTGAAGTGAACCTAAGCTAGGGGATTTTCTTTCAGCTCAGTGTTGTTTTTGTTGAATTAATTAATTATTACATGAAATATTCAGCTATGTGTGCTATTACAAAACGTAATATATCACATAGTCTGTAATTTCATGACTATGTTTAGCAAAAGGACACAAAGCCCCAAATGACAGATGTGTTATCTTGATGAAGACATTGAATTGCAGAATAAATGAAGTGTTAAGTTCTAGAATAGTAGTCATAATTGTAGATTACATCAGTCAGATTTCCTTGCTAAATGATTACAGTTATCTTTAAGGTTCTTTCCTTCATGATTAAGACATTCAATTATATTATTGAGTTGTTTAATTCATCATACAATCCATATAGAAAGATAAATGTAGAAAGAAATAGATAACTTAATTTCATAAATCAATGTTTTATTCATAAGGAATTTCAAATGTTCCCACACAAGCCGTGGGATGTAACTGAAAAGTAAAATACAACTACTAAAGTAAGAGGTACATATGCATGAAAGAGAAAAGAGATGAGTATGAATGAACCCATCATTTCCTTGAAGTTTATTTTGTTGTAGTTGATGTATCTCCAGCCCCATCTTTGTTCCATCTCCATCTTGGTAGAAGGCACTGTACCTAAAAATAGAAAAGAGAAAATTGCCAGTTTACGAGCTTAAGGTTAATCCATATTCCTATACTATCCAAATTTTTGTAGGTGGATCTCGAAACAACAGGAGAGATAAATTACATGAGGATCAAAAGTGCACCTAAAGAAAGTACTTTTTTGTAACAACATACATTATTTACTCACTTAGAAATAAGGAGAGAGAGAGAGAGAGAGAGAAGAAAAGAAAATATATGGAACATAAGAGAGGCCAAAAAGCCTAAATATTTTCTAACTTTTTTTTTAGTATGTAGGTACAGGTTGCAGTAAAGAAGAAATAAAATCATGGCTTACAGCCCTCGCTATTAAAAAGGGGGGGATTGTAGAGTTCAATGACTTCTATCCTATGGTACATCAAGATTGGAATAAATCACAAGTACATATTGATATGAAGGAAGAATGCAACTCAAAGGAGAAGTAGAAGAATATGAATATAAAGGCTGAAGTTAACTAGAAAGATAAGATTACAGCTAAAATAGAATGAGAAATAAATCTGAGAAAATTCTGATAGGGCTTCACCATGTAAAATTGACCTTTTATATTTTTTAACATGCATACTAAAGTTGTAATAAAGATCAAATAAAATATTTAAACATAACAGAAATGGGAACTACACTTTCAGTCATCAATGTGAAGGACTTTGGAGCACTCACTATAGCTTAGCAGCTGAAAAAAATGAAGTTTCAAGATAATCTTACAAAGTGCAGCCATTCTATAAGTACAGTTTTCAAATCAAGCAGGTATTAAGTGCACAAAATGCTACAGTATAGCTTCAGAGCTAAGATCAAATGCATGATTCACAATTTAATAGAGTTTCAGGTTCAACATGGAAAAGAATCAGATCAAGAAATGATTACGATTATTCTCATTACATCCAATTGAAGGAGATCCAGTTTATTAAACAATCATGCTTTAAGAAGTAGAATCAAACAGGAAAACAAGAATCAAGATAAATCAGCCATTAAAGCCTCAAAGCAGGTTACAGACTTCAATAATAATGTTTCATAAATGGATATGAATCAGTGTCAAGTAATATTGCATCCAAAAGGAAAATTGAATCTCAAGAAAACCATTTCCAGAAGATTCAGCAGAGAATTTGAAAATGCTAAAGAATGCAACAATTACTTTTTCAGAGTCTTAGAGAAATGACCTGAAATGCATTGTTTATTCACATCTAAAGTTCAAGAATTATACATAATATCAATAGATCAAACTGAAAATAATCAATATGGGTTTTAGATCTATCATCTTTCAAATAGAAGGAAGTAAAAACTAGATTACATTCAAATGTATAGAAATAGAGCTTCGTAATGTACATAAAGCTTCTCAAGATATGTAGTAGAACTCTAAATGCATGAAGAAATTAAAGACAGAGTTCAAAAATATCAAAAGATGGAGATAAAAGAAATTCAGAGGTCAAATAATGGCCATGTTTTACAAATGTTGAAATAGAATTCAAGATCTATGATTATCGAACACAAAATGGAATACCCAAATCTTTTCAAGCTCGTAAAAAGAAGGTCACGTACAGAAAAAGCATGGAAATAGAAGGGTTCTAAAATTAGGAAAATGCATGAACAAAAGCTCGAATACGATGAAATACGAGGACCCTGATTTGGGTATTATCAAAATCTAACATATCTTGAGCAAGAAATAGTGGTTTCCGGTAGGGGTTGTGGCCCATAAGCTAGCAAAAGGAATCCAAAATTAATACTCAAAGAAGAACATGCTAGGTTCACGAATTTCAGAGCTCCTAATCTTCCTCATGGCAGTGTATAGTGGACAAAAAACACATATTGTCATCCAAGGCTTAATTCCATTTTTCAATGAGGAAACAAAATGGTTCATAATAAGTAAATGTAAAGTATGCATAAATTAAAACACCCAAATTTGGGTAAAACATTACAGAAATAGAAGAGCTCACGACTCACCAGTTGGGTTGATACAAACAACCCTCGAAAATCATCAAGTTTAGACTAAGAAAACTAGGACCCAAAGTGAATCTCAACTCAAAATATCCAAGGGAACCATGAAATTACAAAGATAAATGCAAAGAAAGAATGAAGTATCAGCATATTGAAGTTAAAGTGACAGTGACGAAGCAATTGCAATGCTAAGAGATCAAAACTTACTATCCTTTATCAAACAGTGATGCTAGTAATATAGTACTAAGCTTCAAGTTCTTAACAATGATAGCCAAGAGATCACACAAAGAGTGTAGACTAGAAGATCAGAGAAACTCAAAGAAATCATGCTCACGATCTCCCAAAACAGCAGCCACATCTTCAAAAAGCTTCTATAAAGTATCGAACCAACTTCACAGTAGAGGAAAATAAAGTATTCGTGTTCACAGAACTGGTCAGAGCTCCAACTTTATTCAAAGATCAAGCTCATTTCCCAGATCTAAGTAAAAGGAGAGCTCATAAAAAATATATGGATAGAAGTGCCAAGTTTCTGCACTCACAGAGATCCACTGTTGAGGAAAAATCATTCAAGACAAAAGAATAGCATAGTTCCAAGCTTGACAGAGAACAACAATGGCAGTGAAAATTTTGCAAGAGCTTCGCTACGAACCATAACCAGAGGAAAATGAGCTTGAGTTCATTTTTTCATTTTACAAATCCCAAAGCAAACATGCCCGAGTAACCCTAACTCATTTAATTTAATCAATAAATGGTGAAAATCAAACAATAGGGGAGATCAATGCTTAGAAATCCATCACAAATACCCATGCCAACCACCACTCAAATCAACAGTGAGATCAATTAGGTTTTTCCCCATCAAAGGCTGAGAAACATTCACCATGTTCAAAACATAACCGTAGTCACCTACCCCATTAAATGTGAAGGGTAAAACCCTAATTATGGGTACGTGAAGATCAAAGGCTAAGAACCAACAGTGCAGAGACTGACGGTCTGCATCAAAACGACCTAACTTGACCTAAGTTAATAATTCCACCAACAACTCGCCAAGGGGTGAGTCATCATCACGAGGGGGCTGGTCCATATAACATTAAAAATCATTACATATTGACTTTCAATATTATAAACTATAGTCTAACACCATGATGCAAAAGCTGAAAACAATGATCTACTAAAAGATGGATGAGTGTAGTATGGTAACCTTTTGCAAAGTAACCTCATAAGTTTCCTAAGACCATGGTAATGTGCCAAGTCCACGAGGGTGGCCAAACCAAATGAAGACTAGTGGTGACAATCAAAGGTGGTCCCCACTGATGTCATTTTTTGAAAATGACTTAGAATATAATGTCCATGTGATCATAAGGAGATAGAGCAGAGGTCACCATCAGAATGCAAACAACCTTTTGAAGACTTAATAACCTTATTTTTCACAAATAGGAGCTAATTATGATTGCACATGTGCTCATAATGGTCCCCACAGTGAATTAGAGTTTTCTTACTAAGTATTGGAGATCAGGGGTATTATTTTCACTTACACAGGGAATTAATTTTGCATCCAAAGGGAAATTTGGGGATGTCACATCAACCATAAGAAGAAAAAAATTGCATGCACCAAGAATGAGACTTGCTCATCAAGAAATATTTATTTTTAGAAAATTACTCACCCATGCTTTTCTTAAAAATACAATGGTCAACTGTAATCAATTGAGTTATAACCAAAGGCTATTAATGCCTCTTTGTATTAGCATGATTATTTTTATTCCACTTATTTATTAATAAATAAATTGTAAAAATAGGATGCATGGGCGAGTAAAATTTTAGACTATTTTTAGGAAAGATGGGGAATAATTTTTTCTATATATTGTGTGCCTTGGAAAAGCACAAGGGGAGGACTTTTGGACAGAGGAGTGTTGAAGAAAATTTTACTATTTTTTCCCTGTAAATGAGAAGTATATTCTTCATTTCCAATTATTTGGATTCTTGTGTATGTTTTATTAATCCTTGTGAATGATGAATTCCTTGATTAATCATCTTACCCTATTGAAAATTCAGTAATTTATACATGATATTAATGTGTATGTATAACTTAACAGTATTGCTGTGATACTTTCCCTCAATGCACCAAAGTGTTTTCTTTAATATTCTGAAGAAAATTGTTGGCTTGTGCATCAAGAATTCATTCTCATATCAATTGTGCATGTACACAGTCAAAGACCTCATACAAGTTTGGTGTATCACCTCAGTTTTTAAGTCATTTATAGTCATCATTTACCCTAAAACCCTAGAAAATTAGTTTATAATATATCAATAAGGAAGTGACCTTGATACTAAAGACTCCAAGTGTATGCAAGTGTATGCTACCAAAATATAGAGCAAAGCTCTCAATCTCTATATCATTCTATCAAGTAAAAATCATCATTTATCAAGGGGAAGTTCTACCAAAATAATCCCAAAAAAATATGAAGCATTCAAGTATTCCATCCAAGAGAAAATCCAAGCATAATCAAAAGAGGGGAGTTGCGATCTCGTCGGTAAGTGCAGGTATTACATTCTCCTTCCTTTCCATCTTGCTTTATCTGAGGTAGTAATTAGAAGTGTTAGTTTAGAGATTAATTTAGTTGATTTCTTGTTTTGAATTTGAATACTAATACCTCTTTTTTGTCTATATTTCAGCACCCACCATGGGGCCTACCCCCCAAAACTCATGTTTTTCCTAGTAACATTTTTTATTATTAACCAACTGTGCAAATTTGAAAAAACATCGTTGAGATTTACACCTTGAAATTTCAAATTTTCATGACAGTAATTCATTTCGACGCTTTTTACCTGTCATTTAGTGCTTATGCATACAAAATAGTGCTTTTGACCTTAAATAATGCTTTTGGATGAACTAATAATGCCTTTGGTCACAATTATTTGTTCCTGTGTTTTTATAAAACCCATTGCACTTTTGTTTACACTTTAGCGATTTTGTGTTCTAACTCTATTTTATGTAGGTTTGGTGCCTTTGTATATGTATTGGCACTTTCATGACAACTCTAGTGCTTTTGTGTCTACTAACCTCATTATGTGTGAATTTAGCACCTTTTTTTGTCATAGTAGTGCTTTTGTTTATATTTCAACACTTTTGTTAGTATATTAGCGTGTATGTGTTTTTAACTTTGTTCTGTGTAGGTTTAGCACATTTTCCACACTTTAGCAATTTTGTCTATACTTCAGCGTATTTTTCACTACTTTATAACTTTTGTTCTCAGACTTTGTGTTGTGCATGTACTGCACAGTTTTCCTATAATAGTGCTTTTGACCTCTAATATCACTCTTATCCTAATAACAATTTTACATTAGTACTAACTAAATCTAATCACACTTTTTGGTGTTTTAGTCATGTTTTGTAGGTTCTTACAATATTTTTTTATAGGAATATCCCAAGAATAAGGGGAAACTCAATTAATTTTAATATTTGATTAGTATTTTCCTAATTCTCATGGTTACAGGACATTGATCAATTGAAAAACTACTAACCCCTTGTTTTACATCTTGAAGGGTCTAAGAAAATCAGGGTATAAAAAAAAACTCCTAATATTTGTTTTACATGTCCCCTTGTTAAATTCCTCATTATATAAACTTTTTAAATTTTTTCATTATCTTGTTTATATTGTGTTACATCTTGTTTCTTGTTTTTAACCCAAAGATTACATTGTGTATGCTCTCCTCTCACATCCCTTTTTCATTTTAGGTGGTAACGTGATGTGGAAGTGACATCCACAGACTTACCATAGTCCTAGGGGTCTCGTGATGGTGGGCTTCACCTCCACGCACATAAACACACCCTGTTATCTGGTAGGGTATATAGATTCAATGACAACTATGATTATTGGATGAGCACTTGTTTGTTTTGAGATTTGAATGAAGTGAGGGGATCCCATGTCCAAAAACCAAGGCCTTAGACAATATCATTACAACATAGACTTGGGTACCACGTACAACAAGGTATATCAAGAAATCCCCTAAAGAGCTCGTTATCCTAGATTAGGTAGCCCTTTTGGATATATAACTATAGTGCAAGTAGGCTGCACTTCCTAAGATCACTTGCTAGCTGATCACACATTGGCACATAAGTGGAGAGCCAATTATGGCACCAATGTCATTTTTTGGTATTGAAAGAAATCTATATCTTGGTTTTAATCCTACTTGAATATCTAGGATTATGCTTGCATGTTTTAACTTATCTGAACATTTTGTCGAAACCAATGAATAACCCTCACACTAATGCTTCTAATCAAACCACACATCTATCATCCTTTCATTTTTATTACAAAATTCAAATGAAATTTTTACCAAACATCATTTATCACATATCTTTAAAAACAATACTCTGTTATCCATTATCCACTTATCATTCACTCCTTTTAACCACCTTTGACCACATTCCATACACATTTACCTACATTATACATTTGAACATATTCATTATACGCCTATTATCACTCACACATTTCACACCATCCTATAAATGCAAATCTAAAAAAATAACAAACCTTTCCATATAACTAAATAAATGTTAACCAAAAACTTTTATCATTCATCGTTCATCTTTCACCTATCGGCACCCCTTTAACAATAAAATAAAATAAATAACAAACCCTTCCATCCCACTAATAATAATTCATAAAGATCCCTTTTCATTCTGAAAAAAAAATATTACACATCCCCCATGCTAATCCACGTAAGCCATTTCATATCACCTTATCAAATTTAAACCATCACCCTTCTCTCATCATCTCACAACGTTTCTCCTAATCATTTAGTGTTTCCTATTGGTATATCAAAACTAACCTAGGCCTATAAGACTTGAAGAACCTATCTCAATCACATACCTCTTTTAATCATAACACTCAATATAACCCTATACCTTCATCCACACCTATACAAACACTTTCATCCCTAAACAACACATTTACAATTCCTTTTCGACACAATCAATCTAATATTACTAATCAAAACCTTGCAAACAGATAAAATATCCTTGTCACCTATCCTATTCTTCTAAGCCATTATAACAAGGAACATCCTAATCCCTCTATTAATGAGGAAAATCCTTCTTCTGTCTCCTTCAATACCTTCTTGAAATTCTTTTGTCCTATAAGCAAGACTAGATTATTGAAATTATACGTCAGTCAACTAAGAAATCGTAACTTTCCTCATCCACGCATCCTTCATTTATTCAACACACCCTTATCTCATTAGTACATATTCAAATAACTAGATTATAATGGCACCTATGAGAATGAACAATCGATACCAATCAAAACAATGAAGAAAATAGCCACCATGACATAGAACACGACATATTTAACCATAACTATTACAATGATAATGCTAAAGAAAATAACACACAGTGAGAAGATGAAGAGATTGTGGTCAATATCAGTAGTGATGATGATTGAAGTAAGTACTTCATAGGAGAAATAATATGAGAAATGCCTAATCTATTTGTTGATAGAAACAAATACTCTCTCTTACTCTAATTATATCATATGGGAAACAAGCTTCCTCCTAATTATACTTAGTACCAACTTCAAAGTCTCCTCCATGATGAAAGTGATGGAATTTTCCAATGAACACCATCCATGCATCGTCATAACCCAAATTACGATCATGTTACAAATGGATGGGATATCAGAGAGAAAAACTCACACATATCCAATAAAGTTGTGTTGTCCCAACTACAACAAATCAGTAACCAAATTTCTCAGTTACCCTCACATCTCATCCCACAACAATCTAATGATCACTGATCCCAACATTCTCAACCTAACTTCAATCCACCACCTTTCAATCCTCAATAACCCATCTTAAAGTAAGAAGTAAATTCTATGAAGGAAATACTTCAAGGGTTGCAACTCGGCACACAGAGAAAACAATATAAATTTGAGGAACTTTGTCCCTACCCTTTTGACTGTGATATTCTATGGTTTCCTTTCCCACCATATTTCGAACCACCAAAATTTGAAAAGTATAACGGAAAAGGACATCCCCATGAGAATATTAAGGATTTTTATTTTCTTTTCTAAGAAGTTACCTATGATGACTCCTATTTGCAGAGAATTTTTTCATGATGCCTAGGTGGTCCTATCCTAGAATGGTTCCTCCATCTACCAAAAGATTCTATTACTACATTTGACGAATTGTCCAAAAAATTCTACAATAACTTATTGTATAATGTGGAAGATGATGTCATGATGATTAAGTTGTGTAATACTAAACAACACAATGGTGAAAGATTTTCATCCTTATTGAATTGATGGTGAGCTCTCGCTAGTCGGGCCCATCCTAAATAATAAACTAGTCACCGGTTTTATCTCTAATATCCACTAAGAACTAGATTTCCACTTATAATTCCATCACGCAAATACATTTAATTTCATCATTGAGAAAGGAATGAAAATTGAGAAATCCATGGTTGTCAAAGGCCTTATTAAGTTGTATTTATGAGAAAATTACAATCAACCCTCCACATCCAAGAAGATCAATTATTTCAATAAGATTAAAAATTTCATCGGTGATGGAGTAATAGAAAAAAACATGTCTATAGTGCCCTCTTCCCTTTGACACTTTTGATATTGATCATGATATTGCTGACTATATTATGAACACTATTACAATTTTGATTTAGTATGGTGTTAGATGTCAAATCATGGACTATTGTTGACTCTGATTCATATATGATGCATGATGATTTTTAGAGACATTTTATATATATGTTAAGATGTTGTTGGACATGGTTATATATATTTATGGATGTTGTTAGGACATGTGATATTTGGATCATATTGAGTAGACCAAGAAAAGTGAATTTAAAATTGATGATTGATATAGTTGCTGATTTCCATTGTAAGTGATATTGTTGATTTTCTGGATGTTGTGATTCATGAGTTGAATCACATCTTCTATTGCATTATGGTTGGGGCTCAGGGGCCAATGAAGAAGGATGGATTCACATTTTTATTGGATGTCTTGGTTGGGTGGAGAGCGTTTCCTTTCCCCTACTCTTTTTGTGATCAAAATTTGGAAGAATGATAAATCTACATGTCGTTGTTCTAGAGAAAGGAAAAAAAGACTATTTGACAGTCCCTTGTTGAGATAAATCTTATTGTAACCTTTCCCACTTGTAGTGGATGAACTTGTATATTTTGTAATGGAAAAATGTTTTGTATTAATTATGAAAGTTGTAAATTGAAATGTGAAAGAGATATACTCCATTTGTGTTTTTGAAAGAAAGAATTGTATTTTGTATGATGAATTTGAAGAATGAAATAAAGAAGTTGTAAGTTGTCTTTTGGAATCAATAAATGATTGTATTACCTTTCTCAAATTGCATTGTTGCATTGAATCTAATCATTTAAATGTATTTGAAATCTATGTTTGAAAAAAAAAATGCGTATGAAGAAAACTACGTAATACTCTCTCTTTTGAAAGGTGTGAACGTGGAAATAAGAGTTGTGTTTTTTCTTTGAATACTTTTATTTGAATCAACTTGATGTATTAGATTTGAATTGGAATGTATTATAATACTTAGAAGATGAAAAATGGAAAATATATCTATTCAAAATTGACCTCCTTTTATGTTTTCAAAATGGCAAATATTTAATCCAAAAATGCACATATCGAACCTGCAAGAAAGAAACAATAAATGAAATGTTAAATTGGACATAATAAGATCTAAAAAAATTCATCTAGGCATTAATACTTAAGAAATTTATTAGAAAACTTAGCAAAAAATCGGGCTCAAACCATTTTACTGTCGTTTTGCTTTCAAAGTTGTAAATTTTTCAAATTGGGGCACTCAATCAAACAAATTTACCTTCCAAATCCATCCTAAATTCCTCTAAGAACAATCCTCCATGCCTATTTGACATGTTAAGAGAGGAAGAAGATCAAATTGAGTAAAATTTTATAAGTCAAAATTTACCAGTTTTCACTTTAAAAGCCTGCAAATCATTTTCGTGAAATTGACCCCTTAAACATTATAAAAATAAAAATTATGGTTCTTGTGCAAAGAGGGTGTCGAGAGCTTTCCAAAAAGTCCTTGTTTTACCAAAAACAATATTCCAATCAAAAGTTATGGCCTTCTAAATTTTTTCTTCATTTGGCGTAAAAAATGATTCTAACTGTCAAAAACAAAAAATTGGGAAAACTTTCCTTGGCGAACCCGCGGGCCAGAATTTTCCCTTAGCACTTTTTTGGTCAAAAATACCAAATGCATGAATTCTCTAGCCGCTTTGTTGATCCTACAAGCCTTTCCTTTTGTCTAAAATCATCTAAGTTCAAAAAATGAAATTTTGGAAAAATTTGCCCCCGCGGACCCGCTGCACCGCTCATTTTGCACTTTTTGGTTGTCTTTCGGCGGTCGTGCAGGCCCACAAAATTTAAAATTCTCCAACCTTTAAATTTCCACCAAAATTTGAGAAATTGTTCCTACATTATTCCCCGCCGCCATTCTTGCCCGCAACCAAGGCAGAATTGTGCCTATGTGGCCTCACGAGGTCAAAAGCGACGGATGTCTTCCCCGCTGTGGAACCCGTCTAAACCTTAGTGTTTTTCCCCACTCCGCCGGTCTACTTTTATTGGGAAAATTTAATAAGTTTTCTCCGCGCCGTCCACTGGCCCGAGTTGGGAAAAATTTTCCTCCCAGGCCCGCACAAGCCCGCTCTTGCGGAAAATCCTTAAATAAAAACTTCTAGCGCTCCATAACTTGAGAAATTTGAAGAGTTGGGAAAACTTCTCTATAGTTCTCCCACCGGTGAGTCCAATTCCACAACCTAATGGGAATGACTTTAGGACAGTGTTAATTCACGACGCGTCGGCGGAGGTGCAGAGAGTTTCAAACCTTTAAACCTTTTTTTTTTTGGGTAAAATCAAGAATTTTCTAATGATTACTCCATACGTATTCGATGGGCCGCAACTGTAATCAAAGCTTGACATGTGGCGCCTTGGATCGTCGGTGGAGGTAAATACCTTGGATTTAATTGTTTTGGTCCCTTAGCACTAAAATTTCAATCAAAAAAGGACAAATTTAGTCTTAAAATTCCAATGTCCGGCAGCCTGACTAAATTCCATCCCTAAGGAGATTTGGGAATGCCAACATGTGTCCTTATTAGGCTCGCAGGCGCGCATAATGTGCAATTCACGTAATTATTATCCCAATGGGAAAAAGCGCTGAATTTAGTTCTTCCCCGAGACTTTCGCCAGCCCACACATGGGAAAAATTTGCTTCCCCAATTTTCTAACTAAACCTAGGTCCGTTCATTCTCAAGTCCGGGTTGAAATTTCTCTACTTGGTATCAGTCCGTAGGTTCAAAGCTTGGAGTTGGGAAAAATAAAAAACTTCCCCAGGCCCTGTAAACTCTAGGGAAAATTTTCCTCCCAAGAAAACAAACGTTTTGCCCATAACTTGAGAAATATGAAATGAGTTAGGAGGACTTATTTATTATCACTGGAAAGGTGAACTACCAAAATTAAAATAATAATAAAATGGGAATAAGTTGTTTTGGAAGTTTTGTACTCGTCAGTGTTAATTTCTGAGGTAACTAAGATCAAACAAAGTTGAATCTTTGTGAAGCATGTCTAGAGTAGTGGTAACTAGGTTCCCCTTTGAGAAATGTACCCTCTTACAAGTCCTAAAACTTGATTTAATCTATGACCCTAAGTTTAGACCTTTGTTGAGATCTTTCCTATAATTGGAGTCATATTGAATGATAAACTATAAGCTATTAATATTATTTGGTTGGAAAACTAGTGCTTGCGACAACTGTTGTCTTCTAACCTAGAAGTTGTAGAGCTTCCTTCCTTAAACAAAAAGGAAAGTTGGTAGTTGTCAGTAATTTTCCTTTTGTAATCCTATGGTTGTTCTTGGGTCATCAAGTGGGTGTAGTTTATTACCCAATGCAACACGTGTACACTTGGTATCAGAGTGAGGTTATTAGCATGAAGGGCTGTGAAGTGAATGTGGTGTTAACGTTTTGTATTTTACATTCGTAAACTTGTGTCATTTTATCAAGGACCATCATCTTATTTTATGATTGGATTGAGAAGCTCTAAGGCTCTTCCAGTTATTTTATATTTTTACAAGAATTTTCAGACTTTGCAATACAGCTACTTATTCACTTTCCTTGATTGGTGATATTTCTTGGACTTTATTTTGATTGGTGACTCGGAGCTCGTTATGTTGTTGGATGCTTAGCTAAACATTACGTGGATTTCTTCTTGCATGATGATGAGTTGGTTCTATGCTACTTATATTCATACATTTTTTCATATGGGAGTACACCCTAGGTGTCTTGAATGTCCTCTTAGGTTCTTAAAAATATGCTTTGTTTTTATATGCACGGAACCTTGAGTGTATATAGGATCTTAGAGTGACCTTTTCATTACTCGACCTTGTTGGGAAGAGAGTTTGTTGTGTTATGTGTTCTAGTTGGTAGCCTGTTAGCGGTGGTGGTGATTCTCTTACAATCCAATAAGAGCTTGAACCTCATCATATTAGAGGTGTTTAATTGTGGGTTGAATAGAAGCTACTTAGAGCTTCCTTCCTTCAATAGTTAGGAAAGTTGGTCTAGTTGTGAGTTTTTGATTTTGTTACCTATATGGGAGAGTGGACATTAAGTCTGGGTGTCAGTTTATGACCCAATCCAACGTATGTGTCCTTGAAACTGAACATCGAGGAAGAGTACCCCTATTAGCGGCCATGAAGGGTTGTGAAGTGAATGTGGTGTTAACGTTTTATATTTTACATTCATAAACTTGTGTCATTTTATCAAGGACCAACATCTTATTTTATGATTGGATTGAGAATCTATGAGGCTCTTTTAGTTATTTATATTTTTTTAAAAAAAAAATTGCAAGAATTTTCAAACTTTGCAATGCGGCTACTTAGCCACTTTCCTTGATTGGTGATATTTCTTAGACTTTATTTTAATTGGTCACTTGGAGCTCATTATGTTGTTGGCTACTTAGCTAAATGTTACATGGTTCCTTATTGCATGATGATGAGTTGGTTCTATGCTTTTCTGTATTCATGACATTTCGTCGTATGGGGGTACACCTTGGTGTCTTGAATGTCTTCTTAGGTTCTTAAAGTTATGCCTTGGTTTTGGATGCACAGAACCTTGTGTGTGTCTAGGATCTTAGAGTGACTTGTTATTTCTCAACCTTACTAGATAGAGAGCTTGTTGTGTTATGCGTTCTTGTTGGCAGTCTGTTAGCGGTGGTGATGATTCTCCTACAATCCAGTAAGAGCTTGAACCTCGTTGGGGTAGAGGTGTTTAATTGTGGGCTAATTAATTATGTTAGGATCGGATTGTTTTTGGCTGGCTCTGGATAGTAGTGGAAAAGATGGTTGTTTGGTAGGACCTTTCATTAATGGCATGCTAAGTTTTATCATGATTTCCGTGTTTCATTATAAAAAGTATTGACTTGTGGATTGTATGCATCTTGGTAATTATGATTAGATTTAAGCCCATTCGAGAAGTGTGTGTTAATTAAGTGTGTCTATGGTTGCCCTCTTGACCTATAAATAAGTCTACCCTTTCCTTCAACTTTTTTTTAGTTACTATGAATAACACTCTATGACCTATTAATTTTGAATTACGTGGAGACATTTATGGATGCTTTGAGTCTTTTGGACCATGCCATGTAGTGATGTTAGTGTAATTAGACCTTGATGAATTAATCTCAATGGTATTTTATAACGAGATTCTCCATGCGAAACTATAACTCTTGGTCGTAAAGTTAGGTTGAATAAGATAGTTGATTGTTTGATTACATTTGATGCTTTCTAGTGAGTATGTGGTGTTCTTATAGTTAAAATCTTTCCTTTTCATTCTGATTGCTTGGTTGATGGTATCCTTTGGTAATATGGGTGTAGATTTGAAAACTTTCCTTGTATTATCATGTGAGTAAAGTGTTTTCGCCAAAACAACCAACATTGTTAAACCCTAGTAGATCAGTAAAAGTAATTATGCTTCCCTAATGGGTCTTCCTTGTAACTTCTTTTGAGAACTTGTAGAACCCACTAGGAATGTTTTATGATACTTGTAATTAGTGGGAAAATCTCGAAATATTGTTGTGATCCATGTTGGTTGATTGTTCCCTAGTTCTTACAAAATTAATAATTTGTTTTCTATGTTGAATGTCCCTTGTTTTCTTTAGAATTAAAAAAAATGATATGTGTTGTTTTTCCATAAAAGTAATAGTGTGATATGTTAGTTGCTAGGGGAGGTATATATGTTTTTCTATTGTTAGATGGTTGACGTCTCTAGATTTGGTTGGTGTGGTGTGTTCGATTCTTAAAACAAAAGTGTAAAAAAAATCAGACTATAGGAAACCTTGTGGTCATGAAATTTTTTTGTATTACCATGAAATGTTAACTACACCCTCTCGAGTTATAGAAGTGTTTTCCATAAATAGTTCCTCGATTGTAAATGCTTTTGATGATTTAGGTGTCCTTCCTTGTTGATTAACCTAATCTTGTGTGACCTCAAATTGTGGGAACTTGACTAAACATGTCTCTCGTACAAAATTTTGGCCTTGCTTGATTCTGCATAGCCTTGTCTAAACAATGAACTATGAAAGCATAATTTAACCCTAGTGGAAACCTTAATTTTTGTTACAGTAGTTTGTTGTATTCCTTAGGAAACTATGTGGTCTTTCTCAACTCATGGATTCTCCTTATTCATCTACTTGGTGGTTACTCTTAAGATTGTTTTAAACTCTTCATGTTATATTGTTATGTGTTGTATCTTGGTTGATAGCGTAAAGTCACTCTCTAAATTTAAATGTTTGTAGCCTTGCATGTAGAAAGTTTAGAACTCATCCCTTACACTCTCCCTTCTTCTTTATGAATTGCATTGGACCAAATTTGGGATTTTTTGGACCCACACTTGTTTGAAGCAAGAAATCCCATAATGGGAGTGATCCTTTTTTTTGTTGCATTTGTTACTATCTCTCTTTCCTGTGACTTCCAGGAGGAAGTCGATTCTAAGGGGAGGGAGATGTACTGCCCACTTCCCTTTGACACCTTTTGATACTAATCATGACACTGTTGACTATACCATAGACATTGTTATAGTTTGATTTAGTATGATTATTAGATGTTAGAGCATGGATTATTGCTGACTTTGATTCATATATGATGCATGATGGTTATTAAAGACATTTTATATATTGACGTTGTTGGATATGGTTATTGTATGACATGGTTACATTATAGATGTTGTTATGAACATGTGATATTTAGATATTTTGAGTAAACCTAGAACATGAAAATTGAATTAAAATTGATGATGATACAGTTGTTAATGAAATTTTAAGTGACACTGTTGATTGGCTTGATGATTTTTGTGATTCACATATATATTGATGAATTTGGAATTATATTATATTAATTTGGATGTTCTGATATGGCCACAAGGATGAAGCAGGTATTTGTATTATGCAGGTTTTAAATATCACAACAAACATCGGGGGATTGGAGACCAATCACTTTGGAATTCTAGATGAATTCAACAAGGTCACCATGGCAACTGTATTTTTGTGTGTGTTTGATTGTGTTAGGGATTCCCATTGGGGAGATCACCTTTAAATGTGACCAAGGGTTATGTGTATTTATTTATTTGGTTCCTTTTTATTGATTTTTGTATGTGTTTATTAAGTGATGTGTTTACCCCTTTCATTATTTATTAATTGTTATAAATTAATTTGATTAATCATATTGTTAAAAATTAATTAATCAAATTGGGATCATAAGAAAATAATTATTAGAGTTGTTGGCCTAAAATTAAAGTGTTGTAAGAAATGTGTAAGTGATGTGTAAGAGATATGTAAGTTGATTTTGGAGTATGAAAGACTTCTTCTTCTTTTGAAATTCGAATTTGTCCTTGGGGGCTGATTTTGGAGGCTTGTGGGACAAGTTAAACTTGTCCCATACCTCTTAAATTTGTATACCAACCTTACCTATGGTTGGAGAGTAAATTTAGCCCTTCTTTATGCATTCTTGTAAGTCACGTTGAATGTTGTAATTACACTTTTCCTTCATGTTTTAATTTCAGTCCTTTGGGGTGTGGGCTTGATTTAAGTGTGTAAGTAAAACTGTCATATTATTCACCCACATATTTAATATTCTTTGGAGAATGAAGTTGACTTTGTGTTGGGGTTGATGATGTGTGAAGTGGCATCCTACATGGATCCACCTCATCCTCTTCTCTTCCCTCTTCTATATAATTCAAATTTCTTACCTTGTTTTGGGTTGCTTCACCTTTATCACTTCATATTTTGGAGACTTCTTTTGGGTTTTTGAGAGCTCTTGCTTTTGGAGAAGATTGGAGATTGTTGCATGCTTGTAGATTGTTGATCTCTTGGACTATTTTGCATTGGAAGGCTTGTTGTTTTGAACTTGGAGCAAACTCCATCATGGAGAAGTAAGATCTTGGCTCTTGGAAATACGTCTTCTTTCCCTTTTATGTAATATGTAAGTGCTTGAATATTTGTTATTATTTGTGGAATGTTGGGTAGATGGCCTAGGAATGGTGTAGGAGAAGACTATGGGGTTTATTTTGTGGGAGACACAAGTGTTTTGAGGAGATATGAGTGTGGAGGGAGTTGGGATTTGGGTTCCACCTTACAAAGAATATAGCTTGCATTTCTTTACTCGTTATGGGGTGTCATAAGAGGTTGGGGAGGCATAAGGAAATGTGAGGAATAAAGGGTACTTGGGGGAGGCATAAGGGCATGTCAGGGCTTGGAAATGATATACTATATTTTGGCGGTTTGTTCTAATAGGTGGTGATACCCATTTACCCTTTTGGAAGGTATAAGTAGCATCCCCCATAGTTTCTTGCTCCTTTGGCTTGCTTGATGAAGCCTCATTGTTGTTTGTCATATTGTTAATGTAGTTGTAAAACTACATTATGTTCTTGGACTATGTTTTAAATGTGAAAATGTTTCTTGTGTGTTTGTGGAAGCTTGTTGTTTCCATGAGTTGAAACACTTTTTCTATTGCATTGTGGTTGGGGCTCGGGGGCCAATGAAGAAGGATATATTCTCCTCTTCATTGGATGTCTTGGTTGGGTGAAGAGCGTTTCCTTTCCCCTGCTCTTGTCGTGATCACAATTTGGAAGAATGATAAATCTACATGTTGTTGTTCTGGAGCAAAGGAAAATGAAACAAAATAGTTTGATAGTCCCTTGTTGAGATAAATCTTATTGTAACCTTTCGCACTTGTAGTGGATGAACTTGTATATGTCTTGTAATGGAAAAATGTTTTGTATTGAATATGAAAGTTGTAAGATTGAAATGTGAAAGAGATATACTCCATTTCTATTCTTTTGAAAGAAAGAATTGTATTTTGTATGATGAATTTGAAGAATGAAAGAAATAAGTTGTAAGTTGTCTTTTGGGAATCAATAAATGATTGTATTACCTTTCTCAAATTGCATTGTGGTATTGAATCTGATCATTTAAATGTATTTGAAATCTCTGTTTGAAAGGAAGAAATGCGTGTGAGGAAAACATAGAGCTCTATCTTTTGATATGTGTAAAATTAGAAATCAAAATTTCATTTTGGTTTTGAATAGTTTGATTTAAATCAACTAAATGTATTAGACTAGAATTACAACGTATCTTAATACTTGGAAGAAGAAAATGCAAAATATATCCTTTCGAATTAGATTTTTGTTAGACATTTTCAAACTAGAAAATAATTATCAAAAAATGTACACAATGACCTGCAGACTAGTAAAAACATTTGAAACATTAATATAAGCTAAGAAAGATCAAAATGATCCCACACAAACTATAATACTTAAGAAATTTTCATAGAACCTTTCAAAATAGGGCTTAACCAATTTCTTAGTCATTTTTTTTGTTAAATTGGGGAAATTTGAATTGATCTTCAATCAAACAATTTATCCCTTGAAATATATTCTAAAATCCTCCAAGTAAAATCCTTTGTGCCTGTTTGGCATGTGGAAAAATAATTAACGACAAAATTGATAAGTTAAAAATACCAGATCACTTTCTAAGCGACAGAAATACGTTTTCTAAAAATAGACCCTTTAAAATTTATCAAAATAAAATTCTTGAAGTTTTTGTGAAAATAGGACGTCAAGAGCTTTCCATAAAGTCCTTGTTTTTCAAAAACAGAGTTCCAAATCAAAAGTTATGGCCTTCTGAAGTTTTTACCTCATTTCGGGCTCAAAATAATCTAACTGTCAAATTTTAAATGAATAAAATATTCTTGGGCGGACCCACAAGCTTAAAATTTCTTTTTTTTTTCTTTTTTCCCAAAACATGCAATATCATGAAGTTTCCCGCCACTCTGCTAATCCGCAAGCCTTCATTTTGTCTAAAAATGATCTAAGTCCAAAAGCTTAATTTGGCAATTTTACCTCCGCGGCCCCACAGCCCCGCAGCCAATCATTGATCGACACGTGTTCTTCATTGGGCGTCGGCAAAAAAAAGGGTTAAAATCCTTAAAATTCTCTGGTGGCCCGAATTTCCACCAAAATTTGGAAAATCCGACATGTGTTCCCTTACAGACTCGCGGGAGCGCGGAGGCAAATTGTGCCTTTTGTCCCAAAAGGGCAAAAGCGCTAAATGTCTTCCCCGCTCTGACAGCCCATCTCTAGGAAAATTTTACTTCCCCACTCCACCAGTCTACTTTTCTCCTCTAGGAAAATTTTCTCTCTGAATTCCACAGGCCCGAGTTGGGGAAACTTTTCCTCCCAGGCCCGCAGGCCTGCTCTTGGGAAAATTTTCACCCCAAGTTCCGCCGGTCCATAACTTGAGAAATATGAGGAGTTAGGAGGACTTCTTTATATCACCAGAAAGGTGATGAAATTTCCTACCTAATAGGAATTTTTTTAGGAAGTTTTAATTGCATTAATAATATTAGAAATCAAATTTAATCTTTAACCGAGTTCTGGGAGTGGGAAAGTAAGAATTTACTCTGATGATTTTAAATATTTATTCTTTTCCCCACTGTAATTAAACATTTCTCTTGTCTTAGATCTTGTGGAATTAAATACATTGGGTATTTAATTTTTTTGGTCCCTTAACCCTAAAATTTTAATCAAAGAATATTTAGCTAAAATGTCAATGTAATCAGTGATTAAATTAATCCCAAGGATATTTGAACTAGGTGTGGACTTATTACACTTGTTGCTTTATAATGTGGAATTATTAATTATTATAATGGGAAAATTTATTAGTTGAATTTAATTTTCCTTGAGACATTGGTCTTTAAGACTTTAAAAAAAAATTATTCCATAATTTTCTAACTAAACCTAGGTTGTTCATGGGTCTCAAGTGGGTTGTTTTAGCGGGCATTACCATGTCCAACATGTACATAAAACCACTATTATATCAGTCACTAAAGTTTAACCTTGGTATACCCAAGACCCAAAATGACGAATATACACCCCTCTTGGAAATTCTATCAAATCCATCCTTGACAAACTGATCGCTACTAATATGATGGTTTACCCCCAAACCCAGCTGATTGATGAGTCTCAATGATCAGGGGATCATTTTTGAAATATCCCTAAACATCCCTAAATGGTTTCAGTGTATAAGATCATCTTGAGAGCTTTCCATCGACTATTAGAACGCGACAAACGGACATCGGGAGCTCTAGATATGTTCAGTCAAAGTTCAGACAGTGAGAAAGTCAACTCTGGTCAAACTGGTCAATATTGGACCAATGGCACTGCGACACGTGGTGAAAAGGAAAAAGGGAGTTGTTTGTTGGTTTTCGATCACTGGTCTTCGACGAGCATAAAAATGGTGCATGGGAACAAGAGGCTCAACTTTTATTACGAAGGGGAGCCCGGCCGCCGTGTGGACTATGGTATTATCGCCAACGTGGTGGGTCCACAAGCCACCACGTGTCAAATTTTCTCAATTTTCCTATCAGGAGACAACAAGTGGACAACAAGATTACTGAGTTAATTATTTTTATGCCACATTGTATGGGTCGAAATTATATTATCTTGGTAAGTCCACTTTCCAAATGGCACGCATATATGCCAAACCACATATATACATATTAATGTTTATACATTAGTATTATTAAACCGCCAAACATATGCTACTTCCACGTGGAGGAGGAGTGAAGTGGTGGTGGAGAGCATGTTGAATGGTATGTGTGGACATCCACGTGGTGAACAAGGTGGTAAGCGGTGGTAGGGGGCGGTTATGCTCCAAAGTGGTCCTTTGACCACTATCCTTTCACGGAGAAAGGCTTAATAAAGCCTAAGACTTTATCTCCTTCCACCATATGTGGGACTTTATACCCACTTAACCAATTCCGTGCAAAATTTGGGTTTTAATCCCATTAAATATACAATGCCACTATGGGATTTTTAACCCTTACCAAATGCTATGCCGCTCAATGGGGATTTAATCCCATTTCATATGCAAAACGGCCAATATGGGTATTTGATCCCATTTATTTTGCTATGGGTAAGGCTTAGGTTTAAAAATAGCCTTAGGATTATATGCAAAGGCATTATTCAAGGGCCCTAAAATTGTATAAATAGGGAACCCGTTCTTTGTAAAAGACACACAGATCCCAAGCTTATTATTTGTTAAGCTTATTGTCGGGAAACACACAACCTGAGCTTATTATTTGTTAAGCTTTTTGTGAGGTGTGTCAACAGATATTGTCTATTGGCCTATTATTTTAGGCAATAGTAGATGAAATATTTGTGATTGGAAGTAAATTATAAACTACCCAATAGGCCCATTGAGCCACACCAATTACTTGCAAATCCTGGATTGTCGACTGGAGTGCTAGCTTCGCATTGATAGCATCGGGAAGGATGATCGAAGCCAAAGGAGATTGTATGCCAGGAAGGTGGAAGTCGGGTGCTATTTTTCACCCTTGTCATCCAAAGGTATGGTTATTCTTCTAAGCAAGTTTAAATAGTTTCCATTAGGTTTTCTTGTGAAAGTACTATTGTAACTTACAAGTTTTGACTAGTGGAATGGTTTGACCACGAACCCGGAGACGTAGGCAATTTCCAAACTCTGTAATCAATCTTTGTGCAATTGTCTTATTGTCTTGCATTATTTTAAATTGATTACTTCAAAAGGAGTAAATCATTGGCAAATATTTAAAGCCTACAAGGGTCCAAGATCAGGTAGTAATAATCTAATTATTTTTGGATCACTCAACGTAAGCCCCCATGTTTCAAATAGAATGAATACTAAAAATTCCACAAAATCAAAGGTCATGCTACTCATATGTGTATAAAAATCAAGAATTATATCCAATATCTAATCGACCGAGGTGAAATCAAAATCAACAAAAATTCATCTCCCTCCTAAAATCAAAAGCTTGGGATCTATTAGAATCCATTGCCTAATCATGATCAGACCCATGCTTCAAATCAAGTTAAAAAAAAAGTCTGGAAAGAACCCTGAATCATCCAACCAACATTCTAATCACATCAACTACCATCATGTACCATTTCAGTATAAATCCCTTTTTGGTCACATCTCTCATTCCCTCCACTAGGTAACTAATATAAAAGTCAAAGTTCCTTCATCAAATCCTGAGTGTGAAGTTATTACTAGAAGGATCCATGTAGTGGTTCAAGGATCTGTTCCATGATCCTCCAATCCACCACTACAAGCACAATAAAATATCATCGAATAACTTGAGAAGACCCCTACACAAATATCTATTATGGATCTTCTCAAAATATCCCCTTTATAGAAAGACATCCTGTACTGCTCCCTTCGAGAAACTCATGTGCCAAATATTGATCCCACAAAATTCAAATAACTCATCACCCATATTTATCCCCATCCAACACTTCCACTCACCTTCACTCAAAAACACCTACTAGTACACATCCCAATGCACAATATTTCTCTATATATTGAGGTACATGTCGAGCATACTCACATTAAAAGAGTGCTGGTGGATAATGGATTTGTAGTTAATCTTTATACCCTTTCTCTCATCCAACGATTAGGGTACAACAAATTTGATTTAAAACTAGACATCATTACCATAAAATAATATGATAATACTGAGCTAAACTCAATGGGTACTTTGTATTTACCTACAATGTTAGGCCTCTCATGCTCTCCACCCTCGTACACATTGTGGACATTCAGTTAACATATAATTTATCATTTCGACGCCCATGCATTCATCAAATGTATGTTGTACCATCTACTTTACATCAATACCTAAAGTTTGATCATGCTAGCATAAAAGTTACTATCCATGGGGATCCTCAACCATTCTAATATTGTTAGGAACTTGAAACAAAAATTTATCGGGAGCCATATTGTCCTATCACCAAAATCGTACCATCACCCTCTCCATCTCCATCATCATCCAAAACTTTATATGTCTCATCAGACAATATTCCATCCACTTTGTATAATGATTCATCATCATCCACCCCTCTCTTACCTACTCCATCCATAGCCACCCCTCTCTTACCCACTCCACTACTCAGGATGAAATCTATAGGGTATGGGGATTCTCAAACTTTTAGCATTGAACATTTGTCGCTATCACCCAAATAACGTGGTAGGACCAACATTTGTCAACACAAAAGGAAAATATATTCACTGGGATTTTCCACTTTTATCCATTATGGGTACCTTTTTAATGAGTACCTCAAGCCATACAACACCACATGGCTCATCGACGACTCCATACCATCCTACTGCTCTAACAACAAATATTTGATCCCTAAATGGATAATGACCTACATGGGTTATTATGAAGGAAGAATAGTTTTCCACAAACAAGGCCTAATGAAACCCATGACAGTTATCCCTAACCTTGACGGTCACATAATCAAGTATCATTCACCTGGTGAGAGTATTCTTGATAACCTTAGTGATATTTCCAACACAAAAAAGGAGGATATCAATAATATTAAGACAAGTCCTGTTCATAGCCAATATGAATACCTCGCCATTACTAACCTTTTCCACAACACTAATGTTTTCACCATCAATTTTTCCCCCACTTACCCACAAATCATCCAATGGGGCTAAGCATATCTCTCTTGATTCATTTCAAAATGATAAATCCATTCTTAAATTTTTGGCAACACGAGACAACATACCTGTTAATGATCATAAGAAGGGTTTCCAAGTATGCTTAAATGTTAAAGCCTACTTTGGTGAACAGGAGTCTACCCTATCTCTTCAATCCCAATCTAATATCCATTATTCTAACTCCTCTTACCATTTTCACAAGGAGTATCTACTTGCATATTTATTCCAAGATTCCCCAAATCCCAAACAAGATCTAGTTATGGATAACCTTATTCTGGATCCTGAAATGCTCCAGGATGGCTCAACATCATTAATTGAGGAAACCATTAACATCAAAATCAACACGGATGAAGAACCCAAGAGTCTAAAATTGGGATCATCCTTATCAACAGAAGAGAAAAACATATTTATAAAACTCCTAAAGGAATTCTCAGACATATTCGCATGGTCCTATATGGATATGTGAGATCTTCACCCATCTCTAGTGGTCCATAATCTTGTAGTACATAAAGATGAAAATCAATTTTAAAAAAATTACTCAAGATGAATCCCAAAATTACATTTATTTTCAAGGAATAATTGTAAAATTTACTTGACGCCAGTTTCATCTGACCGATCAATTATTCTGACTAGATTTCCAATATTGTCCCAGTAAGAAAAAAGACTAAGGTCATCCAAATTTATACAGACTTCCATGAAATCAACAAAGCTTTCCCTAAGGATGATTTTCCACTACCAAACATCGATATGATCATGGATTCTACAGCTGGACAAAAGATGGTGTCTCTCATGGATGGCTTCTTACATTACAATAAAATCAAAATTGTAGAAGAAGATCAACATAAAAAAAAAACTTTTACTATGCCTTAGGGCATGTTTTGCTATCAATTCATTCCTTTTGGACTCAAGAAAGTTGGAGCGACATACCAACGTGTTATGACCATGATTTTTAATGACATGATGCACAACATTGTGGAGGATTATGTTGATGACATCCTAGGAAAATTTAAACCTTGTGAAGAACATCCCATAGTTCTTCGTCGAATCTTCGAAAGACACCAGGAATACAAGGTTCAGCTCAATCCCAAGAATTTTTTTTCTAGTGTCACATCAGGAAAGCTACTCTGTTTCGTTATTTCACACCATGGAATAAAAATTAACTTAGATAAAGTCAAATATATGGTTGAAATGCCTCTGCCCAACAATCTAAAACAACTAAGAAGCCTACTGGTAAAATTACAAGCCATTATAAGATTTATCATACAGCTGTTGACAATTTTTACACTTGTGCGAAAATGGGCAACTCGAAACTTTGTTACAATTGATAAAATTGGTGAAGTGAACCTAAGCTAGGGGATTTTCTTTCAGGTCATTGTTGTTTTTGTTGAATTAATTAATGATTACATGAAATATGCAGCTATGTGTGCTATTACAAAACGTAATAGATCACATAGTCTGCAATTTCATGACTATGTTCAGCAAAAGGACACAAAGCCCCAAATGAAAGATGTGTTATCTTGATGAAGACATTGAATTGCAGAATAAATGAAGTGTTAAGTTCTTGAATAGTAGTCATAATTGTAGATTACAGCAGTCAGATTTCATTACTAAACGATTACAGTTATCTTTAAGGTTCTTTCCTTCATGATTAAGACATTCAATTATATTATTGAGTTGTTTAATTCATCATACAATCCATATAGAAAGATGAAATGCAGAAAGAAATACACAAATTAATTTCATAAATCAATGTTTTATTCATAAGGAATTTCAAATGTTCCCACACAAGCCGTGGGATGTAACTGAAAAGTAAAATACAACTAATAAAGTAAGAGGTACATATGCATGAAAGAGAAAAGAGAGGAGTATGAATGAACCCATCATTTCCTTGAAGTTTATTTTGTTGTGGTTGATGTATCTCTAGCCCCATCTTTGTTCCATATCCATCTTGGCAGAAGGCAATGTACCTAAAAATAGAAAAGAGAAAATTGTTAGTTTACAAGCTTAAGGTTAATCCATATTCCTATACTATCCAAATTTGTGTAGGTGGATCTCGTAAAAACAGGAGAGATAAATTACATGAGGATCAAAGGCGCACCTAAAGAAAGTAATTTTTTGTAACAACATACATTATTTACTCACTTAGAAATAAGGAGAGAAGAAAAGAAAATCTATGGAACATAAGAGAGGCCAAAAAGCCTAATTATTTTCTAACTATTTTATTAAGTGTGCAGGTATAGGTTTTAGAGGAAGAGATCAATGCATGTTTTAAAATTTTGTACTATCAAGTAGAGAGTGCACTCAATGACCAAAAATAATCATGATTTGAATTCAATACTAATAAGTAAAGATTAATTTCAGTGCATAAAAACAATATTCAAGGCTACCAGATAAAATTCATTCATGCCTTACACAATGATCAAAGTATAAGAGTAGGAGTTTAATTGAGCTACTTTATAAAGAAAATGAACCAATTTAGATCTATGGAGACAGAGCTAAAAAATGCACAAAATGGATTTACATAACATTAAAAAGAAATGAAAATTTTAAGTAGAATATTAGGTACCAATACAAAAATATGAAGATCCAATTTGTTGTGACATCCATGAAAATAGGTTTCCAACTGCAAGCAACTTCTTGCATCATAATTTTAAAAGTAGATAGAAGTTTTCAGACTCAACAAGAAGATAGAATGATACTATTTTCAATAAAACCTTTTAAATATAGAATGAGTATAAAAAATATACAACAATTTTTCAAATAATGTATGATTTATAGGAAGAAGGCATTGGAACACTGAATCAAAAGTAAAGAAGTAAAGTACAAGTAAAGGTTCTTGATTTTGAACAAAGTTTTCATCAAAGGAAATAAAATAAAGTAGAGTATCTTCCAGTTTTCATGAACAAACCTATACAAGAACTCATGAAGAGGATAGTTGCAAGAGATACTACAAAAATAAGAAAAATCCAAAGATTTAGATGAAGAAAAGGAATTAGTTTGAGTGAATTATGAACAAGCTAAAAGAATTTAAGAAACAAGTATGAATGCAAGATTCAAGTGCATCAGACCCATTTTAAGATAGATATAATTCAATTTATTTTCCATAGTCACATAAGTATTTGAAGGAAAATAGATGTCAGGTTCTACAACTGTGCCATGAGAAACATTCAATGTGGACCCAACTTTGGGTATATGATTGTACAAAAGATATGCAAATTCCTAAATCAAAATAAAACCACTTTTTTATGCCATAAAATTCAACGAGTACATTTACAAAATTCACATTTTCTTAAAAAATAAAATCTATTTTTCCTTATGTCCAGTTCAAGAAAGTACTACTAGCATCAAAGCTACAATTCACATAATAGAACTATATAAAATGAAAACTATGTCATTCAGAAGCAAGATTTAAGACTACATCAATACTAAAATTTAGGTAACCTAATAACAAGTACAGATAGTCTGAAAAGCCACATGCTTTCAAGAGAGCAGTAATAAAGCCTTCAATAAACATCAACAAAAAGAGAGTAAATAGAAGGAGAGTTCAAATTTTCAGTTATAGAGTATCGGAATCGTAATAAAAAGAGTGGAAATCCACCACTTTTGTAACAAATGAGCTCATTATAACAAGGTTTTTAAAATGAATTCTTAATTTTTTTCAATAATTCAGAGTTAGTTGTGATGCTAAACCCAGTTTTGGTTATGCGATAAATGAAACAGGGTATCAAAAAAAGTATTCAAATAAGTATTTTAGAGCTCAAATAAATATAAAACATTGTTTTTTAGAGCTCAAATAAATATAAAACATTGAATGCATTAAAGAATCAAAATCTAAGTAGATCATTAACCATGCAAACCCAGTTCGTATATTTAAGAGTTATCGATAATTTTCACAATCATAAATGTATGTAAAGAAAGCCATCATTCCTAAGAAAGTTTGTAGATCAATAAGCACCCCAATCTACTGAGTTTTAATTATGTGCACAAACAAAATTAGGGAACTCAAAGTAAATATGAAAATCATCTACCAAGTTCTTTAAATAAACAAAACACAATGACCCAGATCAGGTTTAAAGCTCACAGAGATCATGTAGTGATTGAGTGCAATTTTCAAGAAATATAAAAAGAAACCCAATAATTCCATTCAAAATTTTGTAGGCTTTACAAATGCAAATAAAGATAGAAAATTATAAACTCAATGATTTTGAAAGATCACCAAACATTTTACAAATATCTTCATCAAAGTGATAGAACTCACTTTCATGATCAAACTTTTGAAAACCTACAAAATATCTCCATACATAGTGAAGAAGTAACGATGCTTTGCACAATATTTCAAACTTGGTTTTGACAAAGAACATAGATAGAAACAACATTTAAAATTATTAGAGCATATTGAAGCTAAGAATTGAGAAGGTAAAGTACATAGTGATCAAGAAACAAATGTCACCTCATTATCAGTAATGACCGAGAGTCACAAGCTTGAAAGGATCAATAATGACAATCATTCTTATTTTTGTCATCATAACCCTCAACATAGAGTAAAATTGGCCAAATATCAATCATCACATAGCTTCACGTAACTCGCAGAGTTAAAAAAACGTAAGAAACTGAGATTTAGATAATCATGAAATGGTGGCATGGAAACAATTTTCTAGGGCTTCGCCCAAAGATCAAATACCAAACTGAAAAATGATTAGGGTTGATTTTTTTTTACTCGACCAAGATTAACCACAAAGCAAGTCAGATTTAACCCTAATTTTAGAAACAACGGATACAAATCAAAAGGAAAAATATCGACGATCATCATTCATACTCCATTCTTAATCACATGTTTTCCAAAAATTGTCATAGTCCAAAGGTATAGAGATCGATGGACCAGATCAAAACCACTCAACATTTGGGTCACGATAGTTCACATAAGATCAATGTTGCATATTAGAAAGGACAGAAGATAAATAATCGAAATTGAATCACAACCTTCAATACAAACCGTCATGGTTATAATGCCATCGATAGAAAGGAAGGGTTGAGTCATCATGGGGATTGGGTTCCTGTATGATGGAAAAGTGATAAGCGAGCATGGTAATCTATAAGTAACTCTTCCTCGCACCTGACATCCTGAGGTCATGCCGAGACAGCTGGTGGGGATCGAATATGTGTGGGATGTAGACAAACTAGTTGGGAAATCTTATGTCTTCGATGTGCACTAGTGAAATTTGTGAATCTAAGGAAAAGAAGGCATCCTAACCTGAACTGGCATGATAGATTGATCAACAAGGATGACTACTCGAAGGCTCTAATCAATATCGATCTTTGCATGATCCAATCTATAGGTTGTGGGATACGAGGAAAATGACTTGGGATTGTTTCGTGTATATCTCAAGACAGGGTCATAAGATGGATGATGGATATATAGTGGATTCTACGGGTGATTATCTATCTAGTCCAGAAATCTTTAGCTTCGTTAGCTGCTATATCTAACATGGATAACTATGCGATAATGGTTGGTGGAAGTGGAGTGGATCTACATACTAATGAGTGTAAACTAGCGTCAATGTCAGATTGACCTTTGGACTCGTTGGGTTGTGGGATTTGTGAATCACAACCGTAGATTCATGGTTGTTGTGGACCTACTATGGTCATGTGCAAAATCAGTCCCTAATCCCTAATATCCAATATTCGTATGCCTTCTCAGCCTCTATGTTTAGAATTAACAATTGTGCAATCTTTTCAGAATATATTACAGGTGTTCTTGCAACTTGAATTTGTAAGCTAGTGTCTATGTTAGTGAGAATGTCTCCTGCGTCTGGATGTTGGACCAAAGGATCACAACCAAATGTTTTCTCTCTTTCAGGACCTTTTACAGTCATGTAGATAGTATACCTAGGGTAATCTGTAATTTAGCTGGTTTGACCAAAACGTGCATGTGCTTGGTCGTCTTCTATGTTTAGTCCGTGTAACTAGGAGTTGATTTGTTATAAGTCTGATGTTGTTTGTAGACTTGGATCCTAAGATTATGATCTATATCAGTTATTGTTGTGACGAGATTGGGTTGGGGCATGATTGGCTCGAATATGTATTCTCTGGGCTCTCTAACTCCCATGATTGTCATACAAAAGGAAATTATAAATCTACACAATGAGCAGAATAATCTAACTGTGAAAGATATATCTATGTATATTCCTAAATCTGATATTTTATTGATAAACTACTATGAACAAATTTAAAGAGAAATTTATATAATATATCTAGAATTGACAACTAAACTAATAATGAATTAAAACAAACAAAGCAACCGAGTATAGCTACTTGTCTGTGCAGCTTGTATATTTATTCTAAATAATGAAATAACTGATCTATTCTATTTGAAAGACTCTCGATCCTACCTCAGAAGTGAGGAGTGAATCATAGTTTCTCAGAAACTATCAATCCCCACAGCTTCCCTAGCAATATCGAAAGTAAAATTGGCTGAAATGAAATGATTGGCTACTCTATTTGATATGCTTCTAACTAGAACTTTGAAAGCTAGAACCTGGATTTTACAGAACAGTGGCGAATCTGATGGTGTGTGGGATTTGTCCCCTCAGTGTGATCTCCTCGTTCCTTCATGCTCACGTGAATCCATAAAAGCATGTAATGCTAGCATCAACAGAAGTAGATATTGGGACAAAGGCAACTTAGGATACAGACCGAATACAATGCGAGTAGGAGAGGGATAGCGCAAGAGTACAAAGCTTGGCTTATGTAATTCCTAGCGGGATTTATTGCGAGTCATGCAACATAAAACGTCCAGAACCTAAAACTATCTTGTTTGAGGAACAAAACCTGCAACTTTTAATGGCTTCCTATTGAAAATCAAACTATCCTATTCCAATTGATTTGGATGAAGTGATAACATCACTTTGCACAAGATGGATATGTGGCTTCCTAACAGCAAAACAACACTAACTAGGCATGCAATGAATGAAACTATGAATTCTAAGGAAAATTGAAAGAACTAAGCTATTGAAATGAGAAATTCAGAGGCAAATTTTGAGGGGCCATTTGCTTGAGCACAAGCCAGCTATTTATAGAATTCTGCATTTACCCAAAGGTGAAAACCAAATTGATCTCTTAAACCATAAACAATGCCAAAACACTATTCCAGGGAACCATAATCATAAATACAAGCCCAAGGCGGTGAAAAAAAGCTGGTAAACGTTGAAATTTACGTGAGTCGCATTAAAAAAGAATCATTCTGGAAAATGCATGTGAAGGACCACCGCCTTGAGCAGGGTGGCGGTTACAGGACCGCCGCCCTATCTGGATGGCAGTCACGAGACCGTTGCCCAAGCAGGGCACCGGTTTCATCATTGAAGACCAAGATGCAAAGAAAAGGAGGGAAGAAGAGAAAACAAAGCACACAGGGGCTAAGCAGGGCATGCAGGATGTTAACGCATACTTGGAGAGCTTTTCTGGATCCCGAACACCTTGCGAGGAGACCTGTATCATCAATGGGGCACGTGTTACATTGTCTCCGAGTGGTACAGTACCCTATAATTTTGGGTACATACATATTGTCCCCTTGGAGAAGCATTTTAGCCATGAAGGGGCATAAAACGGTGGGTCCGAGTATGATGGTCCCGAAATGGGAAGTTGGAAGTTATACCTGATACATCTGTGTGTCGCAATGACACCATCCAAAATTCCCACCACCTGCAAAATGAAAAGAGGAATCAAGTGCAGATAGACAAAATAGATTGGAAAATAAATGCTAAAATAACGGGAAATGAGGACGTACCATTTGTGCGGGGGAAAGAACTTACCTCCGTTGGCACTCCAAACCTGTGAAAAGGGCGATTAAAAATGAGTTAGGTTGCTATATATATGAAAGTGGGCCCATTTTCCTATTCAATTGTGCACATGTTGATTTGGTTGGTTTTGAGCTCTGGGACCCACAGTGACGGTTTCTTACAAGAGTAGAGTCAAAACATTCGTGACGAGATAGCGATCATGCCTCCGCGAGCAGATCATCGACCCGCGAGATCACAGGTTAGTTTTTCTCAATTTATCATTTTTACCCCCAAAATTTTAAAATGTTAAAATATTTGTCGTGGGGGGGTTATTTTTGAAAATGTTAGGTTCAAAAGGTCCATCTAAGTGGGGGCGCCTACTGGGCAGGCTTTGTTTTAGTCTAAAAGTGTCATTTTTCATGTTTTTTGGCTTTTTTAAGGTATAAAACCCGTGTGGGTTTTCGGGACACGACCGCCGCTCTGTTCAGGGAAGTGGTTACAAGACCACTGCCTTTAAGGCAGTGGTTGCGAAACCGCCGCCCTTCTCCGGGCGGCGGTTCCTAACAGAATGCTAAAGGAACACTTGTTTGAAATTGGTTGTTGCATTTTTAGCATCTTTATGTGTCTTCATGATTTTTCTAATGTCATTTGAATGCTAACTTGCTCTGTTTTGTGTGTTTTTGGGTGTATGCAGGTGAGAGAGGAGTACATTTGGTGGAGTCGAGAGAGAGAGAGTGTGTGACTGGCTCCCAGCAATGTTAGATGCCCTTTCACAGGATGAGCAGGACACTCTTCATAGGACTGGTATACTGCGTATATCACGTGGGTCCCACATGTTGCACCATCTAGTCACATACTTTGTGACTTATTTTCCTATTGGGATGCTGATCGGAACACCTGTCCGATTACCAGGGGTCCGAGGTGAGTGGACCATCACTTTGGAGGATGTTTACCGTATTCTTAGGGGTCCCGATCAACGGGAGACGACTCACCCTTGAGACAGCAAATTCATGGGCCCAGATAGCACAATGGGCTTCTTACATGGGAGATGCAGTTATCTCCACTGGCTCGAAGAAGGGGGTGGGGGTCCAATCTATCCCTAGCCTGCCCATCCCCTTGATTCTCCAAGCTATTATGGGGATCAGTTGCCTCAAGATTGATCGGGGATAAGGGAGGAGGCATACTACTATATTGTTGGTCCCCCATCATTGCACAGATCGAGGGACATGGCAATATTTACACCTAGGGAGCAGATATACTTGGGACTACCTATCACGACTTATACAAGGTATTCCGTTTACAAGGGCAGTCTTTGAGCCACCCGACCCTAGTTATGAGCTGGGTTTATGAGCGCTTCATCCCCTATGGCAGAGGTGTAGAGGTGGCAGATCCCGGAGCTGTGAGGGTAGCCAGATGGATAGACATGTCGGTGCTCAGAGCACCTCACCAGCCAGTTACTTCCCTGACCACCGATGACATGGAGGCCACACCGTATCAGGCCATGGTAGGTTTATGGGGCAAGGAGGCTCTTACTTTGATCTCCTGCTCCACCACAGGGCAGCTTATTGACAGAGTAGGATGAGTGGAGATACACCCCTTTGGCCGAGTTCCTCAGCAGTTTGGCCTACCTTACATGGGTATGCTTCCCCCGGTAGTGCTAGTATACAGGTCAGTTCGAGAGGCCAGAGGGGGTCCTAGGGGCCGGGGTTGGACAGTTGTTACCCCTGGCATTCCTATTATAGCTAGGCGGGTAGTACATGCCCGAGGGAGAGCCGGTGCTCCTCAGGCACCCTTACTTCAGATTGCCACGGGTCCTGCCCATAGCAGTGATGACCCCATCGACATAGACTCTGAGTCTGAGGATATCACAAGGGGAGAGACAGAGGAGGAGACCAAGGCCGAGGCCAACTAGTCAGGGGGAGAGGATGACAGTGATCCTGAGTGGCATGATACTCAGGATATCATGCAGGTAGAGAGGGCAGAGGAGAGTGTAGAGAGGGTGACTCTAGTTTCAGAGGAGCCACTCTCCCAGGGCCATGGTGGGGAGGATGAGTCGATTGTGGGATGCTACGTTGCTCTATCCACGGGAGGGGCACCTCAGTCAGTGGCAGCATCTATGGCAGGTGTTGACCCTAGAGATCCATCCTAGAGGCCTGGTGACCCGAGTAAGTTATCTTCCCTTTGCTTTGAGTTAGGATTTCTTTAATTGCCATCTCTCCTTTTGTTTACGCTTGTGTTCATCTCTTAATTTATTTCTAAGTCATTTTCTCCTTTATTTGTAGAGACCGCCGATGAGTGGCAAGACCTGATTTGCAGGGTATGCACCGATACCCTGATGATCCCCATGGAGAGGACCCGTACAGTGCTTTCTGTGGATGTAGGGGAGCCCTCATCAATTGGCAGACATACTGACGTCTTTTCCCCCATCATGTATATGGCTAGGATAGTATCTACCCTCCGCACTAAGCTGGCAGGGTATAGGACAGCAGAGCACCTGATGAGGAGTCATTCTCATGGCGAGACTACAGCTGCCCCTTGGGATCATGAGCCCTCCATACATTCAGAGCACCGATGTAGCCAGAGTCCTAGGCGTGGGTGTGCACCTTCAGAGGGATCTCATAGGGGTTGAGAAGCCACTTGGCTCTCTTAGATTTTTGCATGACATTTTTGTATTTCCCAGGCTCTTTGAGCATTTTGACCATGCTTAGCGCATGATGGCATTATACAAGAATTTTGACCATTTATATATATATATATATATATTCTTGTTGGATCAAACTCTTGGCATCTATGACTTTGCTTCCATTTCTGTTTTCACATGTAAACTATGATGTTATGCTTATATGCTTTTTAGAATGTATGCAATGGAGAACAAATGATACAAGTGTCTACTTTCTTTTTGTATTTCGTGATGCCGATATATGATAATGTAGATACAATGTGATTTTGAATTTTCAGTTTCTTTAAGGAGTTTTTTCTTTTTTTTGATACTTCATATTTGTTTTGGCAAAGTGGTGAAGATAAGCTGGTATGATGAGCAGATAAACCTGTCCCACTCCTAACTCCACGCAACTAGTAAGATGTGAGGGCTCATCACCAAGAGCTAGAAAGGGCACAAGTTATGAAATGTGTTGAAATGATAGCGATGAGAGATAGACAAAGCTTTGGTGGAACCAAATTAGGATGCTACAAGCCTACTCTACTCGAGTGAATCCATAGTTTGGGATGCAACTTGCCTTGCGGTTTATCTAGACTTAGATCCGTAGATGGCCACATGGTAGACAAAATCTGGGTTTTAGGATTTTTAATTCTCTTGGAATTTTGGACATCTGATTCATTTGTTTTTGACTCAAGACTTCAAGATTTGAATTGTTTGTTTATGACCTTTTACGTTTGTTTGTCAAGAGGACCCCCTATACCTTGCCCCATGCTACTAGTAAGAAGCATGGGTTTATCACCATGGGCAAGGCATAGGTGAGTAAGGGCATTTCCATCCTTTCCCAACCCTACGTCACTAGTAAGAGATGCAAGCTCATCACCAAAGGTTGGTGGGGCAAGGAAATGTGTAAAATTAAAATTTTCTGTTTGATCAACATTCGATTCGTTTACTTGAGCAAAATATCAGCATGCTCTTACTTCCAAAGAGATTTACATACGGGATAGATGTGACATGATGAAGCTTCTAGAACAGACCATAGGAAAGACACCTATCCTAAGAAGAAACCAAAAGTGAGAACAAGCATGCAGACCTTGGTATGGTTACCGTTAAGACTTTGTCATATCTAGCTTTATTTGATGAAATGATTCCGAAATAATTGACGATATCATGGAAATGGAGAAGTATGATTAGAGCGTTTATGCCAATACCATCAGAAGTTTGTAATGAATTCCTCTTAAGAATAAATTCCTCGATCACAAATTTGTACAAAACAAGTGGACAAAATGATCCTAACTATATGAAGATGCAATGTAGCTATAATTATGCAAATAGTGTTGGTTGCTTATGCATAGAATCGTTTAAGGTGCAGGGAATTGACTATTTCACCAAATTCCTCACCTTCTAGTGTGCATAAGAGATATGCACCATTTCCATAGTCCTTCATGACTCGGTATGGGCCCAACCATTTGGGCCGGAACTTCCTTCCTTCACCGGTCTTTTTATCGATCCGACTATCTAGCCTTAGGACTAGATCACCTTCATATATTTCACGTTCATAGACCTTCTTGTTATATTGCCGGCACATCTAGTCAACATAGACTTTGTGCCGCTATTCAGCATCTAACCTAGCTTCATCTAGGCTTTCTAGTTGGGAGAGATGTGCTTCTCTGTAAGCGTCTTCGTCTAGAATCCCTTGTAATGAGATACAGAGACTGGGTATTTCAACCTCAAGCGGGAGAACTGCTTCTGCCCCGAATACTAGCGAGAAAGGAGTCACCCCTGTTGGTGTTCTTATTGAGGTTCGGTGGGCCCATAAGGCTGGATATAACTTCAAATGCCAATCTCGTTTGTTTTCTTTCACCGTTTTAAGAAGAATGGATTTTAATGTTTTGTTTTTCGCTTCAGCTTGTCCGTTGGCTTGGGGGTAATACAAGGAGGCCGTATAATGGCTTATTTTGAATTTATTGCACAATTCACAAACTTCGTCATTCTTAAAAGAAGTCCCATTATCTGAGATAATGATTTGCAGGACACCGTATTTGCAAATGATTTGGTTCAAAATGAACTTGGCGATTACAGAACCCGGTACAGTAGTAAGAGGCATAGCCTCTACCCACTTGGTAAAATATTTGGTGGCCGTGATTATGAAGTTATGGCCGTCTATAGACGAGGGAGAGAATTTCCCTATCAAATCGAGGCCCCACGTAGAAAAGGGCCATGGAGTAGCGATTGGTTGTAGAGCTTGTGCCGGCATATGGATCTCATGAGAGAATTCTTGGCACTTATGACACCTTCGTACAAACTCTACTACGTCGTGTTCTAGAGTAGGCCAGAAGTAGCCCATTCGATGTATTTTACGAGTGGTGGCATGGCCACCGAAGTGTCCTCCACACATTCCACTATGAGATTCATGGAGAATCTTCTTGGATTCTTCTATGTCGACACATCTTAGAAGCATTCCATCGAACACTTTTCGATAGAGCACTTGCTCTATAATGACGTATTTAGCTATGATAATGCGTAACCACCTTATTTTTTGTGGTGTAGCACCTTCCGGATATGTATGATCCATGATATAATTAATAATATCAGCATACCAAGGACACTCAGAGATGGGAGGTCTGGTTTCGATGTAGTATACGCATTCATCAGGAAAGTCCAGATCTACTAGATTGCCTCTGTCTAGTGGGTTATCAACTAACTAATCTACGATGATTTGCCCTTTAACAGACTTTTGATTTACAAATGTTAGTTTGAACTCCCCCATTAAGGTTATAAAGCGTCCAACCTTTTTAGACAAGGACCCTTGCGTGAGGAAAGTTTGTAAATGCTTTGTCTTTATAATGACCTTTGTTTCTTGATTTAGCATGTAATGTATTAAGCGTTTGGTTGCAAAGACTATGGCAAGGCATTCTCATTCTACCTGTGTATAACGTGTTTCATAGTCGAGTAGCGTTCGGCTAATGCAATAGATCACACGTTCTCTCTTGTCATCGTCTTCTTGAGCCAGCATACAGGCTAGCGAGACATTGGTAGCTCGTGAATATAAAATTAACGGGTGGTCTGGCTTAGGTGGCATTAGCGTAGGTGGTGATAACAAGAAACACTTAACTGCATCGAAATCTTCATTGCAATCTTCAGTCCAATCAATACTATAATCTTTTTTTAGTAAATTATTGATTGGATGAATGGAAAAACTTAAGTCAGGGATGAATCTCCGGATTGCACCAAGCTTTCTGAGAAATGACCTGATTCCAGATTCATCCGAAGGTGGGACCATTTCGAGAACAGTCTTAATTTTGGTTGGGTCAACATCAATCCCTCGTGACGATATAATGTAACCTAGGAGCTTTCCTCCTGTTACACCAAAGACACATTTTTTTGGATTTAGCATGACTCCGTACTCTATTAGATGTGAAAGAATGACACGAAGTACTTTTGGATGGTCACAATGCTTCTTGGCTTTGGCAAACAAGTCATCTACGTAGGATTCCACAATTTTATGAATAAGATCATGAAATATATACGTCATAGCCCGCTGGTACGTAGCGCCAGCGTTCTTGAGACCGAATGGCATAACAACATAGCAATAGGTTCCCCAAGGAGTTATAAACATGGTTTTAGCTTGATCTTGTTTGGATATTCTGATTTGATTGTATCCCGAGAATCCATCCATGAGAGACAATAGCTCAAATCTAGCTGTTGCATCAACAATGATGTCTATGGATGGTAACGGGAAGTCGTCTTTAGGACATGCCTTGTTAATGTCTCGGAAGTCTATGCAGATGTGTATCTTCCCATTATTTTTGAGAACGGGAATGATATTAGATACCCACTAAGAGTAATCGACTGGCTTGATGAATCCTACTTGGAGGAGTTTCATTACCTCCTCTTTTACCATGAGAGCTACCTTTGGTTTCATTGGTCTCGATTTTTGTTTAATCGGCTTTGCATCTGATTTAGTGACGAGGTTATGTACCGCAACGTGTGGCGCAACCCCTGTCATTTCCTTATAATTAAATGCAAAATCCTTCTGATGTTCCTTGAGGATTTGAGTGTGTATTTCTACTTCCGATGGAGTTAACGAGGATCCTAACTTCAATATCCTTGGTTCATCCTCTGTTCTGATGTTAATATCGATTGTTTCTTCGATTAGAGAAGCGTTACCTTCTTCAAACTCAAGCAGGGCTGGAGGTAATTCCAGATCGTCTCCATTTTCTACTGTGTATATGTTGAGTTCCTTTTGTGGGGGAAGATCTATCATGGGATTCCTGAAGTAGGAAGATGAATGTGGGATTAAAGACAAATCTATCATGTGATGGGTGAGATGTAACGCTCCATAGGCGTTTAAGAAATCAAGAGTGGTTGTATCATCACAAATGTAGTCTAGGATAGTAGATTTGTCCTCATTTCTATTTAAAAGAGGATTTGACATTGTTTTTATCAGTGGTTCAGTATGAAGGGATACCATGAAACGGGTATCCTCTAACTTACTATTTGGAGTAAAACATGATCCTAAGGTTGCTATTGAATCAGCGAGAATATTTTGTTCTTGCAGGATTGCTTTGATTGATATGAAGTCAAACTCTTTGCTTAAATTTAGTACAACTATTTTGTAGAGCTGTAAGTGCTCGGATCTGGTTTCATACACCTCAAAGACTTGGTTTGCTACTAATTGTGAGTCTCCTAACACCCTAATGTTATCAACACCAATCCTCTTGGCTAAGATGAGGCCAAGGAGGAGGGCTTCATACTGAGCACCGATGTTCATACATTTGAAATTCAGTTTAAAGGTGAATGGTAGGATTCTTCCCTTGGGAGAAGTAACAATTATACCGGCCCCAGCTCCGTAACGACATTTAGCTCCATCGAAATGGAGAGTCCAATACTTAGCTGGGAATATGGGCATTGGGATATTTGTTGTGTTAACATCTTCTACCTCTACCATGCAGAGATCTACTGCTGGGAGAGAACCAACACCTAGGGTGTATCCCATGCCTACAGAATCAAATGGTAGGAACATTGGTAGATCCTGTTCTAGCAAGTCAACAATTTTTGCAGTAGTTCCTAATGATACTGTTTCTATAATCTTAACCTCATCTTTGAGGGATGGGATTGTCTTGGCTAGGCTAGTAGTTTCAAGATCGGTCGTAGGTACCAAATTTTCTTCCAGTTTATTAAGTTGGTTTTTTGGGAGTTCAAACTCTGAGTGCATGCCTGGTCTTTTCTTTAGGTCATCCAGGTGTACATCGAATGGTTTTGGATCACCTTTGGCTATGAACACCTTTCCTAAATGCAAGAATCTTACTTCTTGAAATAATGTAGAAGGAATTTCCTTCATACGGTGTATCCATGGTTGGCCAAGGATCATATTATAGTTGGTTTCCTGATCTATAATATAAAACTCAGTCAGGATTGTTTTGGGTCCTAAGGTGACCGGTAGTATTATAGTTCCAATCGAGGTGGCTTTAAGGCTATCATAGCCTCTTAATGTATTTCGAGTTGTGGAACAATTCGTTTCTCCATACCCTAACTTTTGAAGGAAAGAAAAGGGGACTATGTTAACTGCTGCCCCATTGTCAACCATCACACATTTTACATAATTGTTATAAACCCATACTTGCAAATGTAAGGCTGGATCACCTCGGCGTGTAATCTCAGCGTTTGTTGGCATTTTTTTTATTTCGAATATGAATTCGATATCCCTATCCAGCTGCCCCGGAGGGTGGATATCAAAGTCTCTATGGTTTACCTGTGTTTCGGGAGGTGGAGTGATGTTAATTAGATGGCCTAAACCTAATGCCTCTAAAAGAGTAGCCCTGTGGGCAGGAGAATTCTTTAGTAAGTCCAAAAAATAAATGTGCGAGAAGGTTTTTGTTAGATCACTAATTAAATCGTAGGTACCTACGGGTCTTACTAACATTTGTTGGATGTTATCTGTCTCTAGTAGGTAACTTGGATTTGGCTAAGAGGAATACTCTCGTGTCCTTATTATAGCTTCCATGGGTAGTTCGGCGTCTAACTCAACTAAGCCAACTATCTTAGGTCATGGATGACTTCCTAATTGTGGCGCAACTAATGGATTTAATGAAGTCGAGGCTTCATGATCATGGTTTCCTGTCATTACACCCTTGTTTGTCCCATTTGAATTTAACTTGTTGTTATTGTGATTTGGGAGCAGATCATTGAAGATCTTGAGGGGCGCATTTTGTGGGGAAACTGCCCCTGTAAAAGTATTTGGTGCTGGTGACGTAGGATCTGCCAAGAACATATCTATGAAAAGTTGTCTTTGTTCCTCTAGCAAATGTTGCATGAACTTATTGTAGGCATGGCACGTTCTAGTGTCATGTCCTCGGATTTTGTGAAAACCACAATACGAGTTAGGATTTTAATTCCTAGTTTGTTGACTTGGTGCATATTGTGGCCCAAAACTCTTATCAAACCGTTGCCTATTAGGATTAAAGTTTTTCATTTGTTGTTTTTGGTTTTGGCTTTGGTTTTGATATCTAGTTGAGTTTTGGCTTAGACCCTGTGTATGGTTTCGTCATTGTTGTTGTTGTTGTTGTGGATTAAAATCCACTGTATTGATTGTTTGTTAGTGGTGGAGTATTCGTAACATTTACCCTTTTGGCCTGATCAATTACTCCATCTGTTGTCACTCCATGATTTCTATTAAGGATTTTAGGTGCTTGATTGATGCTTATGGTAGTAGGATAAGCCGTAGCATTTTGTTTGGAGGTGATTAACCTCTCATTTGTTCCATATGTCTTACGAACGCTATCTATTGCCACTTGATCTATTCAGAGAGCACTCTCAAGTACTTCATCGTAAGTCCTTAGTGGGAACTTCTGGACTTCTTCCTTCACTTCTCTGCTGAGAGAATGAAGGAATAAATCACATAGTTCCATTTGGTCCATATTTGGAGCATTGGTTGAAGAATAAAGAACTGTATGCCACCTCTGGATGAAATGAGCAACATATTCATTGTGTTCCTGCTTAATGTGCAAGAATTCCCTGATTCCTTTTCTTAATAGTTTGTTCATGTCAAATGCCTTGATGAACTCTGAAACGAGTTGTTTAAATGAATGGATGGAAGCCTTAGGTATTCTATAATACCAATCAAGAGATATACCTTCCAAGGTTTTGGGAAATATTTTAGCAACAACCCCATCCCAAGGGAGTAGTTCTCGAATGGCTGTGGCATAAGCCTTGATATGTGCATTCAGATCTCCCTCCCCTTTGTATTTGGGTAAATCAGGAAGAGGTATTGGAAGCATGACGCTTCGTATGGTAAAATCTAAGGGCTCCTTCAAGTATTCTGAATATGTCCCTATTGCATAGGTTTCGACCATCGATGGTGCCTGCTGAGGGGGCGGCGGTGGAATATGTTGTTGATATGGCACAGCGTATGCATTGGCAGGAGCATAAGGTAGCCCCTGTGTTTGAGAAAACATGCCAGGAGAGGAGAACATGTCCCCTTGTGGTGATTTGGAGTATATGTTTAAGTATGAAGGGGTACTGTCTAGGAATGGATTATTCTGTACTAGACTGGGAGGTATCGGAGCGGTGTTAGAAATGGCAATTCTTGTTGGTGTTTGTTGTGAATACTGAGGAGTCATGCCTAATGTGCCTATTCCTATGAGGAGGTCTACTTAGCTAGGATGGTGTGGAGATTTAGAATTTTCTACTTGCATGAATTGAGAATGGTGATTTACTTGAGCAAGTTCTAACCCCCTCACTTTTTCTACTAACGTTGAAATGACTTCATTTGGCAAAGTCACGGTATTTTGCCTTATTGGCATTTTTTGTATATCCTGGTGTTGTATAGGCATGTGATATCTCACTATGAACTGATCATTGTCCTACCAAGTTTCCCCAAGGGCATTTCTTATATGACATGGCATGGAGGTATTTTCTTGAAAAGAGACCTCGGGTTGTGTGTGTAAACCTCCTATAGGTGGGTACATACTTTGAGAACGTTGTTCATTCTTGGCATAACATACTGAATGTTCATCATCTAAAATCAGGTATGGGTCAGTTTGTCTACTAATTTGTGGTCTAAGCAGTACCTGAGGAGACAAACTAGATTCTCCTATGAACGTCATATTGTTTGAGCCTGAAGGCTCTGTGTGTTATGTTTGAGTGAGCTGATCCAACTCCTCTGTTTGGAAGGATGAGCTATATCTAACCCTTAGAGATGGAGTTTGTGTTGATAACTGGTTAGTTGAGCAGTTTTCACCCCATACTGAGAGTGAGGGTGATGATTGTCTATTCAGTTGAGCGTAGTATGCCTCAAGAACTAAGAGAGGCTTGCCATACGCATCGAATCTTGACATATTCGGGGGGTATATGAATACCCGTAGAATAATGGGAAAGAGCGAAGGTGGATGAAAGAAGGTGAAACACTAAAAGATGAAGGTCCAAAGTGATGCAATTGTTCCAAGTTCACCAATTTTTTTGGTGAAGTTGATGCAAAGACTGATGAGGTGGAAAAGATGAAAACACTTGTTTGTTCACGTAGGGTTCACCAATTTTGTACGATGGAAAAGTGACAAGTGAGCGTGGGAATCTACAAGTAATTCTTCCTCGCACCAGACCTCTTGAGGTCATGCTGAGACAGCCGGTGGGGATGGAATACATGTGGGATGTAGACAAACTAGTTCGGTAATCTGATGTCTTCGACACGCACTAGTGGAAATTGTGAATCTAAGGCAAAGAAGGCCCTCCTAACCTGAACTGGCATGATAGATCAATCAGCGAGGATGACTGCTCAAAGGCTCCAATTAATATCAATCTCTTGCGTGATTCAGTCTATGGGTTGTGGAATACGCGAAAAATGACCTGGGATAGTCTCGTGTATATTTCCAGACAGGGTCATAGGGTGGATGATGGATATAGTGGACTCTATGGGTGATTATCAGGACTAGTCCAGAATTCCTTAGCTTTATTAGCTGTTACGTATAACAAGGATAATTGTTCAATGATGATAGGTGGAAGTGGATTAGATCTGAATACTAATGTGTGTAGGCCAGCATCTATGTCTGATTCACCTATGGATTCGTAGGCATGTGGGATTTGTGGGTCACAACCATAGATTTGTGTTTGTTTTGGTCCTGCTATGGTCATGTGTAGACTCAGTCCCTAATCCCTAATATCCAATAGTCATATGCTTTCTCAGCCTCTATATTCATAATTAACAGTTGTGTGATCTTTTTAGAGTATCTCACAGGCGTTCGTGCAACCTGAATTCTTAAGCTGGTATCTATATCTGTGAGAGTTTCTCCTACATCTGGCTGTGGGACCAAAGGATCAAAACCTAATTTTTACTCTCTTTCAATCCCTTCTATAGTCATGTGGATATATATCTAGGGTAATCTATGGTTTGGTTGATTTGACCAAAACGTGTGTGATTTGTCATCTTCTATGTTTAACCCACTTAACTGGAGGCTAATCTGTTGTAAATTTGTCGTTGTTTGGAAGACTTGGATTGTAAGATTCTGATCTATATCAATTATTGCTATGACGAGATCGGGTTGGGGTACGATTGGCTCGAATACGTATTCTCTGGGCTCTCTAGGTCCCTTGATTATCATACAAAAACAACAATGTAAATCCAATTGCAGTAAAGTAAAATTAACTATGTGAAGTGTATTTATAGCATATATAACTTCTCTTTTTTTGTATTTTTCTGATGAATTTATATGAATTAAATTGAAGGATAAATTATTTTAATATATCTAGAATTTGACAACTAATCTAATAACGAATTTAAAACAAACAAAGCAACCGAGTATAGCTACTTCCCTGTGCAGTTGTAAATCTATTCTAAATAATGAAATAACTGATCTAATCTATTTGAAAGACTCTTAATCCTACCTTAGAAGTGAGGAATGAATCATAGTTTCTCAAAAACTATCAATCCCCACAGCTTCCCTGGCAATATCAAAAGTAAAATTGACTGAAATAAAGTGATTGGCTACTCTATTTGATATGCTTCTAACAGGAACTTTGAAATCTAGAATCTGGATTTTACAGAACAGTGGCGAATCCGATGGTGTGTGTGGTTTTTTCCCCTTAGTGTGATCTCCTCGTTCCTTCGTGCTCACGTGAATCCAGAAAAGTGTGTAATGCTAGCATCAACAGAAGTAGATATTGGAACAAATGCATCTTAGGATACACACTTAATACAATGCGAGTAGGAGAGAGATAGCGCAAGAGTACAGAGCTTGGCTTATGCAATTCCTAGCGGGATTTATTGTGAGACATGCAACATAAAACGTCCAAAACCTGAAATTATCCTGTTTGAAGAACAAAACTTGCAACTTTAATGGCTTCCTATTGAAATCAAACTATCCTATTCCAATTGATTTGGATGAAGTAATAACAACACTTTGCACAAGGTGGATATGTGGCTTCCTAACAACAAAACAACACTAACTAGGCATGCAATGAATGAAACTAAGAATTCTAAGCAAAATGAAAGACTAATCTATTGCAATGAGAAATTTAGAGGCAAATTTGAGGGGCCATTTGCTTGAGCACAAGCCAGCTATTTATAGAATTCCCATTTACCCAAAGGTGAAAACCAAATTGATCTCTTTAACCATAAACAATGCAAAAACACTATTCCAAGGAACCAGAATCATAAATACAAGCAAAGGCGGTGAAAAAAAGCTGGTAAAAATTGAAATTTAAGTGATTTGTATTAAAAACAACATTCTGGAAAACGCGTGAAGGACCGCCACCCTGAGCAGGGCGGCGGTTTTGTCACTGAAGACCGAAATGCAAAGAAAAGGAGGGGAGAAGAGAAAACAAAGCACGCAAGGGCTTAGCGGGGCATTCGGGATGTTAACGCATACTTGGAGAGATTTTTTGGATCCCAAACACCTTGCGAGGAGACCTTTATCATCATTGGGGCATGTTTTACGTTGTCCCGGTGGTGCAGTACCCTACAATTTTGGGTATGTACATCCATCAACAACTCACCAAGGGGTGAGTCATCATCATGAGGGGGTTAGTCCATATAACATTAAAAATCATTACATATTGACTTTCAATATTATAAACTATAGTCTAACACCATGATGCAAAAGCTGAAAACAATGATCTACTAAAAGATGGACGAGTATAGTATGGTAACCTTTTGCAAAGTAACCCCATGTGTTTCCTAAGACCATGGTAATGTGCCAAGTCCAGGAGGGTGGCCAAACCAAATGAAGACTAGTGCTGACAATCAAAGGTGGTCCCCAATGATGTCATGTTTTGAAAATGACTTAGAATATATTGTCCATGTGATCACAAGGAGATAGAGCAGAGGTCAACATCAGAATGCAAACAACCTTTTAAAGACTTAATAACCTTATTTTTCACAAACAAGAGTTGACTATGATTGCACATGTGCTCACAGTGGTCCCCACAGTGAATTAGAGTTTTCTTACTAAGTATTGGAGATCAGGGGTATTATTTTCACTTACACAGGGAATTAATTTTGCATCCAAAGGGAAATTTGGGGATGTCACATCAGCCATAAGAAGAAAAAATTTGCATGCACCAAGAATGAGACTTGCTCATCAAGAAAGATTTATTTTTAGCAAATTACTCACCCATGCTTTTCTTAAAAATAGAATAGTCAACTGTAGTCAACTGAGTTATAACCAAAGGCTATTAATGCCTCTTTGTGTTAGCATGATTATTTTTATTCCACTTATTTATTAATAAATAAATTGTAAAAATAGGATGCATGGGTGAGTAAAATTTTAGACTATTTTTAGGAAAGATGGGGAATAATTTTTTCTATATATTGTGTGCCTTGGAAAAGCACAAGGGGAGGAATTTTGGACAGAGGAGTGTTGAACCAAATTTTACTAGTTTTTCCCTATAAATGAGAATTATATTCTTCATTTCCAATTATTTGCAGTCTTGTGTATGTTTTATTAATCCTTGTGAATGATGAATTCCCTAATTAATCATCTTACCCTATTGAAAATTCAGTAATTTATCCATGATATTAATGTGTATGTATAACTTAACAGTATTGTTGTGATACTTTCCCTCAATACACCAAAGTGTTGTCTTTAATATTCTGAAGAAAATTGTTGGCTTGTGCATCAAGAATTCATTCTCATATCAATTGTGCATGTACTCAGTCAAAGACCTCGTACAAGTTTGGTGTATCACCTCAGTTTTTAATTCATTTAGAGTCATCTTTTACCCTCAAACCCTAGAAAATTAGTTTATGATACATCAATAAGGAAGTGACCTTGATACTAGAGACTCGCCTCAAAATAAGTATACCCACAGACATGAGGTGTTTCCATTGTATCTACGAAAGAAAGAGATCGATTTTGCAAAATTAGAACACCTACAACCATCTCTCTACAGGGTGCACTTTCGAGAGATAACAATTTTTAGCACACCCAATGGGACCTGAATCAGATATGTGATCTAATTGTAATAATTTACAGTAAAATCACAGTAAGCAAAAGTTACTTTTAGATCAGCAAGCTGCAGCAATTTATTCTAAATATTTAACGAACTATTTGGCGACTCCGTAAAGCTAATTTCAGACTAGTTTTGTAGCATGTTCCATGCCTAAAGTGACTACAAGATCATTAATAAAAGGAATTCCTTCTGATTTTATTTCTTTACCTTTGAATTTTGTAAGAAGGAGAAGAGTTGGTAATACTTTACCTTATAATAGGCATGGTTTTAACAACCCTCCTCCTAATATTCCTTCACCACGTATAAATTTATCCATTCAGATCCCAGTTTTTTAAATGGCTATTCAACCACCTAAGAATTTTGTGACCTGAGAGAAACTTTACTTTATGGATTCCCTTACTTCAGTTAAAAATTGCATGAACATTCTCCACAATTTCAAAGATATAGTTGAATCTTTAAAATCAGGGTTATGCCCAATTTGGCCTAGATTGAAGCTCTTATACCACTTGTAATGAAATTACTTAGATATATTTGAATATCAAAAGTAATAGAACACCAATAAACACCAATATATATATATATGATCACAATATGAAAATAGATTGACTTAGCGACTTCGTGGGGGTAACCTCTAAACCATGTAATAAAACATAAGTTTTGAATATGATAATCATTTACCACTTACTAACTCCTATTTATACCCTAATATGTTATTCAAATAATCAAGCCCGACCTACTAAGCATATAAAATCATAAATAAATATGATATGACATTTTAGGAGATAATGTAAGCCACATGTCAGCTATACATATCCCGATATATGACCTAGGCTTAAGGGCATAAAAACCACCATACTTTAGTTCATATTATATATATCAATCATCTAATATACCACACATGGAATATCTGACATCCTATATTTATTAACATCGATATTTTACCATGTATTCATATCCTTAATGTGTAAATCTATGTGCTTCATTTTTTATTCATTTTCTTTGTGTATTCTATGTGCATGATGTTCTTGTAACTATGTCGTATACCTTCATTATGCTTATTATATGAATTATATTCATGATTCATACATTTTCTCATTTTTTCGAGTGATTACTTTTTTTTAGCATGATTACTCTTTGGTTGACATGTTTTCTTATTGATTGGTGTGTTTGGGAATTTCTTAGCATGTTTACATTTTGGTTGGCATGCTCATTGTTTATTTGGCATTATTTCTCATTTTTTCATTCTTTCTCCATGTTTTTGTGCTTTATCATTTCCCATTGTGTGTATAGTTTGTTTTATGTTTTTCAATGTGTTTCTTATCTTTTTTATGGGTCCAAAATATATTAATTATATTGTGCACTTTTATATTTCTTGTGTGTATTAACTTTCTAATATTCCTCATCCACGACTAGTGTTTCTGATATGTTTTATATGTATGTATGTATATACATATATGTGTGTGAGTACACATACACACACATATGTAAACATATATACATATAAACACACACACATATATGTGTTAGAGCAGGTATTTACCTTATCTCATGTTCACCTAGGTACTTTATTTACCTTTATTGTATTTATCCTCACCCACTTATGTGTGTGGATATTTATTTTTATTTATTTAGATACTAGGGGGATATTATCTAGTTGTTAGGTATAGTTCTTTCCTTCATCTATGGTATTGACTATATCCTTGATGTCTAGTTTTATCCTAAATCTATGGTCTTGACTAGTTCTTTGATGACTAGTTCTTTCCTTGATTGATGGCTTGATCTATGACCTTGACTGATTATTAGATTGTTATTCCTTACCTATATAAGCAAGGCACATTCTCATTGTATTTCATTGAGTTCCATAATAATATATGATATTGTTTCTCATTTGTTTGCAAAGGTTTATGTAAAGTTATTCTAGTGAATTACTTTCATCTTATTGATTGTGGTGTTTGGTTAGCATTTGAGTTCCTTGCTTGGTACGATCTGGCTATCATTCATTTTATGGTATCAGAGTAGGAGATTGATATTGACATCTGTCTATAAGTTTAGTTTTACAAACATTCTTTTTTATATTTGGGGTTGTCCTTTTTTGTTGCATGCATTTTTATGCGAAACAAATCCTTTCGTTGGATCCGGAAGGTGTAAAAACCATAATATCAACTGTAAACTCAACCATTTCTGGAGATAGTCATTTTTTTGGTTCAGAGGCACGTGCTAGCTCGTCTTGAAATCCGTGTCATGAAGAGAAAAACTCATAAAATCAATTTCTGGGTTTTCATATTTTTTCGAGATCTTTACTAAGTATTTCTTCTTTTGTGTTGCAACTTAAAATTTTTTTCTATTTCAGGAAAATCCGCAAACTACTATTTTGGGTGGAGAAGGTCATTTTCAACACAGTCCAGAAATAGCGGGTTTTACCAGAAGAAGCACCATTAAAATCCTTAGCCCTTGGTCATACGGTATGGCTATATGAGGGCTTAAAGCTTGTGATTCCTACTAGTAGGTGCTTAACTCCAACCCCCTTTAATTTTATTTGTGTGGTGAAGGCAAGAGCATTTTATTCTATTTCAGTGGTAACTAAAATAAATATTACAGCTTGATATTGAAAATCTTGTATCTTTTGATTGATAAATCGATTTTGAGTGTCATTTATTGTAAAAGTGCTTATTTTTTTCGTGATCTTTCCATTGGAAATATTTATTTTGAGAATTGCACTATAATTATAAAGTGTCATATCATAACACACGCTCATTATAAAGTTCAAAAGTCTAGGGGGGGCTCTTGTTGTATTGCTTGGGGTTCTTGTTGCATTGTTTGGTTCTTGCATTTATTTTGGAGATGTTTTTTAGAATGGCGTCTACTTATGCATTAAATCATGTTGAGCCATTAACAACACATAGTTACCACACATGGAAACTAAGAATGGAAACAATAATCAAGCGAAAAGGATTATGGGTTTTAACTTCTTCAGAATAACCAGTGTTCACTAGAGAATATGAGAAATTTTAGTATTAGTGCAAATTTGATGAGTGTATGGGTTTGATAGGAACTTATGTAAGTGACAGTCTTTTGTTTCATTTGGAAAAATGTGACTCTCCTTTCAAAATATGGGAGAAATTAGAGGGTTTATTTAGTAAGGTGGATCATATGAGAGCCATGTAACTTGAAATTGATATCACCTCTCTTAATCCTAAATATTTTCCAACAATTATAGACTATCAAGTACAAATTTCATGCATTTGTTGACACAGTTGAAGGGGAGTGGAAGAGATAAGAAAGATGAAGAGTGTGTTTACTTGATTCTATCCAAGTTGAGAGGACTATTTCAATTATTTTCTACTACCTTTTTCTCTAGCATGGATTCCTTAGGTGACACATTCAAAATGTCTAACTTAGAAACATTTTGTGAAAGACTTACTAGGGAGGAATCCAAATTGTCTCATCTTGAGTCTTCCACCTCTCAAAAGGAATTAGTTGTATCTAATCCTAAGGGAAAGGGAAAACCAAAAAGTAAAACCAAATACATCCCTTATCCATCTCTAAGTGCTCATAAACCCAAACAAAACAACTCTAAACCTAAGGAGTCTTCAAAATCCAAGAACAAGTCTAGCCTTTCATGCTCTTTTTATGGGCGTAGTGGTCATGAAGAACATAGGTGTTATAAGTGAATGCAAGCCTTAGAGTATGTAGTCAAGAAACAAAAAAAATCTATCTCCACTCCACCTCCTTCTAATCAGCATGGAAAAGCACTTAATTTTTTTGGGAGATCTCAGTCACCACTTAAAGAAAGTTACGTTATATATTTTGGTGCTTCTCATCACATGAATTCTTCCAAGGAGTCTTTCGTTTCTCTAGGTTTGAGTTCTACTTCCAAATTTGAGGTTGGAGATTCTTCCTTTATTTCTGTTAAAGAAAAAGGTGATATCCAGCTTGATGGTGGTAGTATCCAAAAATTCACCATATGTTCCTAACATCATTACAAATTTGCTTTCTGTATATCAAATTTTTCAATCTGGTCAAGGGAAAACTCTAAATTTTACACCGCATGGGGTAGAAGTACAAACTTTGTTGGAGCCTCATTCGCTTATTTCTCAAGGTATTTTTGATCATAATTATAGACTATATCACTTTGAGGGTTTTAAAGAAACTTCCTCTATAGGGACAGGATTGGTTTCTCATGCAAATTCAAAGAGTAATATTTAGCATGAAAGATTTGTACATCTCAATTAGAGATATTTGAAGGAGTTGAGCACTCATGGTATGGTAGATGGTATTCCTAGACTTTCTTTTGTTGAGGGAGTTTTCTCTAGCAGTGCATTAGGGAAACAACACTAAGATCCATTTCCTAAGAATTTATCCAAGAGAGTTTCTTCACCACTTGAGCTTGTGCATAGTGACTTGATGATTTTTCCTACCCCCTCTTTCAATGGAACTAAGTATGCACTTACCTTTATTAATAATTTATCGATGCATACTTGGGTTTATTTTCTAAATTACAAAATTGATGGTTTTTCACACTTCAAAGTATTTAAGTCTTTGGTCAAGAAACAATCTTCTATTTTCATAAAGAACTTTCACACCGATAATGGGGGAGTACTTCAGCAATGAGTTTTCTGATTTTTTAGAAACTCAAGGCATTATTCACCATTATTTTGTTCCTCATTCTCCACAACAGAATGGCTTAGAAGAATGGAAGAATAGAACTTTGAAGGAAATGGCTAACTGTGTTATTCATTCTAGAGATTTACCTCCTATCTATTGGGCAGAAGTAGTTAATTGTGCTAACTACATTCAGAATCGCACACCACACAGAAAACTTGAGAATTTGACTCCAGAGGAAGCTTGGTCTAACACTAAGATAGATGTCTCATTTTTTCAAGTCTTTGGGAGTCATGCTTGGGCCTTTTTTCCAAAGAATAAAAGGAAATATTTGGATAAGAAGAGAAAACCCTTGATCTTTGTAGGGTGTTGTGAGGATATGAAAGTTTATCGACTTCTAGATTCTAATACTCATGCCATTATTTTTTGAACACATGTTCAGTTTGATGAGCTCTTCACTCCTCATAATTCTTCATCTTCTTTCATGCCTCCTTCATCATCTCATCTTGAGTATCCTTTATTTGAGGAGGTTATAGATGTTGTTGAGGATCCTATTCTGACTGATGTTGTCATTATGCCTAAGTGGGCTCGTACTATAGTTTCTTAGGCATCACCTTTCCTAAATGATCTTCCACCTAGTAGGAATCATCACGTACATTCTACAGGTTCTGTACTTTTGTGTTAGGAAGTTTCTGAGGATCCGTAGTATTTTTCAAAGGCTCATGGGATATAGGAGTGGGATGATGCGATGACAACCGAGTATTCTTCTTTGATGAAGAACCATACTTGGGATTTGGCATCTCTTCCTAAAGGAAAAAATATGGCTAGGTGTAAGTGGGTATACATAGCCAATGGGTTCATTGACAAGTATAAGTCTCGTCTTGTTGCAAAGGGTTTTTCACAAGTTGAAGGTATTGATTATTCTTAGAATTTTGCACTCATTCCCAAGAAGGATTTTGTACACCTTGTATTTGTTATTGCTGCATCACAAGGGTGGTCCATATACCAGATGGACGTGAAGAGTACCTTCTTACATGGAGACCTACAAGAGGAAATATACATGGAGCAGCATGCTAGATTTGTTCAAGATTCTTCTCTTGTTTATAGACTCTGAAGGTCTCTCTATGGTCTCAAAAAGGCCCCTCGGGTTTGGTATGAGAAGATGGATTCTTTTCTTCTATCTACTATTTTTGTTCGTTGCCACTCTGATTATACAGTGTATCTCCAGCATGTTGGTGAGGATATTGTGATACTTTTCTTATATGTTGATGATATGTTACTTACTAGTAGTTCTTCACACATTCAGACTATTCAGAGGGATCTTTTTACACAGTTTGACATCACAGATATTGAATTATTGTATTATTTCTTTAGTTTATAGATTTATCTGATAGATTCAAGGATTCATTTGAGTCAGAAAAAGTACACCCATGATCTTCTTCAGCACTTTGATATGGCTGATTGCAAGCCAAGTCCATCTCCTTTTCATTCTAGGGTTACTCTTACTTCCACATGTACAGCTCCACTTTGTGATCGTATATTGTCTAGGTAGTTGGTTAGGATTCTCATGTACTTAGCCCATACTCACCTTAATATTTCATTTGTAGTAGGGCTAGTATCTCGGTTTACACATTCTCCTCATAGTAGTCACTGGCAGGCTGCTAAGAGGATTTTGCACTATTTACAGAGCACTTCCCACTTTGGCCTACACTACACTAGGGGTTTTACTCAGTTGGCTAGATATATAGATTCAGATTGGGTAGGTTTTATTGATGATATGCCTTCCAATTCTCACTATATTTTTTTTCTTGGTTCTTCTCTAGTTGTTTGGGCATGTAAAAATCAATATGTTATTGAACTTTCATCTTCAGAGGTAGAGTACAGAAAAATAGTTATAGCGAGTCAGAAGATTATTTGGCTTCGACAGTCATTTGCATAGTTTTTATTCCTATAGGATTCACCGATTTTACTTTGGTGTGAAAACCAAAGTGTAATTCACATTTCTTGCAACCCAGTTGAGCACCAACGGACCTAGCATAGTGAGATACACATACACTTCATTTTTCAACACATTCAAGATGGATTTCTTTGCTTGGAGTAAATTTTGACTCAGTAGTAGGTTGTGAGCATCTTTACGAAGCCTTTTTCATCACCTCACTACCTTGAGTTGTGTGGAATGCTTGGGGTTTCAGAAATTGTTTTTGTGGGGTGTTCGTGAGAACATCTTCCTTCTTCTTCTTCTTCTTTCTCTTTTCTTCTAGATGAATTTTTTCCTTCTTTTGGGTCGATATTTCTTTGTGGATATATTGTACATGAGTACCTCATCATGCCTAGTTTTTAGGACTCATAATGTGGATATGCCACTTCTATTTTAGCCCCTAGCTTCACTTGAGGGGGGGTGTTAGAGTAGGTATTTACCTTATCTCATGTTCACCTAGGTACTTTATTTACCTTTATTGTATTTATCCTCACCCAATTATGTGTGTAGATATTTATTTTTTATTTATTTAGATATTATGGGGATATTATCTATCTATTATGTATAGTTATTTCTTTGATCTATGGTTCTAACTATTTCTTTCCTTGATCTATGTTATTGACTAGATCCTTGATGTCTAGTTCTTTCCTAAATCTATGTTCTTGACTATTTCTTTGATGGTTAGTTCTTTCCTTGATTTATGGCTTGATCTACAACCTTGACTGGTTCTTAGATTGTTATTCCTTTCCTATATAAGCAAGGGCCATTCTCATTGTATTTCATTGATTTCCATAATAATAAATGATATTGCTACTCATTTATTTGCAAATGTTTATGTAAAGTTATTCTAGCAAATTTCTTTCATCTTGTTGATTGTGGTGTTTGATTAACATCTGAATTCTTGATTTGGTATAATTTGGTTATCGTGCCTTTTAATATGTGTGTATGTGTATGTGTGTTTTTCTATATGTGTATGTGTATGTGTATGTGTATGTGTATGTGTATGTGTATGTGTGTATGTGTATGTATATATGTGTGTATGTATATATGTATGTGTGTGTGTGTGTGTTTTATATCTTTTTTATCTTTATCGTGCATGTCATATGTTTATATATTATCCACCTTGGGGAATTCTCCTTTATTAATTCTACAATGTTTTATATTTTTTCCATCTTGGGGTATTATCATATTCATCTAACATCACTTACATTCCTTAAGACATGAATTTTCTCTAAGTGCTCTTATATTTCTTATAATGAGGCCCTCATAGGGAAAATTTTTATTGCATAAATTATCACACTATACGTTTGGAGTTTTATTCTTGCATCTTTACATCTCTTATTTTTGAGATATGTGATCCATATCTTTCTCTAACACCTCAAAACTGGGGCATATCTATGTATTATGTATCTTCATTCTCTATGATATGTTCTTCACGTCCTCATATGGAAGAATATTTTAGAAGACACACAATGCACTCAATTATATTCAAATTATAGACATCTAAAATGTCGACATGGTTAATTATGATTAATATGTCCCACAAATAACACCATCACCCATATAATAATTAATCACAAGATCAATTATTATTATTAATCCATTTTATCATATTTATCCTTTATCATTTATCATTTATTTTATCATTTCATTATTAATCCTTTAAATCCATTATTTCATCTCATTTTATCATTACTCCATTATTATTATATCCTATTTTAATTCTTCATTAACATTTCCTAGGAATTTAATCTTCCTACATCTCACCTACCACCTACCCTATACATACCTACACCTAGCCTTTCCATCAAATCACATCCCTAATCATATTTATCTAATTATAATCTTAATCATATCCTCACCTCTAAATATAGAGGCTTCTATTTCTAGAATCCTCTCTAAATTTCCCTCTTTCATATTTAAAAATTAAAAATTCAATGGAGACTTCTCTCAAATTCTAGAAATCTCCATTCTATAATTCTCCATTCCTCACATGCATTCTCCACCCTTGATCAAAATCCAACATGGCTTCATCTTAGCCATAGAATCCTCCATCCTCACATGAATCCAACACCATTGATATAAATCCAACATGTCTTCATATTAGCCATTGAATCCTACACCCATAAACTATAAATTGAGATCTCCTCCTCTATGAGAGCTAGCTTGGAAAATCTCTCAAATCTATATAAAATATCTTCTCTTTTATTCACTCAATCAATCCATCATTCATGTATCATCATCCAATATTTGATCTTCATCCATAGCGATCATCAGGAAATCAAGAGGGAGGTGCTACCCAAGTATCTCCAGAATTCTGAAACATCCAACAAGTAATCTTAAGAGAAAATCCACCACATCAAACAAGGAGTAGTGCAATCTTGTAGGTAAGTGGTGGTATTATATTCTCTCTCATTTCCATCTATTGGTCTATCATAGGTTTTGTTTGAGAATATAATATTAGAGAAACAAGTTGTTTGTTTTATCACATTTCATAACTAATATTTTCTTGCATTACATTTTGGCACCCAATGTGGGGCTTACCCCCCCCAAATTTTAGTTGTTTTTAATAACATTACTATACAGATGAAAATTGACATGCGACCTTCAACCGCACTTGACTCTTTGAGGTCATGTCGAGGTAGCTGATGTGGAAATGTGGATGGATAACTATAGGATAATTAGTGACTAAGATTTGGTAGTGTGAATTCCTAATCGCTGAATTGGAAAAGGGGAGATTTAGTTGCTATGAATGGGTAGCGTAGATTCTCTATGGCTTGACTGAACCTAAATGTTAAACGGCGTTGAAGTGTTCACTTTAACTAAAATGAAACTAAAAATCTAATCTACCACTGAATGGAAAACTAATTAAATGAATCAAATAAACTAAACTATCACAAACACAGATAATAAATTTATTTTATTCTAAAGAATTAAAGCTAACTCTACACTAAAACTAAAACAAGTAAATAACCCAGTGTAGTTATTCACATGTCTTGAGTGTATTTAGTCTAATTTAAATAATGAAAGATTCACTAAACTATGGATGCAAATATAACTACCAATTTCCCTCAAAAGCATGGGAAGAAATCGAAGCTTCTCATAAGCTATTCTTCCTTGCAAAATCCCCAATAAGAGTAAATAAGACTTTTATTAAGGATTTACCATTGAATTGATTTTACTGTAATAATTTAATGATTTCTATTATTAAAATTATTTCTTTTCTACTATATTTGATAATTTTCATACAATTTAGAAATGACAACTTTGAAGAAATGGAGGAAAACAAATAACAACTCCAACATAGAATACAAAATCGTGGAGATATGATTGTGTGGTACTTAGTCCCGTCATTTTTTATTTTCAATCTCTCATGTCCACATGAGTCCATAGGTTCAGAATGTAGTGACAGTAATAGAGGGAAAGCATTGGAGCAATGGCAGCTTGAATTGGAAATCTAGGAAAAATGCAAGCAGAAGAAAGATAACACAATAGAAATGAGATTGGTTACATAGTTTCCAGCAAGAAAGAAGGCAGTTTAGCAATTGCAGAATAATCAAAATTATATCCAACCATTTTCTTGAAAACAAGTGATCAATTTATAAAAATTTGGTTGCAGAGTAAACAAGCATACTTGGTAGAAATGAGATGTCAAATCATCACATGAAGAGGAATTTAACTATGCAATCGACAATCATAAGTGAAAGAGGAGTTAATCATTAATAAATCAAGCCTAAATTTATGAAAATTGACTGAGAAACATGTTTAAAAACTAAACTGGGGTTGAGTTACATGTGTACGAAGCATGAGTGAACATTCTGGAAAATATACATAGGACCATCACCCTATGTAGATCGGCGATTACAGGACCGCCGCCCTGCTCAGTGCACCGGTTACAAAATTGCCACCCATGAAAAGTGGTGGTTTTGATAGTAAAGGTCAAAACAAGGCTAACAAGAAACATGAAGCTAAGAAAAAACATGCAAAGGCTAACTAAGTCATACTAAGCTACAAATGTAAGTTGCAAGTAGGTTTAGGAGCTCGAACACATTCTGAAAAGATATGAATCATCATCAGGGACCTTTTATAACCATTTTCCAACAATGTAGCACGTGTAAATTTGGGTGTGTACATATTTCCCCCTCAGAGAAGCATTTTAGCCATGAAGAGGTATAAAACATAGAGTCCAAGTATGGTGTTCCCAAAATGGAGAGTTATAAGCTATACCTGACACACCCATGTGTTGAAATGTCATTGTTTAAGATCCCACTACCTGCAAGACTAAAGGAAAACTCAAGTATAGATCCATTAAATATCAAAAAATAAAGCTAAAGAAAAACAACAAGAGGACTTACCATTTGTGTGGGGTAGGAATATACATGCATCAATGCTCCATCCCTGTTGTCACATACACTCAAAATGAAGTTAAAACACAACATATATTTTTATATATATATATATATATCAAAACAACTCATTTTTTAAATCATTTACACATATCCTATTGGTGATATTTTAACTTTGGGACCACGGTGACCATTTCGAGTGAGAGTGTAATTGAAATGACCATTACGACAAGGTGAAGATGGCTCCGAGACCGAGAAACCTAGCGACACAGAAAAAGGTTAGGTTTCCTCAATAATTCATTTTGAAACCTAAAATCTAAAAAGTTGAAAATCTAATCCTAGGGGGAGATTTCAAAATTTCTTCTTTTGAAATAGTCCCTAGGGGGAGCGCAAATAGGGTAGCCTTTTATTTTACTAAAAATGGTCTATTTTACATTTTTTGAGATTTTAGGGCTAAAGGGACAGCTCAACGGTTTTTGACAGGACTATTGCCATGTGCAGGGCGGTGGTTACAAAATCGCCACCCTGTCAGGTTGGCCATTACAAAATCGTTGCTCTACATAGGATGGCAGTTTTGTCATTTTTGGGACACCGAGTGTATTTAGCATGTTTATTCCATTTTTTAATTTTGTAATGTTTTTTATGAGATTTCATAAGTTTTTGACTCACTCTTTTCTTGTTTTATGAATGCAAAAGGAGGAGTATGTCCGTTAGAGCTGAGAGAGAGAGAGTGAGTGGCTACCATCTATACTCGACCAGTTGACATAGGTCGAGATAGACATACTACACCGGTAAGGGATTTAGAGGATTACACGGGTGCCTCATATTGTACCTCCTAGTTAGATTTTGTGTGACTTATTCTCTCATTAGGATGCAGACTGAAACACTTTCCGGATTCTAGGATTTAGAGGAGAGTATAACATCACTCTCTAGGATGTATACATGATACTAAGTTTCCCCATGCTTGGCAGATGATTGACTCTCGAGACAAAGGGATCTACAAACAGGGCCAGGCTTTGGGCCACTTACATGGGAGATGATGGGGTGTCACAAGTCACCAAATAGGGTTTGAGGGTCCTTTCTATACCCACCACTCTTATCCCTTCACTCTGCAAGGCCATCATTGGTATTTTGGCCTCACAATTGATAGGGAATATGGGCGGGGATAAGTTGTTGTATTGTAGGGCTTCGATAGTGATGCAAATAGAGTAGTATGGACAGACCTATACCTGGGGGGCAGAAATATTGGGCACTACATACCATGATTTATATTGTGTGGTCATATTACAGGGATAGTCAGCTATTCATCCCACACTCGTGATGAGTTGGGTTTATGAGAGGATCCCCCCTATAAGAGGAAGATAAAGGTACAAGATCAAAGGGCTATCACGTTCACAAGGTGGATCAAGATGTTAGTGCTTAGGGTGCCACATTAGCCAGTGGCTACCTTTACTATGGATGACTTTATTGTTATGCCCTATCAGAATATGGTGTGATTGTGGGGACCAAATGGGAACACAATGATAACCTATGCCACCACCGCTTAGTTCATTGACAGATCATCTAGGGTGGAGACTCACCCATTTGGAAGAGTTCCCTATTATTTTGGACTATCATACATTGATATTCTTCCTCCTGTGCCAGTTGTTTATAGGAGTGTTAAGGAGTCTCAAGGTGGTCGTTCAAGCAACCATGGTTGGACCATTGTGACCCGAGGATTCCTATTGTAGTGAGATGGGTTGTTTATGCTCATCCAGTAGCTAGGCCCACACCACTTATCCTGATTGAGGCCAAACCCACTCGCAGTGGGGAGGAGGAGCAGGAGATTCTAATTGATGTAGATTCTAAGACTTAGGTGGAGACAGGGGAGGAGACTGATGAGGAGGTAGGTGATGATACCCATGTAAATAGGGGTTGATGAGGAGCATAGTGACACTAAGTGGCATGATACTCAAGAGATGAAGACATTAGTTTTCAAGGATCCACTTCCTCATGAGGGATTTGGAGATGAGGATTATGTTATGGGACAACATGTTGCCTCAGGAGGTGGGGAAGCACAGTAAGTATGTATAGCAATAACACCATCTGATCATATGTGGATGCCTGGAGATCTGAGTATGTGGATACGCTTTTCCTCACTTTGTTAGATGTAAATGTTATTCACTACACTTTGTATTTTTGTATTTTTTTCATTTTATGGTTTTCTAACTTTCAATTATTTTCTTTTTTTGCAGCCACTACTCAGGGCTGGCAAGATCTTATTCCTTGATTTTGTGTGAATAAATTTCTACTCCCTATGGGGAATACTAGAGCAGATTTTACAGAGGATGTGGGACATCCTTTGCTGGATAGTCACCACACTGACGTCTTTGCACCTCTTTGGAAAGCAGCGGAGACCATTCTTGCTCAGAACATAAGGATTACGGGGTATGAGGCAGCTAAGAGATTGATGAGGTGGAGCCATTCATGCAGTGAGACCATGGAAAGTGTTCATACTCATGGTCACTCACACCACTCAGTGCACTCATGACACCAGAGCCATAACAGGAGTCCTTGAGTCAAGCATGCACCTTTTCAGGGATCCCATAGGGATTGATAGGCCATTGAGCCTTTATTGCTTTGTTGTCATTTTGTGAGGAAAATATATGATTTTTTTGTATTTCTGGGCTCATTGCGAGCGTTTTAACAACACCTATTGTGTGATGGCATTGTATTAAAACTTTATTCCATGATATATATATATACAATTCTTTTTTGTTCATCTATCCCTTACATAGAGTTGACTTTCATTTATGGTTTTCTTTGCATGTGTAATCTAGATGTTTAGAACTTCCGGTTTTGAATGTGTTTCATAATGCATGCAATGAATGATGTATGCCAACAAGATGATTTTTTAATTTTTTTTGTAATGCTGATATATGATGATTATGCAGACAAGTTGTAATGTTGAACTTTATCTTTTCAAGTAATGTTTAGTACTTGTTTTTGTTTATTGGAAATTTTGATGACTAATGATATGATGATTAAATTATTTCACTCCACTCCTAACCCTACACAACCAGTAAGATGTGAGGGCTCAACACTGAGAGCCAGGAGGGACACGAATTGCATGATTTTGGTAGAGATGGAAATGATGAGAGAGACAGGATTTTGACATAAACCCAATTGGGAACCCACAACTTAACCTTGCATACAGTTTACTACTCAGCCTAAATTATGATTTCTTACAATTTTATTTTTACTTAGACCTATAGATAGCCTCTTGATTGACACAATTTGGTTTTAATATTTTGTCTCTCTTTTGGAACATGCACATCTAATTCATTTTTCTAGGGAGTTTAAAATTTTTCAAAGCACATTTATTGAATTAAATTACTTTTAATTTATTAGTTTATTTACAGAGACCTTCTACACCTTGCCCCATAATACCAGTAGGAATAATGGGCTCATCACTAAGGACAAGGCATAGGAAAGTAAGGGCACTTCCATCCTTTCCCAACCCCACGCAACTTGTAAGAGGTGTGGGCTCAACACCGAAGGTTGGTAGGGAAAAGAAGTGTGTAAATGAAAATTTTGATTGATATTTAATTTGAGATATGTACTTTTTAATTGTTTTTGAACTCTAACTTATGCTTTTGGGAAGGAAATATTTCCCGTAGCCTCAACCCCACGAAACTAGTAAGATACAAGGGCTCAACACCAAAGGATGAGAGAGGAAAATAAGTGCCTCGGGTGAAAATGTTTAGAATGTTTTTTTACCAAAGAGGTTTTTCTGGGGAGAGATATGAAATCATGAAGCTTCTAGAACTGACTATGGGAAATGACAATTATGCTAGAAGAAAGCTATATGTAGATCTAAGTATGCAATCCTTAGTAGGATTAGTGTCAAAATTTTGTCTTGTCTTGTTGAACTGATGAAGTGATAAGAAATGTTGATGAATGTTTGAAGAGACATGATTTGAATAGTTTTCAATGTTTTGTAAAATTTGTTGAGAGTTATTTGAAAATAACTTCCTTCATTACAAATTTCACATAATGAACTAGCAAATGATAATGCAATGAGAATGCAATGGTATACATATGGAAATGTTGATAGATCACATGTGGAAAAGTATAGGGTAATAAGAGTTGAAGAATTTCAAATTCCTCACTCCCAAGAGCATGCAGTGAAGAAACACAATCTTTGAAATTTCTATTATCTAGACAAGGACTTACTATTTAGGGTTTATACCTATAACCCCTACCCATGATTATGTACATATTTCCTGTTTGAATGAGGTATTTGAGAACCTCTCTTTCATGTTCTTGCAATATCATGTGAGCATGACAACACTTCTCAGCCTTGTGTTTTACGTGAAGTGTGGTGATTTTTTGTGACCATTTTTGTACTAAGGGATCACATCCCATGGAGAACATACCTAGTTTCTAACATGTTTGTGTTTAGACCAAGGTAAAAAATAAAAAAAATCCCTAAAAATGAATTTGATGGGTACCATATTGATTTTATCCCTCTCTTCCTCTTTTGTTAATCCTATCATGTTTATACCTAGGCCAAGACCATCAACAGGAAGAGAGGTTGTACTAAGAAGGTTACCCATTCCATGTGGTTTAAATGGGAGGAATATTGGCTGATCACTCTCCGAGAGTTTCATGTTCTCCATCGTTGTTTTGGTGGACACAGTTTCCACAGATATTGATTTTCCCTTATCATTTATGGCCACGTCAAATGTTTTTGGATCAACAACTTTAGCCTTTTTAACGTTTGAAGTGGTCATGACTAATTGGTTTGATGGAGGTGACTTGTTTAACTGGTTTGCAGGGATTTCATATTCTGAATGGACTCCTCTTCTCTTCTTGAGGTTTTATAATTCTATATCAAAAGGCTTATGATCCCCTTAGGTGATGAAGATTTTTCCTAAATGGAGGAATCTAACTTCCTGGAACAAAGTAGAAGGAATAGCCTTCATTCGATGAATCCAAGGTCTCCTAAGGATTATGTTATAAAAAAATTTCCCTGTCAATAATGTAAAACTCCGTTAAGATGGTTTTTGGCCCAAGGGTGACAACAAGAACTATGGTTCTGATCAAAGTATCCTTAAGACTGTCATACCCTCACAACGTGTTCCATGTAGAGGAGAAATTAGTCTCTTCATATCCTAAATTCTACAAGAAATAGAAGGGAACCACATGTACATCAGCCCCATCATCAATCATGGCTCTCTTAATGCAATTGTTGTAAACCCAGACTTGTAAATATAAGGTAGGATCACAACTTTGGACTATTTCAACATCAGATGGCATTTTTTCTATATAAAAAAAAAACCAAATATCTCTATCACTCTTTCCCGGAGGATGTATTTTAAAGTAAATATGATTTATTTGAGCACTAGGAGGGGGTGTGACATGATTTAGATGACCAAGACCTAGTGCATTGAGAAATTTAGAATTATGCATAGGGGAATTCTTCAGAAAATCTAGGAATGATATGTGAGATAAGGTATTGTTCGAGTATAATATTAAATCATAGGCTCCTACCACTTTTGAGATTTTTGGAATGTCATCCTGTGATAAGGAAAGAATGGGTAGATTTTGTGGAAGGTATTCCTTCACCTGAGTTGTTGCATTAATTTCTGGTTCAACTTCTAACTCAACCAAATCCCAAGATCTTTGTATTATCATTCAAACTAAGGTTGTGGGTGACTCGAGAGTTGTAAGAAGTTTAAGCTTCATTGATTACAATAGGAATAACTTTGTTTATGTTATGAGGAATCACCCTGACATTTTTAGGATGTGTAGGGAGTGGATACTGAAAGATGCTCAGATAATCATTTTGAGGAGCTATGGGTCTTGTATAGTCAGACTGCGGGTTTTTTCAGGATTTTCTAATAACATGTCTATAAAGAATTGTCTTTGGTTTTTGGGAAGTCTTTGTAGAAACTTATTATAATCTTGGAAATTTCTATCATCATGACCTCAAACCTTATGGAAATGACAATATAGGTTAGGATCATAATTTCTTGGCCTTGATAAGCATCTTGTCGTTGTTGATTATAACGCCAATTTTAGTTTTGAAATTGGTTGTTGTTATCCAAATTTTTCCCATAGGGATAAATTGGACAAATAGGGGCCTATTGTTCTCTGAAACTAGAATAGATACTTTGTGAAGAATTCCATGACAATTCAAGAGAATTTTGCATTTGAGAAGTGCTCATAATGTTTTGGGTAGTTTCAGAGTCATCTTGAGTGATTATTCCCTTTTTCTGGTGTTTTGGAGGTTTGAAGTATGTTTAGAGAAAGAGAATTGGCTTTGGGGCCCACTTCCAGTGAACAAGGGAAAAATTGGCCAAAATTGATTGATCATATGTAAAGGGGTCCTTTTTTCATTTCATGATCCTCATGGTTTGAGAAAATCCAGGAAAATTCAAAATTTTAAGAAGCCAGGTGTGAAAATACCCAAATGGAGATTTGAGCTCAAATAGCTCACTGAGTAGCTCGATGAGCTGCTCGGCAAGTTAATATCATATATAAGGTGAGCACTAAGTTGTATTATCTCGATAGAGCCATATTAATTACATGGGCTTATATTAATCTTTAATGCGATCATATTGTGTTGTGGAAGTTATAATTAAACCTAGCAACGAAGAAACTCATGATGGAACTCAGTTAGAATGGCACGAGCTCGAGCTTAGGAGGAGATGTATAATGGAGCATCAATCATTTCAATTCACTGACTTGGTGAGTAAAGAAATTTTGGAAAATGACGAGATCAAGTAGGCCTGATGAGGTTTTGGTGGTCAAGACATTAATATCTCACATAACAAGAGATCATAGATTAGTTCAGATATCCAAAACACGCAATAAGAAGATTAAAAAAGACACCAATGAAATAGATCTGAAATTAGATAGCATTCAAGTCCAAGAGATTCAATGAGTTAATGATTCATGAGTCATGGTGTAATGGAGAGCTCAACGTATCGAGCTAAAGAGAATGACAATTGTGTAGGAGCGAGTTGGATTTTTAGAACTCAAACAGTGGAAGGATCGCTACCAAGAAATAGAGTGAATTATGCATAAGGGAGCCCACACTGAAGAGCTCACTACGTGAGCCAATGGATAGGTTAGTTAGCAGAGCAAGGTGGTGAAAAAAAAATGTGACTTAAGGGGGGAAGATTTTCCATAAAGGTTAAATCCCACACGGTCGAATTGTTCAGTGAAGAAATAAAAAATCAAGGCATCACCAGTGAAATGACTAGCTCAGGGGGCTTGAGACATGGCTTGCTAAAGTAGGATGATATTAGATTCATATCATGATTACTTAGAACTATGAAAAAATGTAGCCTAGAAGCAGAGTACATCACTGAGGACGAGTCGTTTGGAGAAGAGTTTGAGTTTACACGGGTTGCAATGTTTTGAGTCTTGGAGTGAATTCAACCACGGTGGTTTTAAAGATTTCCAATGACGGGATAATTCACTTAGGAAACGCAAAGAGGCAAGGATGCACATATGCTTGGGATTGGATTTTAAGGCATGTCTCCTGGTAGGTAGAAGATATTAGTGTGGAAGACGTTAGGATCTTACCTAGGTAATCACACATTGGACATATCTCAAACATAGGAGATGCGTTTCTCGGTGGCAAAAATGCAAAATATAACCTATGGAGGCATACAAGTTGGTAAGAGATATGTGAAGCAAGATTAAGGAGTTTGTGAGGACCTCAGATATATGAGTGGCTCGATAAAACATGACGATTTTGGAAAATTAAAAGAAGTCGAGTGGCTTAGCTTAGTAAATAGCATATTCTTGAGTGCATTGCATAAGGTTTTTGTGAAGAGCATTGGAAGGGCTAATTCCTTGAACTACTCAGAAATTCGGTTGGAAAATTCATGATATTTTTTGTAGGGGAATTGTTGGGTGCGTTCATAGGAATTAAATCTTAACGTTAGATGGGAGGATAGATTGAACATCGAAGTGGATTTGGGATCAGATCAAGAGTTTCACAATTTGAATAAAATATGAGGTGATTTGAGCCATTAAAATTGGAGCATGGGAAACCAAGTTAAGTGCAAGCTCATGTGGGTCGACTTTAGGCTAAGATGAATCATGTGGAATGAACTCAGTTATGACTCACAAATCAGCTCATAGAATGCATTGAGAGAATCGAATCGAGTTTCACCGAGCTAACAAGTTGTGGAGATCTTGGTGTACCTTGGAAAAAAACCAAACATGAGAAGTTGATATACCAAGCCTAGGAAAGGGCTCATGGTAATCTCGCACGCTAGATAAATTGTAGTAATTGAAGGCCAACATGCCAAGTTAGTGTGTTGATAAGTTGGCTCTAAAATTTTGGAGTCCCCACCTCAGACATGCGGGCTTTTGTGGAATGAAATCCATGCCAAGATTTGCATGGCAAGACATTGTTCAGGCTCCCAAGCCAAAATATCCATCATAAGAAAACCATTAAGGAAAAAGTGGAGTTAATCTTCGATCCGACCAAGTCATAGGCCAATGCATTTAGTGGATGCATGTATAATAAATGTCGATTTATTCTCAGAGCATCTCAGTTCATTCAATTCCAATGACATGGTGGAGTGTAGGGGATGGAGTAAGACCCGGTCACCTAATGAATGCGAGGGACCACGACTCCTTGAATATAGCATGAAATACATGTGAGTTTCAAGGATGATGGTACAAAAAACAAAGGAAATGTGGCGAGCAAGTTAGATCAGGTGAGGGAATACATGCATGACACCAGAAAGGATTCTGATGAGCTTGTGAAGGGAAAATTAGAAATTAGCCAGAGATAGAATATTTTGAATCTTGAAGCTCATGGAGTCTAGCCATGAGATGGGTAGCTCGGTTTGAGCTCGGAATCAAATAATTTGAATGGAATGAGCTAGTAAGATGAAAATCATGTAGATTCAGAGAAAGAAAAGGATCTCAAGATATTTTACAAGATGAATCATGTATAAAATGTGATTGTGCATGGTGATGCAAACCACAGAGTTAAAGTGACTTGGCCAAGCCATTTTGGATAGAAATGAGTCATTTTTGAGTCAACGCTGAGCTTTCATGGGAATCAATTTAAATTAATATCTCAATAATGGGATCACTCGTTAACTTTTTCTAATTAACTTTGTTGGGTTCATCAAGAATTAATTCCAAACTCGAAGTTTAACTTGTCACAAAAGCTCACGGATGGGTCAAAAAGAGAGCTCAGAAAGCTAAAAAAATTCTGAGTCACTGGTCAACCTAGATGCAATCTCAATTTTTAGGAAAATAAGTGACTCGGGATGAGCTGAGTTGTGGTCCGAGTCACTCAGCAATTAGCATAGGAAACGTGGTGAGGGGCTCTTGCAAAAAATGAGGTGAGTTGCATGAATTCTACATAAGCTAAGATGCGATTCATGTCATGAAATAAATTTTGGGAGAGAGCTCACAAAGGAATTGACAAGGAAAGACTCAGTGTACTCAACACCAAGCTGGGAATTACATAAGTCATCAGTACAGTGAACTTGTAAAGCTCGGGTGATGTGGAGGTTGATCTCGATTGAAAGATTCAAATCACTCAGGATTTGTGGGCTAAGCCAAGGCCAAGTTGAGCATGAGTGCATCAAGTTCTAGGATGGTAAATTTTCATGGGTCACCAAGTTGGAGTAAAGGACTCAACGTCAAGTTTAAGATGATGAGGTGATCATTGGTGAGGAGTTACTTAGAGGAGCTCGGCGGTGAACCCACAAGTAGATATTTTTGGTCTAGCAAAAGGGAGAGGCCTTATGTGAATGATGCGTGGTGTTAACTTGGTGAGTAGGCTCATTAGAAAACTCAAAAGGCCAAGTTATGTCAATGGTTAGAAAATTTTGAAGTGAGTTACTCATAAGCTATGAGTTTGAGCCAGAAATGCTCGACTGACAAGCTCATGTGAATGCATTGTTGTTGGGCCAAGTTATGAAAGCCTAAAATGAAGGGGATTAAGGTTACAAGATGGTGATTCCATGGTGATTAAAGCATATCTTGGTGGTGGAAGCATTTCAAGCTCGTAGATCTGAGTTGTGAGTTGTCATAAAGAACCATGCGAAGCTAGGGAGCTTATTTCAAAGTTGGAATGTCAAGCTCAGTCAAGTCCATCAAAATAACTTAGACAAGGACGAGATGTGAGGTGATAAGGACATGTTGATGTGTTAAGGACTCAATGTCAAACCAAGTTCAGCCCAAGAGTGGGACATCGAGTCGAGTTAAACCTAGCTCAAAGAACAACTCACAAAGGACTCAGTTAAATAAAATTTTAGAAGGTAAGGCTCCTGAAATGTTTTGTAGCAGACATTTGAAATCTCATTCGATGAGATGGAAGGAGGAGCTCAACACCAAATCAGTGAGTTGGCTCCACGAGCCAACCATCGAGTTGGTATTTTTTTATTGTTTCTCATAAACCCCCTCTTTAAATATTCCTTTAATTAATTGAGAAGATTAAGTCAACGGGCCATTAATGACTCATGATGGAAGCTTTTCAATTAGTTTAACTAACTTTATAATAAATGAACCATCATGTGTCTTCAATTTAGGAAGGAATTTATTACTTTTCCTCTTCCCTCTCATGGAATTATTCCATAAATATAAGTTGTAAGCTCATTCCAATAGGTTAGATAGTTAGAAAAGTACATATTTTTCAAAGAATCCTCCTTTTGCAAGTTGTTCTTATATGTTAAGGGAACTTTCAATCCTCCTTTCAAGACTATAATGGTAACCATTTTCTCTTTTAAATGTATGATGCATTGTGCATGTTGTTGAAGTAATAAAAGTGTGTGTTTTGTGACTAATATTGGTCCTTTCATCCTTCTATACTTCTTTGTGCCTTTCTCATGCTTCAAGGACACTATGAAAGTTCAAGTTTCTATTATAGGTTCTTGGAGTTATATGTTTATCAAGTGGTGGATTATTATATGCAGTTGAGTTGTGGTGATTGTTTACCCTTTTCAATTTCATCCTTCTTCACTGGAAGACTATTATGTTGTTGTTTGATTGTATTTTAATAAAGGGAACGCATGCTTCTTAGTCTGTGGTATTCGGTTACCCTCTCTAAGTTGCAGTAGGTGAAGTTGACTTGTGGTACATGACACCCTCTTCAAATCAACTCTTCCTGAGTCTAACAAAACCCTTTATTTGGTGCATCACCATCCCTATTATATTTTCATTTCTTGTAAATATATTTCCCTAAAATCCATGAAAATTTTAGCATAGGCCTAGAGAACCATTTTATTACACTAGGAGTAGTACAACACTTAGTTTAGGAAGAGGAAGTCGGCCTTCTCTGGAGGTTCACCTTGAGCCCAAGTCCCATGGCTGAAGAGTGATCCCATGTTACCCAATCACACCAAATGTCCTGTTCACATTCTAGTCATTCAGAGGGTGCAGTGATTTGGCAATAACATTTTTTATAACCATGGTTCATTTCCCCTTGGATGGAGTTCTGATTTTGGTTCAATCCTTAGGTGAATTTACTTTTGAGGGGGATGGTTCACATCAACCGTGTTAATCAAGTTAGGGATTACATGATTACCTGAGTTACCATTGGCATTACCATTATTTTCCTGGTTAGTGTTACCAACATTCAACTTCCTAACCTGATCAATAACACCATCAATTATAACACCATGATTCTTGTTAAAGACCTTAGTCCCTTGATTATTGTTTGAACCATTTGTGTAATTACCTTGCAAAGGAGTGACTAGTATCCCATTCGAGCCATAAGTCTTCCGACCACTATCAATTGTTTCTTGGTCAATTTAGAGTGCACCTTCCAATACTTCTTCATAACTACAGAAAGGAAATATCTGGACTTCTACTCTAGCCTCTCAATTGAGTGAATGAAGGAAGAGATCAAAAAATTTCATTTGTTCCATATTCGGTGCACTTGTAGAAGAGTGAAGAACTTGATGCCACCTCTGAATGAAATGGCCAGCAGACTCATTTTGCTCCGATCTAATATACAAAAACTCCCTAATCCCTGTACACATCAACTTGTTCATATCAAATACTCTAATGAAATCTAAGACAAGTTGTTTAAAAGAATGTATGGAAGCTTCTGGAATCCTATAGTACCATTCTAATGCCATTCCCTCAAGGATCTTCTAGAATATTTTAGTTACTACGGCATCCCAAGGAAGCAATTCCCTGATAGTAGTAGTATAAGACTTGATATGAGCATTCAGGTGTCCTTCTCCCTTAAATTTAGGAAGCTCAGGAAATGGGCATGAAATCATGAAACCACATATAGTGAAGTCAAGGTGTTCCTTCAAGTACTCAATGTAAGTACCCATTGCGTAAGATTCCACCATCGAAGATCCTTGATGAGGAGGTGTAGGAGGTGGAGTTGGATAAGCTACATTATAAGAATTGATTTTCATGTATGGAGCTCTTTAATATGGTGCATAAGGAGCAGGGACAACATAGGGGTCTATCTAGGGGGACTTTGAATACATATGCAAGTAAGGTGGGATGATACCAAGATATGGACTAGTGGGTGTCAAACCAGAAAACGTCACATTTCGTGATGGAGCAGCATTCAAGAATGCACTTTCAGCCAGCCTTTGTGTAGGATAAGCTTGAGAAGTATGAGGACCCATCCTTAGTGTGTCAAATCCTATGAGAAGATCACCCATATTTTTCTTAACTGGATAATTTTTTTGTACAGGATGTTGCATTGGTGGTTCATTGGTAGGAATGTATTCCTTGTTATCTACTAGATATCCTATGTTCTACCCTACTGCATGAGTTGGTTCCGGTGGTTGGGCACTCTCTAATTCTCTAATCCTCCCTAAAAAGTAGAATTGACATCATTGGGAGAACATTTAGTCCCTTGTTGGGGTACCTGCAGTGTAGGGTTTGGTTGAGAAAGATCATGATACCTTGTAATGAATTGTTTGGTGTTATAATTCATGTATTCCTTAGAAATAGGAATCTTAGGATAGGTATTAGACATCTCAAAGGTTGTAACCTTCATTCTATCCAAAAATTTCTCTATTTGATGAAGAGGATTAGCTATTCATGAAAATATGTCATCTTCTATTGATTGCATGGCAATATGAGGTCTTAATAAGACTATGTGGTAAGAATGTGTTTCATTTGTCATAACAATGTGGTTTGCATTAGGTTGGTCGTATTGCATGTTTAACGGTTGATCAACCTCCTCCATCCTTCTATAGCTAATGGGGTTTAAATTGTAACTAGGGGAGTTTTACACGTTGCTTGTGTAATTTTCAACCCATCTGGAAAGGGAAGGGAATTGTTGTGGTTGAAAATTGGTGTAACATCTATCATAGCCAAATGGCCCACAACAATCTCTTCCAGACATATTTTAGGAGGTATAAAATACCTACCAAAATAGGGGAAGAAATGGAAAGGTGAGGTAATAGCACTGAAAATAAGGGAAAAGAAGGAATTATTCCTTCATGTTGGGTTCATCAATTTGTATGGATGAAAATTGACATGTGACCTTCAACCGCACTTGAATCCTCGAGGTCATGCCAAGGAAGCTGATGTGGAAATGTGTATGGATAACTATAGGAGAATCAGTGACTAAGATCTGGTAGTGTGAATTCCTGGTAGTTGAATCGGTAAAGGGGAGCTTTAGTGGCTATGAATGGGTAATGTAAATTCCCTGTGGCTTGAATAAACCTAAATGTTAAACTACATTGAAGTGTTCACTTTAACTAAAATGAAACTAACAATCTAATCTACCACTAAATGGGAAGTTAATTAAATAAATCAGCTAAACTAAACTATCACAAACACATACAACATATTGCTTCTATTCTAAAGAATTAAAGCTAACTCTACACCAAAAATAGAACAAATAAATAACCTGGTGTAGTTATTCACCTGTGCTGAGTGTATTTAGTCTAATTTAAATAATGAAAGATTCATTAAACTAAGGATGCAAATCTAACTTCCACTTTTCCTCAGAAGCAAGGAAAGAAATCAGAGCTTCTAAGAAATGTTTCTTCTTTGTAACTTCCCCAACAAGAGTAAAGAAGACTTCTATTGAGGATTTCCTATTGAATTGATTTTATTATAATAATTGAATGATTTCTATGATTAAAATGCTTTCTTTTCTACTCTATTTGATCATTTGTATACAATTCAGAAATGAAAAATTTGAAGAAATGGAGGAAAAAAAATAACAACTCCAACCTAGAATATAAAACAATGGCAATCCAGTTGTGTGGTACTTGGTCCCCTCGATTTATCTTTTTAGTCTCTCATGTCCACGTGAGTCCAGAGGTTGGGAATGTAGTGACAGTAATAGAGGGAAATCATTGGAGTACTAGCAGCTTGAATTAGAAATCTGGGAACAATGCAAGTGGAAGAAAGATAGCGCAATAGAATTGAGATTGGCTATGTAGTTTCCAGTAAGAAAGAAGGTAGCTTAGAAATTGTAAGAATACTCAAAATGATCTCTAGCCATTTGCTAGAAAATAAGCGATCAATTTATAGAAATTTGGTTGTAGAGTGCACAAGCACACTTGACAACAATGAGATGTCAAATCATCACATGAAGAGGTAGTTAACTATACAATCAACAATCATAAGTGAAAGAGGAGTTAAAAATGAACAAATCAAGCCTAAATTTAGGAAAATTAATTGAGAAAAGCATCCAAAAAATGAATTGGATTTGAGTTACACGCGTAAAAAGAATGAGTGAACATTCTGGAAAATACATACAAGACCACCACCATACACAAAGTGGTGATCACATGATAGCCAACCTACCTGGGCAGTGGTTATAAAACTATCGCCTAGGCAGGGTGCCAATTTTGACACGAAAGGTCAAAAGAAGGCTAAAAAGAAGTGGTAAGCTAAGAAAAATCATGCAAAGGCTAACTAAGGCATACTAAGCTACAAATATAAGTTGCAAGTAGGTTTAGGAGCTTAAACACCTTCTGAAAAAGATATGAATCATCATTGGGGACCTTTTGTAACTATTTTCTGACAATGTAGCACATGTAAATTTGGGTGCGTACAATTACCCATAAAAAACAAGCTCTGAAAATTTGAAGAGATTTCATTAAGATTTAACCTTAAATTTAAAAAAATTCGTGACCTTATTCTGCTTCAGTGCATTTGTATTCCAAACAATGCATTTACCCTATTTCAATGCATTTTTGACCTATTTCAGCACATTTGTGGCTAGTTTCAGCGCATTTGTGACATGTTTCAATGCATTTGTGATATGTTTTAGAGCATTTGTGACCTATGACCTGTTTCAGTGCATTTGTGAATTTTTTATCACATTTGTGACCGATTCCATCGGATTTGTGACTTGTTGACCTATTCCAATGCATTTTTTTATATATCAACACATTTGTGTCTTATGACTTTTATTGTTCAAGTTTTGGCACATTTTTGTCCAAAAGTGGCTAATTTGTCTCATAAATAAGTGCATTTGTGTATGTACCAGCGCACATTCTCTGTAAACAACACATTTTTTCTAATAATAGTTTTGCATCAATACTAACCATTTAATATTATGAAATCATTATATTTCTAATATTAAATATTATAAACCTAGGTATATGCGTCAACCGATAATGTTGAAAAGGTGGGTCATGAGACATACCCAATCACCTAATATAAAAATGACTTTAGGTCCTCATTTGATATGTTCGAATGAAATATCAAAGGTGAATATTATTTTACCCTTGTGATTAGGGTTGAAAGGAGGAGGTGAAAGTTACTGGATGTAAATTTGGTTCTTGGAAAGTAAAAGGTTATTTCACAGTGGTTTTTACCCTATTTGAGGTTTTCCACTATAAACATTGTGTCATTGTGTTCTTACTTTTGGTATGTATTACTTAATTAATATGTTATGTAATTTTATTTATTACATTGCATAATGTTTAACATTTAATGTTTTATGGTTTATGTTAATATTTAAATGCATTGGTTGATTAAATTCATAATAATTAGAATCCTCTAAATTCTAACATGGTATCAGAGCATGGTTTAAATTAAATAGGTTAGGTCTAAGTTATTGTATTTAATCTATTTAATTTTTACGGGTTTTTTCAACCAACTCGAAAGGGTATTTAAAATGATCAAGCCCCCCTTCTTTCCATTTTTTGTGCAAACTAAAATTGTGTGTGTTTTGTGAAGAATTGGTATTTGCAGGAAAATTGTGGTGGACCCCTTGTCCTCGAAACCCTTGGTGAAAGGGGCTCTGGAATAATTTTTTTACCTGGGCATGAATATCATATGTAAAGGTTAAAATGTTTAAGAAATATTTTATTAATTCTTGTATAGTTTGTAATGTATGTGCAGGCCCAGGTTAAATTCTAGGGTAAACATGTAAAAATTCAAATCACAAGGTCTCTCATACGGAGACAATTTTCCTTGAGAATAGGAAAATTAAAATTTTCCTAGTGGCTCGGGGTTAAAGACCATGGAATGGGACAAAATAATGCAGTTTCTCTAATATCCTGGTTTGAATTTTTTTTACATATTTTTATTAAGGAGTCATCTATAGTTGTCAGGCTCCCTTTAAATAGGGTCCTTTTTATTTCTTTAATAAATTCATGTAAATACTATAGTCTTAAAACTATAGTAATCTTTTATAATTTATAATATATATATATATATATATAGTATAAAATGGTTAATTTTTAAAAACTATATTATAGTAGTTATTTAATATTTACACACACATAATTATATATATTTTGTATACAAAATAACTATAATTTTATAGTTTTTAAAAATAAGTATTCAAACATAAACCTAACATGTGTCCCTAACCATTTATATTATCCATTTAAGGGGCTATGGTTTTAAGACTCCATTCTATAAGAACTTAGTTATATCTTATATATATAGTATAAATAAACATAATTTTTAAAAACTAAACTATATATATATGTAAACTATAAAATAAGTATTCAAACATAAACCTAACATGTGTCCCTAACCATTTATACTATCCATGTAAGGGGGTGGCCCATTCATTTATATCTTATAGTTTATAAAAACTATATAAATAAACTTATTTCAAGGTTTTCTTTTATATAAGCGTGGGAGTGGAGAATAAAATGAGATAATATCTCAGGTATAAATGTGGAATTCCTAGGTATAAATGGAGAATTAAAAAAAACTAGTTTATTGGTGGCCCACGTGAAGTGTGGTAAATATTTATTAAAATATTGGTAGTTATAGCCACATAAAAGTTATAAAGTTTTTAGCTTGCAGAATTATATGAAATATTTTTCAATCCTTTCATAGTTTCAAATGTGTACAGGGTAAAATTAAGAGTAAATGGAGGAGACAAGGTTCATGAAAATAGGGATTTCAATTTATTTCATTGGTCAAGTGAAATTACTTATCCCCTCTGTAAAATATACAGGTTAATCTGTACTCTCATAAATCTACTTGCACTTGGTAAAATTCTTTTAACCTGGTCTATGTCCTTTAAACCCCTTTAATAAGGGTTATGTGTTTTTTTATTAAAAAATACTATAGTTTATAATTTTTATGAACTATATGTTGTTTTTTATTTACATTATATAAACTATTTACCTCTTTTTTTTTAAAAAAATTATATATATTTGTACATTATAAATTATAATAGGTTATTATAATGTATTAAAATATAACCTCCCTAATATTATACAGAAGAAAAAATTCTGGAATTTCACATTCTGGAAATACACAAGTTTTGGCTCCATTAAATTTGACAGTCAAATGACCGTCACGGTAGACCAAACATAAGGTAGTATGACGGTCATTTAGACGTCAAATTTAAGCTCGTAGATTCCAGGAAACTTTCACTGTGTTAAAATTGACGGTCAAATGACTATCACGATAGACTAAAAATAAGTCATAATGACAGTCATTTAGACGTCAAATTTAAGTTGGCCAGATATTTTCCTACATTAATTTTTTCATAAATTTGAAGTTGTTATGCATTCTTAGCGGTTTCTTCTTCTCTTCTATATGGTCAGAAATATTTTTTATATAAATCTGGGGTATAATGCAGAGCTCTTTATATTGTGGGTTATTATTTTGATCATGGGAGGTTAATTAGTATGTATTGTAATGACAGAATTAGTTATGATCAAATAGTTTCTTTAGATCTATAAAATTTAGATATGATTCTATTAAAAGTGTTGTTTTTTTTCAATAAATATGTATCTAACTCTGTGGTACATTATATATTATAATGGGGTGTGTTTTACAGGTTCAGGAAAATAATGACGTCCAACTATTTCTGTCTTGACAAAACCCAGATCCTGAATGGAACTAACTACAACATTTGGGTCAAAACAGAATTTATGGTGAGGAAACTCTAGATGATTATTTCTGGATCTGAGGTTGCTCCCACCAGTCGTCAAACAACTATAGATAACATGAATGCATTCTTGCAACAAATACAGGAGGCTCTTTCTATGATTCTATGCAATGTGAATGATGAGTACCTTCTACACATTGGTAATATCAAACATCTGAAAGAGGTATGGACACAACTAGAATCCATGCATGAAGGATACTTGGTATATCAAGATAGTAATGAGAGTATAATAGCTGAAGGAATTCAAAGAAATAGTCTGTATATTTTTGATGATTTCTCTTCTGCATCTTGTTTTATATCTCAAAATTTGAATAATTCAAAACTATGGCATGAAAGGTTGGGACATGTTAATTATTGAAGCTTATATGAAATGTCTAGATATAATCTAGTGAAAGGTTTACATGTGTTGTCTTCTTCTCTTGAAGTTACTTCATTAAATGCTTCTAAATGATGGTTTTGATTCTGATTTAGTAAATGGTCATGATGATGTTTTGATGTTATAGATGTTTCTGAAACTCTTATCTTCCTAGCTAAGAAATTAAATTGGGCTCAATCTATGTTAGAAAGTTCAAATCCTATTAACCTTAGGAAAATGACCAGAATCCATCATATGTACCATGCATTAATTACCTTGTATGAACCTGAGCCGCAAAGTATTATAGGGTCTAGGTGGTTATACAAAGTAAAATATAATGTTGATGGTAGTATTGAAAAACATAAAGCTAGACTTGTTGCTAGAGGTTTCACTCAGAAACCTGGTATTGATTATGTTGAGACATTTTCCCCTGTAGCTAAAATGAGTACTGTTAGGGCCTTATTTGCAATTGCTGCTCAATTTGGGTGGGAAATCCACCAAATGGATAAGAAAAATACTTTTTTGAATTGTGATTTAAAAGAATAACTTTACATGTTTCAACCTAAAGGATTTGAAGAAACTAGTAAAGAAAACTATGTTTGTAAGTTGAGAAATCCTTGTATGGTTTAAAACAAGCTCTTAGAGCTTGGTATGCGAAAATTGTTTCCTTCTTTAAACTGTTGGGTTTTGTTAATTATTCTTTTAACAATAATATATTCATTAAGCAAGAAGGCTCTTATATTATCATTATATGTATATATGTTTTTCTTATGACTGGTGACAGTTCTACTTTAATTCATAGGATTAAACAGAAATTGAAACAGTACTTCAAAATGAATGAGTTAGATCTCTCACATCATGTTCTTTGTATGACCGTATTTCATTCTATTGTTATTTTTTCAAAACACAATATGCAACCAATGTATTGAAAAAAATTATTATGATTGATTGTAAACCATTTTATACTTCAATGGAAGTTGGACTAAATATTGATCATAAGCCTGCATGTGAAAAAGATGATCCTACTTTTAGGCAGTTAGTTGGTAGTTTGATTTATCTAACTATAACTAGACCAGATATTTCCTATGCAGTAGGAATTGCTTCTAGGTTTATGCAGGAACCTTATAGAGATCATTGAAATCTTGTAAAAATGATTCTTAGATATATTAAAGGAACAATCAATTATGGGTTGCATTATACTAAGAATGAAAATGCTAACTTATATGGATTTTGTGATTCTGATCATGTTGGTGATGTATTGGATAGAAAATCTATTTCTGGTTATATGTTTAAATTTGGTGCAGGTGTCATTACTTGGTGTAAAAAAAGCAACCAACTGTTTCTATCTCTTCAATAGAAGTTGAGTATAGAAGTGTAATAGAAGCTGCAAAAGAGGCTTTATGGCTAAAGAGGTTGTTCGATAAGATAAAGATGAAGGATCCAGGCAGTGTTCCTTTATTCTGCAATAACCAAAGCACCATAGCTCTTGCACATAATCCAGTACAACATCAGAGGATGAAGCACATTGAGATACATATACACTTCATCCATGAGAAGGTGCTAAGTGGTGAGATAGATCTCAAGTTCGTGCCGACTGAAGAGTAGGTTGCTGACATCTTCACAAAGCCCCTGAGTGCTGCAAAGTTTTGTCACTTTCATGAAAAACTTAGATTTTTGAAGTTACCATTGAGGGGGAGTGTGCATAAAAATGTCACCTCCTAATGGAACTTGGTTTTTGTAAAAATACCTTTGGGACATTTGTAAAAGAATTTCATTTGTACCTTCAGTGTAAAAAAAGACCTTTGGGAAAGTGTAAAAATACCTTCGAGCATGTATACCTCCTCGATTATTTTTTAGAAAGAAGTGTAGAAAGATCTTAAAGGTGGTCTTCAGTAAACTCTTTAGTACTATTGAGTTTACTGGTAAACATCCAGTACAAGCATATTGTTAAGGAGGTCCTTGGTTAAAAAAGGCTCCTATATGCTTGGGTTCAATAACCTTTTATGAGAACCTGTGAGAACATGTAAAACTCACAAATCATACTTAGCCACTGATCATGGGATGATCTTTGGGATTCCAAATCCTTTTGTACCAAAAGGTAACTTGAGTATGATGAAGGTGTTATAATTCCTTCAACCGATATGCTAGCCTAAAACCTTTATGGTTTAAGGATTGTAAATCTGTAGTGTACCACAGGTAGGTAATCTATTGGCATATGTTATGTTATCCCACTTAACATTAAGGGGGAGTGTTGGAACATAATGATTAAGTGGTCTAGCCAACCCTTAATGTATATGGGTCCATCACTAATATATAGGTTAATATTTAATAATATGAAATATTTATATTTCTATTATTAAATATGTTAACCTAGGTATATATTGTCAGTTAAATATTTAATATCATGAAATGATTATATTTCTAATATTAAATATTATAAACCTAGGTATATGTGTCAACTGATAAGGTTGAAAAGGTGGGTTGGGAGACATACCTGATCACCTAATATAAAAAGGACTTTAGGTCCTCATTTGATATGTTCGAATGAAATATCAAAGGTGAATATTATTTTACCCTTGTGATTAGGGTTGAAAGGAGGAGGTGAAAGTTACTGGATGTAAATTTGGTTCTTGGAAAGTAAAAGGTTATTTCACAGTGGTTTTTACCCTATTTGGGGTTTTCCACTATAAACATTGTGTCACTGTGTTCTTACTTTTGGTATGTATTACTTAATTAATATGTTATGTAATTTTATTTATTACATTGCATAATGTTTAACATTTAATGTTTTATGGTTTATGTTAATATTTAAATGCATTGGTTGATTAATTTTATGGATACCTTAGAATATGTAAAACTCACAAATCATACTTAGTCACTAATCATGGATGAATATTTGATTCCAAATCCTTTTGTACCACAAGGTAACATGAGTATGATGAAGGTGTTATAATTCTTTTCAACTCATATTCTAGCCTAACTTTAGGGTTTAAGGATTTAAATCCTGTAGTTACCACAAGAAGTAATCTATTGCATATGTATGTTATCCCCACTTTAACATTAAAAGGAGTGTTAAAACATAACGATTGAGATGGTCTAGCCAACCCTAATGTATATGGGTCCCACGCACGAATATATAGGTTAATATTTAATAATATGAAATATTTATATTTCTATTATTAATATGTTAACCTAGTCATATATTGTTGGTTAAATATTTATCTCAGAGGATTTATATTTTTCTTAATTGAAATATTATACACATCGTATTTTGCCAACCGTAAGTTGAAAAGGTGGGTTATTAGGACATACCCATCACTAATAAAAAAGGACGTTAGGTCCTCATTTGATATGTTCGAATGACATCTCAAAGGTGCAATATTCTTTTACTCCTTGTGATTAGGGTTGAAGGAGTTAAAGTTAATGGATGTAAATTTGGTTCTTGGAAATAAAGGTTATTTTCACAGTGGTTTTTACCCTATGTTGGGGTTTATCCACTATAAACAACTATGTCACTGTGTTCTTACTTTTGTAGGTATTACTTAATTAATATTTTTTATGTAATTCTATTTATTATATTACTAATTTTAACATTTAATTTTTATGGTTTATGTTAATATTTAAATGCATTGGTTGATTAAATTTATAATAATTAGAATCCTCTATATTCTAACAAAGACTACTAACCCTTTTGTTTTACAGGTCCCCTTGTCAATGACCCCCGTCATAAAAACTTTATTATTAATATTTTATCATTTTGTGTATTTTTTCCTTTTGTAATTGTGTTGTTGCTTGTTTTAAACCCAAAGAGGAAACCATGTTGTTCTCTCCTTCTCGCATCCTCGCAGATTTCGTGAGGATAAAACGTAGTTATTATTGCCTCACTTTTTCATTTTTAGGGGGTAACGTGATGTGGAAGTGACATCTACACACTTATCGTAGTCCTAGGGGTCTTGTAATTGTGGGATTCATCTCCATGCACGTAGACACACCCCGTGTTCTGATGGATTATATAAATTCTTAGAAAAATGTCATTATTGGATAAACACTTGTTTGTTTTAAGAGTGGCGTGTAGTGAGGGGGCTCCCTGGCCCATAACCCAGCCCCTCAAACACGTCCTTGCAACATGGACTTATAACCCCATGTACCATAAGTTATTAGAACTCCCCTAGTGAGCTTGTCATCCTAACTAGACACCCCTCTTGACTGCATATTAAAGCTATAGTCAAGAGGTTGCACTTCCCACGAGCAATTGTTTATCGAACCAACATTGAAACATAGGTCGGAGAGCCAATATGTGACAGCCACTAGCAATGGGTGGTCTTGAAAGTGGGCTTAGCCTTATTGCAAACCCACTGACTATTTAGGGTGGTTGTGTTGTATGTTGTTGCTTCATGAATACCCCTAACCCTCTACCAACATTAAAATTTTAATTAATCAAACATTATCATAATCATCCATCCTTAATCACATGATCCCAATCCTAATCCTATCACCGTCCTTAATCCATAATCCTTATCCAAATTTGATTACCCACACATCTTATCCAACCATGGAATTTCATCCTAACATCCTATTATGTCGAAATCATAACACCCCCTGAATTGCCTGATTTGAGATGGGGTATTTAGCATGATTGCATAACATGGAGCTATTTTGAGTGTGGGACATTACAAAATGGGATAGCTCTTAGAATAAGGTCAGTTCCTTCTCCTAACCTACCTACCAATAGACTAAACTACTCATAATAGGCAAACTACTAAAGTACCCTAATCTAATGCTCCACGGGAAAGATATCATGATCCTTGAATGAAACCTCACAACTAAGAGCTGATACCCCAAGAAAGAGTGCTAATAACTCTTCTCAACCCTACAAAATGGAGAACGGTGACCCGGGGAGGTTGGACATATGGCACCACAAACCCGCAACTCCCGCCAATGCACTAAGGGGAGGGTGGACCACTGCAACACGATCCTAAAATTCAAACAATCTTAATTCATGTAAACACAATACACCAAACCCTGAGAATGAACATGAAATATACGCAGAATACCCTGCTGTAATGAGAGTAAAGATCCACAAAATCAGACAAATGTTAATAACTAACATAAAACATAATTATTATTTCTCATGAAATATACATAGTACATTGCATGTGGGAGAGAGACATGAAGCCATTATGGAGTTTAGAGGAAGGCCTAAATCCCCAACATAATAGGGGTTGCATGGGATAAAAAATCATCAACCCTTTTTGGCACATGCAACCCATTACATTTTTATAGAGGAGAAATGAGGAGAGAGAGGGAAGAAAATCTAAAAATGCACTCCAATCTCCTGCCAACTCAATCATTGTCCTTATAAGCGTGATGGGAAATTTTGCAAATCCCATACTCCATTATACCTTACTTTTTGGGGAAGAAAAAGATCCCATACCTCATCATTTTGGGTAGGTGATAAATTTGGAACCACTCCTCTAAAAGGGTGGATTTTATTTCCTCATTTTGAAATACTTAGATTTATTAGAATTAAGAATCTAGCCATTGTTTTGTAGAGGACACTGAGAGCTTTCCAAAAAGTCCTATTTTTTGCAAATCTGAGCTCTTAGTCAAAAATTCATGGTCATCTGAAGATAAAGGTGCTATATTTTAATAAATGTGACATGTTGATCTACTTTTTCAAACTCTGACCTTGCATCACACCCTCTGAAATTTGAAATTTTGGGCATTCAGGATTTGGAACTTTAGATATTTCGACTTCAGAGATCGTTGTCACAATTGCACTCTGGAAAGCTGGCTTGTAGTCTGAATGCCAAAACCCCAAGTATGAATTAAACTTTGAGTTCGGACTCTAAAATCATGTTGTGTGGCACTGGAGCTTCAATGTTTTGAAATGCTGAAACCCTGAAGTCTAAAATTTAAACTTCGGGTTTTGGAACTTTGTGTTTTCAAGGGTTTGGGTTTCGGCATTTTGTGAGTTTGAGTTTCAGGATTTTAGGAGTTCAGGATTTTGGGAGTTCAGGTTTTGGGGGTTTGGAATTCAGGATTTCGGGGGTTTAGGTTTCGGGATTTTGAGGGTTCAAGTTTTGGGATTTAGGTTACTATTCATCCGTCTGGGTGACGCACTTCTCTGAAATCCCTATTGTCACCCTCAAAATATCCCCCTCATTTTTAATCAAAATTCAAAAAAATTGAGCTCACACCTCTAAAGTGGGTTCAAGTAAAGGGGAAGTCTGAAAAGATAAGAAATTCATGGGCTGTTGAAGTTGTTTTAAAACTCTCCAGTCCGCAATGTTTTTTGATTAAGTTTCCATTTTCCTATCTGAACGCGTGAAAATTTTTATTGTTATCCTCATTTTAATGAAATTGTCAATCTTTCTTATGGTCATGGATCATTGAAACTTGTAATTGTTTTCAATCCATTGGTTTCGGAATGAATTTGAAAATCAAGCGTGAATGGTGGAGTTTTCTTCTTCTCTGCATTTTTTCCACTGTCGTGAATGACGGGAGTGTTATTCCTCATCAAATTTTGACCCCATTATCCATGGGTACATGGACATATCTAATTAGAGGTAGGTTGGTGGAGTAATTTGCATTTTTGATCCTTTTTGTAAAAAGGGCTAAAAGTCATAAAGTGAACCCCTCCGCTCCGATCAGCTATGAGGAAAAATTCAAATGTTTTGAGCCCATGAGCCCCCCGCATTGGAAAGTCCACATTGCTGAAGTAGGGTTGGTAGAGAACTTTGAGGTTTTGATCCTTTTTCAATTAAAGGGGCTTAAATTTAAAAGTTACCCATAGCCCCGCCCCACTGGCCTGTAAAATTCAAATATTAAAGCCTCTCAAAAGTCAAAGTGGGGAGGCGAGTCGAAAGAAAGCAATTTTGTTTTGATCTCACATTGAAAAAATGTAAAATTATAAGTTACCCACAATTCTATCCTCCACTCAAGTACGGCACCACACATGTCACAACATATCAAAAGCGGGAAGAGCACTGTCCCGGCCAAAATGTTTAAAACCAAACTACTCATTTCTCCAAAAGTCCACAAATGTCAAAAGGAATCCCCCACGTCGCCCATTAAATTTTCCCATCCTGGACGACTCTGGTTTAAATTTCAAAGGACAGATGAACGGTTCAAATTCAAAGTTACAAATAGTGGTCCGGATCCTTTGTAAGTCTAGTTTCCTCGCCAAGGGTGTTGTTTCTTCTTCTCTTTCGCGAATCAAGAATCTAAACAGCAAATGATGAAATAGTGTAAACTATTTCTTCCTAACAAAGAAGAATTATAACCATTCTGCAATCATATTTAATGCCTTCTTCAGCCATTGTAAGTGGTTGGATGGTTCTGTTAAACCGCAGGAGTGTGCAATGTTCTTCGAGAAATCAAAAGGAGATGCGATTTTCCTTTCTTCTTACTTCCCTCCATTCTCAAAATTTCTCCCTTCCCACTTTATGTACAACTTATGTTTAAGCATCAATACAAGCAAAGGATTTTGTAGCCTTTTAATGAGGAGATTTATAAACTTTGAAGTTCGCACTATTTCTCATCTTGTTGCCATTGGCAGGGCTTTTTTCTTCTCATAAATGCATGTGTTAAAAGTTTATAACTAATGTTGTAAGAACTGATTTTCTACTGTAACATTAGTTCTCTCCTACCTCTTTTCTTTTCTCACTTCCCTTTCCACCTTCATATAAATTTGCCCCCTTTTAGATAACTGCAAGCATGTTCCACAAGGTCATGGATCCCCTGTTGGAATCCCCAGCCGAAAGGCCACACAGAAATCCACACTTTTCTCATGCATGCATACACAGCACTGCACTGTTAATTAGAGGTAATATAGAATATCAAAAATAGGGAATTATCTTGAAACTGAGAACAAAATATAAGGGAAAGAAAATCAAATGATACTTTTCATCTCATAATAATTCAACAGAGATGAGTTGAATAATATTTACCTAAAAATTTCTTCAAATTTGGTTCTTCACAAGCCAAAACGGTCTTACGAAACAATGGGAGCTCAAACCGGAAAGAGTCAACAAAAATTTAGCGAAGAGAAAAAACAATATCTCATAAATATTTCTAAAATATTATGCTTCACAAGATGAAATGATCTATGGGAAGGTACTTTGTTTTATAATGGGAAGTTATGCATTATGACATCCTTTATAGAAGTTGTGCATGTTTATAATGAGCATAAGCTCATTCTCATACAAACAAACATTGTTTGTTTTGTAATAATTAATAATTGTATTATATTAGCACCCTCGTAATAGTCCCACACTTGGATACGAAAGTGACATCCACAATACTTACCGTATTCCTAGCCCATTTTGTACTTTTCCTTTTATTCATCTTCATGCCTATTTTAATTATCAAATGAAACCAACAATGTTCTGATGGACCATATAAATTCTGACAAATTAGATGTCATTATCTGGCAGGGAATCACTAATCTGAATCAAGATTTTTCGTGAAATGTGAGGGGCTTTTCATGGCCGAATACCCATGACTCAAACATCGTCCTTGCATTTTTCTTCTTTGACATCCATCTTTTCTTAAGGTATATCCTTTTTTTTCCTACTGATCTTGTCCATCCTATGTTAGGAAACCTCTTGGCTAGGCATCTTAAGCTATAGTGCAAAGACGTGGCACTCCACCAAGATCTAGATTCGTTATCGAACCCAACATTGAAACATCCAGAAGGAGATCCAATTGTCGACACCTTTTTGCTAGATGTGAGGGATTTTGTACAGAGGACTATAGAATGATTGCAAACCCACTTGACTAGGGTTTTTACAAAATTTACAATGAAATGCCTTGTTTTCATAATCTAAAGACCGAAATTACTGCTAATTTCCAAATTTTAAACTAATTTGATTCAGTAATCCTTTACTTAGATCAATTTTGACCCAACTATAGGCATACACACACATACTTGAGTGGGTTCTATCCATAACTTCTTTTATAAATTTTCTCAAATCATTTCCAATATCCTCTAAGGCATATACCAAAGATGCAATGGAAAGTTAGGAATTCTAACCCAAACAAGTGTTATGGTAACCAAAAGAGTATTCGGATCGAATTCGGGAAACCATGGATTCAAAAATAAACCTGCATTGGCCCAAAACCATGGGCCTTTATATAGGCATCGTTGGTAATCTTCTAATTCTTTAAAATGAGAAATAAACAAAGCCTTGGAACAAAGAGAAATATCACACATGTTTGTATAGTTCTTAAAAATACACTGATACAGAGTAGAAGAGGAAAGCCATAAGCCATTGAATGAAAACCTACACTAAGATCAGTGGTATCTTGAGAGAGAGTAGTGATAATAACTCTTCTCAACCCTATGAATTGGAGAAAGGGTGAACCAGTATGGGATGTTGGACATATGCTACTAGAAACTACCAAAATCATGCCAATGTTGCTAGTCGCATTGTGGACCATTTTTATTTAGGGCATCCCTAAATGAAGGTCCAGGAACCCCACCCCATTTTTCATAGGTGTTGCACAATACACTAAACCCTGAGTTCTATTTTCCTCCTTATTTACACAGATTCAAACTGCTGTAATGAGAGGTACACATTGACTCAATGCCCCATGCAAGGATAGGGTTAATGTAACTCCCATTAAACATAATTATTATTTGGCTCTTGAAATATCCATAGTCACATTTCCCGCATGTGGGAGATACGACATTGTCCCTCATGTATCCTTGAGTTTAGAGGAAGGCTCTAAGACTTCATCATATGTTAATCACAGAGTTGCATGAATTAATTTCCATAAATTTTTCAATTTCCCTCCAACAGGCGGTCGAAAACATGCTTGAAAAACATGTAACCTCAAGCAAGAAAAGTTAGTAAACAATTTATTTTCAATCTCAATGGTCTCAACTCTATCGATGGTCAAAAAAAGCGTGATGGGAAATATTGCAAATCCCATACTCCATTATACCATACTTTTTGGGGAAGACTACATGATTCCTATACCTGATCAATTTGGGTATCTGCCCATTCAATTTGGAAGCAATATTGAACTTAAAGGGTGGATTTTAATACCTCATATATAAATGGATACCTAACCATTCAATGGAAGATAAAAAAAAAGCCATTGTATTGTAGAATGGGCATATGCCAGATTCTAATCATTACAATACAAGTCCTATATTTTGCAACTATGAGCTCTTAGTCAATAACTCTATGAAGGTCATGTGAAGAATGGGAACATGTCCATTATAAAATAAGCTACATTTTATATGTTGATCTACTTTTTCAAACTCTGACCTTGCATCACACCCTCTGAAATTTGAAATTTTGGGCATTCAGGATTTGGAACTTTAGATATTTCTTAGCTTCAGAGATCGTTGTCACTATTCATCTGGAAAGCTGGCTTGAGAGTTCTGAAATGCCAAAATCATCTCAAAGTGTCCAATCTCAAAATTTGTGCAGTCTCGGACCCTAAAATCATGCTGGGCCTTCGCAACTAGGCCAGCTTCAATGATTTGAAAAATAAGCTGAAACCCTGAAGTCCTAAAATCCTTCTGCTTTGGGATTCCTCTGGAACTTTGTCGTAAAATCACAGGGTAATTGGGTATACACACACACACACACACACACACACAGGACATTAGGACATGATTCACCTGCATTAAATCATTTCTCATTTTATCTATGTAGTTATACATTTTTTACAAGGGAATTATCTTGTTGAGACTCTAAAACATGCAAGAAATAGTCATATTTAGATGCATCCTTTTATAACTATGGAGAATAATACTATGTAATTCTTACAAAAGATTGAATTTATATTCTTACAACACATATCACAAATACATTTTTAGATCAAAATACAAAATAAAGAAAGCTAGATGATATTCTTCATCTCATAAGTAAATCAAGTAGAGAAGGAAGTCTGAGGAGTATATCTAGAAACTTCATGCTTTGAATTTTTTTTAAACTCTAAATTCTTCATGTCTATGAGTCATTCTTCCATTTTCATGAATTATGATACGCGTGAAAATGGGCATTTTTATCCTCATTCTAAAACAAATTGTAATATCTTATCTATCCATCATGCCTCATTGATAATCATCTATTGATCTTCCATCTATTGGTTCTTCTAATGAAATTTGATATGAGATAAAGCGTGAAATGGTGGACAATTCTTCTTCTATGCATTATTTCCACTATCGTGAATGGACGGGATGTGCCCATTCCTAAACATCTACTCTTCTTATGTCCGTTCTTATATATTTTCTATATGAGTACATGGGCATCTGCGTATTTTGAATGGGCTTGACATGAAGACGAAGAGTAATTTGCATTTTACAATGGTCATGTTTGTAAAAAGCCCTCAAAGTCATAAAGTGACCCGCAGCTCCGATCATGCTAAAAGTCAAAATTCAAAAATTTTGAGCTCACGCCCTCCAGAAGTCAAATTGCGGAAGTAAAGTTAGAAGTATGAAAAAATTGAAAAATTCATGCTTTGAATTTGTTTAAACTCTCCAGTTTACGTGGTTTGATAAATTTTCCCATTTCCCCATCTGGACGCGTGGTAAAAATTCTATTATTAAGTCCTGCATTTGAATGAAGATTGTCAATCTTTCTAGTGGCCATGCGATTGTCGAACCTTGTAATTGTTTGTCAATTCCTTGAGCTCACGAAAGAAATTTGAAAAAAGGTAAAATTATAAAAGTGACCTATGAATTCTGTCTCCACTCAAGTGAAGGCCACGTGTTAAAACTTATATCAAAAGTGGAAGGGTGGACCCAAACTGTTAAAAAATGCCAAATTTCTCCATAAACTCACAAAATGCAAAAGGCATCCTCCACACCTGCACTCCAGTAAATTTCTCCCACGTGGATGGCTCTGGTTTAAAGTTTCAAAGGAAAGATGAATGGTTCAAATTCAAAGTTACAAAACAAGTGTAATGGCTGCATTATGAAAAGTCTGGTTTTCCTCCGCCATTGGTCGTTTCTTCATAAACCAAAAATCTGAATGGTTGCGAATGACTGAAAATATTGTAAACCATTTCTTGCTGAACAAAGAAGAAGTTGTGACCGTTTGTTACAAGATATTTAATTTCTTCTTCATGCCATTGTATAGTGGTTGGAAATTGATCTGTGTAAACTCATGATTACATTGTACTTAGAGAAAGAAAAGGAGATAGCCATTTTCTTCTACTTTCCACCATTCTCAAATTTCTTCCATTCCCACATTATGTACAACTTATGTTTAAGCATCAATACAATAAGAAGGATTTTGTAGCCTCTTTGATGAGGATATTTTAGAAACTTTGAGTTCGTAATCTTATCTCGTCTTGTTGCCATTTGCAAGGTTGTTTCTTCTCATGAATGCATGTGTTGAAGTTTATAACTAGTGCATGCAGGAATATGAGTTTCTACCTACAACATTAGTTCTCCTACCTCTTTTCTCACTCCCTTTCCCACCTTCATCAGAAAATTTTCCTCCCTTGCAAATAACTGCATGCATTTTCCGCAGGGTCAGTGGAGTACCCCTATTGGATCCCTGGCCAAAAAGCCACCACATAAATCTAATACTTTCTCATGCATGCATACACAGACAGCTGCACCAGTTAACTAGAGGGAATTAGATTCCCAGAGTGTTGGAAAGGAATTCAAAAAAAATTCCACCCAAAAAAAATTCCTTCGCCAACAGTTTTTTGGTGCCCACCGTGGGGGCAGATTTAGCAACATCTGCATCTGAATGCGACCACAAGGTCATAAATTTCAAAATTTGAAAAAGAGAAAAAATTTCTGGAATTTAAATGGCTATATGAGCCACATGGATTCAAATCATGGCGATTTTGGGAAACCCTCCTATTGAAAGACCATAAATTTCTCTTCCACATTCTAAGAAGACATTTGCTTTAGATTTGAGGGAAGTTGTCTGGAATAATAGACAAAAGTGCCATTCACTACTTCATTACCACGAGAATTCTGGACCTTGAAGAAGAATGCGCATTGCTGAGTTGGAGAGGTGAAGAAAAATTCCATAGCACCATAGAAGAAGAGTATATATTTTCAAGCTAGTGAAGATAAAAGATACATCCGGCAACAAAAACAAGGGGGGAAAACTGATCCCCTTTTTGAGGAACTTCAAAGGATACAAGAGCTACTCAGAATCTAGAGGCTTCCTTTTCAAGCAACTAGACACGTTGGGAACCTGAGTGTTGTCAATCCTTTGGACGATTAATTTCCATACATCAACAAGAACCTTGTAGACTTCACTTACATGAAGACCGAAGAATAAGATAGAGAAAGAGATGTGAGAGCCGATGAAGAAATAAGACCTCAACTCAAATAAATCGAGAGACTTCAAGCCGAGGTAGACGAAAGAGCAGTAGTAGAATCCATAGCCTTAGCAAGGTTGGAATATAGAAACATAAATAGAATGGGGGACCATAAGCGTGAACGTGATCATGAGGCCCATAGGCATAATCTACCATGGGGAGGAAACATTGTTCCACTGGCTCTTGCTCATCCACTCCATGAGCTACTGATAGGCTCGAGGAAAAACTTCCCAAAATCCAGAGGGGATGGTTCCCAACTCCCTGAAGAGCATGTAACAACATTTATCACTACTTGCGGTGTGTTGGGTGTTGAGGATGAAGATGTGTCAATCCGACTCTTTGTGGAGTCACTTCAAGAGAAATTTGCTAAATGGTTCTACATGCTACCCCCGAGGTGCATCACCTATTGGGAGGATATAAGAAGTTCATTCAAACATAGGTTCAAGAGCACAGAAGATTTTTAGGATATTTTAGTCCAATTTGTACAAATGAAGAAAGAAACCTCCGCGTCAATGAGGGACTTCATAACAAGTTATGATAGAGTGATAAGAAGGATCCCTGAAGATGTGGTGGCTTCTGAAAATAATTTGAATAGGTTTTTCATCAGTGCTTTTCCATAAGAAGTATGTTTCTTCCTCAGAAGAGCCCAACCAAGAACATTGAGGGAAGCCAAGGACTATACAATAGAAACCGATGATGATCTAATCCTTTCTGGAAAGGTGAAAGGCCCCAATGGAAAGCAAAAGGGTCATAACTCAAACTCTGTCGCCACAGATCTGATGTTCCAAAAAATGGAAAATGACTCGGTTTCCTTGAAGAAGCATCTCATATCACAATGTTGAATGCTTTAAGGAAACAAAACCCTCCAAATAGGCCAAGGATTTCTCCACCTCGTCATTGGCTTGCTCTTGAAGCACCACTAGTCAATTTCATCTGTGACACCAAAGAGACAGAGGAGGAAGCAAAATTTGATGAAACTGAAGAATAAAATATGGAAGACTATGAAAACTATCTTGAGGTCAAGGAAGTTGATACGCAAAATGTACTAATTGAGTACGTTGATGATGAAGATGAGGATGATGAACAAGCTTCAAGTTTCTCATGTGTTGTTTTCACTCGTGCACAATCCAAGAAAGGTGCTTCATCCTCAATGGTTGTGGTAAAGGATAAGAAGAATAAAGAAAATTCTCCTTCAGAGGTGGCAAAATATAAAATCATCAATAGAGGATCACCATTACCACCCTCTATGGAGTCAGCCAAAGAAAAACTAAACTCACTGGTTGTTAGGGATCATTCTATTATGCCAAGTAAGGCATCTAATTCTTCTCCCATCTTAAAAGTTGCTAACAATGATTCTCCTTTAAATGTGGTTCCTACAAAAACATCTAAGGTTTAATCAAAAGCTACAGCCTCACCCCCTTCCAAGCAAAATGTTATGCCCAAAAAGGAGAATTCAACACCGAAAGTAGTAAAACCTCTACCATGTAAATCTTCCTCCATTTATAGAACCTCTTCCTTGCTCACCATAACCCCATTTGACTTTGTGGAACATGCAAGTAAAACCAAAGTCCAGTTCTTGAAAATAGAATACCTACAAACACACCCTTCCCAGCTTGACAGGTTCATTAATGTAGTTCGTGGTGGTAGCCCTATATCCTTAACTCCTAATTATAAAGGCTTACTTCCTGCACCATCCACACCACCTTCCAAAAACATGCTAGCCCTCAGTGCCTCCAAAACCAACAAGGTTGAACCTTTCTACCTCTCACTCCTCATTAAAGGTGTCCAGCTAAATAATTATATCATAGATTCCAGAGCCTCAGACAATGTGATGCCAGCCAAAGTTACAAATTCTCTAGGCCTTACCTTGACTCAGGTAAATGGCACCTGCTACTCAATGGAATCCAAACAAGTGCCATGGTACCACTAGCTACTTTTCCATATAAGAAGGTGCTCCTAACCATACTGGTAGTAGACATCCCAGCATCCTTTGGTATACTATTGAGTAGGAGTTTCTGTAGATACCTGGGTGGAGAGATAAGAATGGATTTTTCATCTGCAACTATCTGAGTAAAAGGTGAGATGAAGAAGTTATTACCAGTAAGAAAGATGAAGTTCACAGCATGAAAGTCTGATGATCTGAAAGCAAATATTCTCTTTCAATATTGTGGGCTAGGAAACTACTTCCTCACATCAGAAAAAGAGGATAACTTTCCACTTCTCATGGAGGAAGAAGAAGATCAAATTTGGACAATGGAATTTGATGGTAGTCATTCCAGTGTGGGCTTAGGAGCTGGTGTAATATTGTACTCTCCTTATAATGAGTTGTACCCATTTACCTACAAGCTGCAATTTGATAATCCAAATAACACTGCAAAGTATGAAGCACTACTCTTAGGCATGAGTGCAGCAGAGGACATGGGAATCAAGAAATTAAGATGTTGAGATGATGCTAGAGGTTGTAGTAAAGTAGGTCTGCCAACAATATCAGGTGAAGAATCCAAGACTCTGGCATTATAGAAACATAGTGTGGGACTGCATTGAATCTTTTGATGCATTTTCCATTGAAGCTATTCCAAGGTAACAAAATGAAAAATCTGATTCTCTTATAGTGTCTGCTTCCCTAGTGACACCTCATCCTTTGTTTGGTAAAGATAAAGTGACCATTTAAATGGTATTCAGGCCTAGTGTACCAAACAATGCAAATCATTGGCAAGTCTTCAATGATGATAACCAAATTCTAGCCTTTTTTAGAGGAAAGGGATAATTTCAATAATCTCTTCTTCAAAGGAGGTGAAAATTCACACTGAGAAGCAGTCTCCAAAAGAAGAGAAAGAAGGAATCGAAGGGATTGATAATGAGGGAGTAATCAAATTAAAAGGGAACGAAATTCCTAAAGGCCTAGTCTTTTTAGCAGACTTCTTTGACAAACACGACAGATTCATTCAAGAGAAAGAAAAGTAAATCTTCTTGGTGCCCAACTAATTTTGATAAAGAAAACATTGGTACCCCAGAGGATCCAAGGGTGGTTAATATTGGAAAAATGTTACTCTCCTAAAGAAAAAAGAAGGTTTGTTGCATTACTCAAGAAATACTCAGATGTCTTGGCCTACTCTTATGATGAACTTAAATCCTTCCAGCCAAAGGAAATGCATCACTCAATTCCTTTGAAGCAAGGTGTTAAGCCCTTCAGGCAGAAACAAAGGCCGTCCAACCCAAATATTTTTGATACCATCAAGGAGGAGGTAACGAAGATTCTTAATGCAAGGATAATATTTCCTATCCACCATTAAACATGGGTGGCTAACATTTTTCCAGTGAGGAAGAAGAATGGTGAAATAAAGACATGTGTAGATTTTCACAACCTGAACTAGGCATCACTAAATGAATATTATCCTCTTCCTATCATAGACCATATCCTGTAAGCAGTCACTAGATCTGAAATTATTTCATTACTTGATGGATTCTCATGATATAATCAAATCAAAGTGGTAGAGGAGGACCACACCAAGACAGCCTTTACAGCACCTTGGGGAACTTTTACCTACAACAGAATGCCTTTTGGACTAATCAATGCAGGAGCTACATTCCAAAGGGGGATGGATTTGGCATTCAAATATCTGAAGCATTGCATTGTCGTATATCTTGATGATCTCACAATATTTTCAAAGAAGATGGGAGATCATATCTATCTCTTGGAGCAGGTACTTGCAAGGTGTAGAAAACATGGCATTTCACTAAATCCAAAAAAGTGCATTTTTGGAGTCATAGAAGGCAAGTTATTGGGTCACATTGTGAACAAACATGGATCACACATTGATCCTAGGAGGATTAGATCCATTCAAGCACTATCCCTGCTCACAAGCAAGAAAGGAGTTCATTCATTCTTCGGAAATGTGAAATTTCTTCATCATTTTGTTCCTGAGTTTGCTAAGTTGACAAAGCACATCACTTCCATGATGAAACCACAAGCAAACTTAAAATGGAACAATGAAGGGAAGGAAACATTCGAAGAGATCAAGAAATCCATTTCCAAGGATCTGACTCTTGTATCTCTAGATTTTAACAAAGAATTCATCATGTATTGTTATGCATCAGAACATACACTCTTTGTCGTTCTCGTTCAGAAAAATTATGAAGAGGTGGAAGCACCTATTTCTTTCATGAGTTGTCCTTTGAAAAATCATGAGCTAAAATACATCTAATTGGAGAAGCATGCCTATGTAGTGGTCAAGGCTATAAAAAACTTCAGGTTTTACATCCTCAATTCCCATACAGTGGTGATGGTCCCCGATAATGAAATCAAGTCCATCTTGACATAGCAGGATCCCAGAGCTAAAAGAGGAAATTGGATTGCAAATACTCAAGAATATGACTTAGAGATTTGACCCTCCAATCTAGTAAGGGGAAATGGCTTGTGAAAGTTGATTGTTAAAGATGAAACACTCAAAGTTCAACATGGGGATGAAAATTGTGCTTTCTCAACTTGTTCAGAAGACAACCCACAAGTTCTCTTTGTCACCACTACTAATGAGTGGTATGTTGATATTGCCTATTACCTAACTTATGGAGAATTCCCTCCCCATCTTGATTACAAGAAAAGGAGAACACTCAAGTTGAAGGTAGCTAAATTTGTAATCTAGAATCATGCGCTTTACAAAAGAGGCATGGATGGTTATTTCCTCAGGTGTGTATATAAAGAGCAACAAGAAAATTTGTTTAAAGCATACCATGACCAAGCATGTGGTGGAAATTTTTCAGCAATGGTCACTGCACACAAGATCCTCTGAGGAAGGTATTATTGGCCCGCCATCTTTGCAGACACTCAAGATTAGGTTTCTAGATGCGAAGCATGCCAATAATTCATTGGAAGACCACAACTCATTGCATACCACTCAGGCTTGTGGTTATTAAAGAACCATTTCAACAGTGGGGGTTGGACTTCATTGGTGTTCTTAACCCTCACTCAAGCATGGGACACACCTATATACTCATAGCAACAGAGTACTTCACCAAATGGGTGGAAGCCATTCTGGCCAAACAAGCCAACACTGAAACAATATGCAACTTCATCAAGGAGAATATCATAGTCCATTTTGGAGTACCACATTATATTGTAGTAGATAATGCTACCTATTTCTCTTCAAGAGAGCTGACCAAGTTTTGCTATAGCTACAGAATCTCCCCATCTCATTCTTCTGACTACTATCCACAAGGAAACGGACAGGCCGAATCAAACAACATGAACATTGTGACCATTGTCTGCAAGCTTGTAAATGAGAATCAAAGGAATTGGTACAAAAGGTTGTACGACACATTTTGGATGGATAGGATCACTCCCAAGAAGGTAATAGGTATGTCACCATTCAAACTGTTGTATGGAGTTAAAGCAGAAATTCCTCTCATGATAAAGATATCAACTCTCAAGTTGATTAAAGATTGAAGATCGAATATTTTTTCATTTAATCATTGGATGCTTTTAAGGATGTGTTATCTAATTTTCCCCCAGGTAAAATTAGACAAACATGACCTCACATAGAGAAAAAAAAGGGATTGATTCAGTCACGAGAGCTTGCATTTCAGGCTCGAGTTGAGCGATTTTAAGTGACATGGAAGCATTCGGATTCAGTAGGAAAAAACTCTGAAATGGCGAGCTCAAAAGGTATGAAGGACATAAAATTCTGAAGCTTGAAATTCAGACTTCAAAAATTCAGGCATTTAGAGTTGGCAGTGGGGTTGAGCGATGAACAGTGCCATGTGGGGAGGAAACTAGAAGTCTGAAACCTGAAGTCTGAAATTAGGACTTTACGATTTCAGGATTGTTGGCAAGGGAATTTATCAGGTAGATAAACTTGTGAATTCCTTGCCAACACTCTAGGAATCTAAGTCCCTATACTTAATTGGTGTAGCTATTGTGTATGCATGCACGAGAAAGTTTTGATTTCTGTGGTGTGGCCTTTTGGCTAGGGATCCAATAGCGGCACTCCACTGACCCTGCAGAAAATGCTTGAAGTTATCTATAAGGGAGGAAATTTTCTATGAAGGTGGGAAAGGGATTGAGAAAAGAGGTAGGAGAACTAATGTTGCAGTTAGAAAATCATATTCTTGCACACATTAGTTATAAACTTTAACACATACATTTATGCGAAGAAAAAACCCTGCAAATGGCAACAAGATGAGATAAGATTGTGAACTCAAAGTTTCTAAAATCTTCTCATCAAAAAGGCTACAAAATCCTTCTTCTTGTATTGATGCTTAAACAAAAGTTGTACATAATGTGGGAAAGTAAGAAATTTGAGAATGGAGGGAAGTAGAAGAAAATGGCTCTCCTTTGCTTTCTCTAAGTACAATGCACTTGTGAGTTTACAAGATGAATTGCCAACCCCTTACAATGGCTCGAAGAAGCCATTAAATATCTTGTAAGAAACGGTTTACAATATTTTCAATCCTTCTCGTCCATTCATATTCTTGACTTGCGAAGAAACGCCAATGGCAAGAAAAACCATGCTTTCCATAATGCAGTCGTTACACTCATTTTGTAACTTTGAATTTGAATAATTCATCTTCCCTTTGAAATTTTAAACCAGAGTTGTCCACCTAGGAGAAATTTACTGGGGCGGGCGTGGAGGATGCCTTTTGCGTTTTGTGACTTTTGGAGAAATTGTGTTTTGGAAAAGTTTGGCCCGCTCTCCCACTTTTGATATGGTTTTGACACGTGGCCTTACTTGAGTGGAGACAAAATTATAGGTCACTTTTATAATTTTACCTTTATTCAATGCAGGATCAAAAACACAAATTTCTCCGCCGATCCACCTGCTCGCTTTGACCTTTTGATGCGGGCTTAATATTTGACTTTTTACCAGGCGTGGGCGGGGCTGCGGGTCACTTTTTAACTCTAAGCCCATTTAATGAAAAGGATCAAAACCTCAAATTTTTCCACCGACCCGCTTCCCTGCTTTGACTTTCAATATGAGTTCAACATTTGAATTTTTCCTCACAGCATGATCAGAGCTGCGGGTCACTTTATGAATTTTAGCCCTTTTTACAAAAAGGCTAAAAAATGTAAATTTCTCTTTCGTCCTGCCTCCAATTAGATATGTCCACGTACCCATAGATAATGGGGCTAAAATTTGATGGGGAATAAAATGCCCATCATTCACGACTATGGAAAAAATGTAGAGAAGAAGAAAACTCCACCATTTCGCGCCTTATTTTCAAATTTCTTTCGCGAACCAAGGGATTGAAAACAATACAAGGTTCAACAATCCATGGCCATAGAAAGATTGACAATTTCATTAAAATGAGGAAAACAATAAAATTTCACGCATCTAGATAGGAAAATGGAAAATTTATCAAAACGTGCAGACTAAAGAGTTTAAAAAACTTCAAAGCATGAATTTCTCTATGTTTTCAGACTTCCAACTTTACTTGAACACTTCTAGAGGGTGTGAGCTCAAAATTTTTGAATTTGACTTAGAAAATGATGGGGGGATTTTGAGGGTGACAACAACTGGCCCTAGCTTGGGGGCATGACATGGACTGAGCATAGTGAAGACATGACATGGGAATATAGAATCTCAATCTCTAGACCCTATAATTCATTGACCAGTGCCTTATCCATTGGGCCTTGTAGAGTCATGTACAACCTATAACAAGAGAGAAAGAATAAGGAAACACACAACAGGAAGGGAAACACACCTAGCAATCACCTATGGTGTAAGGTGGGGGACAACCTGATTTCACTAATGATACAATTTCAAGTATTTCCCACTCTGAGGCAATTCTAATGGTGTTCCATCCAAATATGAGAGAAGAAAAGTGTTCTCGCCATAAGCTTCACGAATCTGGAATGGGCCGAGCCATAATGAATCAAAATTTCCATGGTTTCCTTTTGGTTCTCTTTCACTTTTCCCGTAGCAGGATGAACTCTCGAACTTTGAATTCTCTTTCCTTGGCCTTCTTATCAAAACTCTTCTTTACTTTCAATTGGTGATCCTTAATGTGATCCACCACTTGGAGTCTATTTTCTTCCAGCGTCTCAAGAAAGAGTATCCTCTTGTTAATGGATCCAGTTGTTGTCACCCTCAAAATCCCCCCCTCATTTTTAAAGTCAAATTCAAAAATTTTGAGCTCACACCCTCTAGAAGTGTTCAAGTAAAGTTGGAATTCTGAAAAGATAGAGAAATTCATGCTTTGAAGTGTTTTAAACTCTTTAGTCTGCACGTTTTGATAAATTTTCCATTTTCCTATCTGGATGCGTGAAATTTTATTGTTGTCCTCATTTTAATGAAATTTTCAATCTTTCTATGGCCATGGATCATCGAACCTTGTACATATTGTTTTCAATCCCTTAGTTCGTGAAAGAAATTTGAAAATCAGGCGCAAAATGGTGGAGTTTTCTTCTTCTCTGCATTTTTTCCATAGTCGTGAATGATGGGAATTTTCTTCCCCATCAAATTTTGGCCACACTATCTATGGGTACATGGAAATATCTAATTGGAGGCAGGCTGCCAAAGAAATTTACATTTTTTAGCCTTTTTGTAAAAAGGGCTAAAAGTCATAAAGTGACCCGCAACTCCGATCATGCTATGAGGAAAAATTCAAATGTTGAACTCGCATTGAAAATCGAAGCAGGGAAGCGGGTCGGTGGACAACTTTGAGGTTTTGATCCTTTTTCATTAAAGGGGCTTAAATTTAAAAAGTGACCCACAGCCCTGCCCACGCCTGGTAAAAAGTCAAATATTAAGCCCTCATCAAAAGGTTAAAGCGAGGAGGTGGATCGGCGAAGCAATTTGTGTTTTTGATCCCGCATTGAATAAAGGTAAAATTATAAAAGTGACCTACAATTTTGTCTCCACTCAAGTAAGGCCACGTGTCAAAACCATATCAAAAGTGGGAGAGCAGGCCAAAATTTTCCAAAACACCATTTCTCTAAAAGTCACAAAATGCAAAAGGCATCCTCCACGCCCACCCCAGTAAATTTCTCCTAGGTGGACAACTCTGGTTTAAAATTTCAAAGGCAATATGAATTATTCAAATTCAAAGTTACAAAATGAGTGTAACGGCTGCATTATGGAAAGTATGGTTTTTCTTGCAATTGGCGTTTCTTCGCGAATCAAGAATATGAATGGACGCGAAGGATTGAAAAGATTGTAAACCATTTCTTACAAGACATTTAATGGCTTCTTCGAGCCATTGTAAGGGGTTGGCAATTCATCTTGTAAACTCACAAGTGCATTGCACTTAGAGAAAGCAAAGGAGATCCATTTTCTTCTACTTCCCTCCATTCTCAAATTTCTTACTTTCCCACATTATGTACAAATTTTGTTTAAGCATCAATACAAGAAGAAGGATTTTGTAGCATTTTTGATGAGGAGATTTTAGAAACTTTGAGTTCACAATCTTATCTCATCTTGTTGCCATTTGCAGGGTTTTTTCTTTGCATAAATGCATGTGTTAAAGTTTATAACTACTGTGTGCAAGAATCTGATTTTCTACCTACAACATTAGTTCTCCTACCTCTTTTCTCACTCCCTTTCCCACCTTCATAGAAAATTTCCTCCCTTAAAGATAACATTCAAGCATTTTCTGCAGGGTCAATGGATTGCCCCTATTGGATCCCTGGCCGAAATACCACACCACAGAAATCAACACTTTCTCGTGCATGCATACACAACAGCTACACCAGTTAAGTATAGGGACTTAGATTCCTAGAGTGTTGGCAAGGAATTCATAAGTTTATCTACCCAATAAATTCCCTTGCCAACAATCCTGAAATCCTAAAGTCCTAATTTCAAACTTCAGGTTTCAAACTTCTAGTTTCCTCCCCACATGGCATTGTTCATCGCTCAACCCCACTGCCAACTCCGAATGCCTGAATGTCTGAAGTCTGAATTTCAAGCTTCAGACTGTTATGTCCTTCATACCTTTTGAGCTCACCATTTTGGAGTTTTTTCCTACCGAATCCGAATGCTTCCATGTCACTTCAAATCACTCAACTCGAGCCTGAAATGCAAAGTCTCGTGATTGAATCAATCCCTCTATTTTCTCTATGTGAGGTCATGTTTGTCTAATTTTACCTAGGGGAAAATTGGATAACACATCCTTAAAAGCATCCAATGATTAAATGAAAAAATATTCGGTCTTTAATCTTTAATCAACCAATTACCTCCTAACCAAACACATCCACAATCTTCCCTTCCTAAAATCCCTACCGCTCACCCCATTGAATTCCTCATTGAGGAACTCAAATCATCTCAATCCACACCTCGACCCAAACAACATAAATCACTATCCCCACAAGCCATTGACCTTGACTTTGACCACCTCACTAACTTTGACCTAGACCAAGAGGACCCCCTTTATGTCTTTGTTAATCTAGTCACCAAGCCCAAACCCACACAACCGCCCCAAACCCCAACCTCCAAATCCCCTATCAATAATTATAACCTACACCTTCCTTCCATCAAAACTCATGTGAATAATCCACCATCATCTAGAACCTCAACTCCTAAATCTAATCAGTGTCAAACCTATCATCGAGTTTCATTCACATACCCACTCACTTCCCCAACATTATTATCTCCCACATCCCATCTTATTCCTCCATCCTCATCATCTTTATCATCCCAATCCAATCCTACCAAATTTCTCTGAGATTGTCCCACAATCCCCAATCCACCATCAAATTTATCCCCTAAGACTATTTCATCCCCTCCATCACCTACACCCAATCCTATCAAAACTATCTCATCCACTGTGACCCCTAAGTCACCCTCATCCTCTCCAACCCCCAATCCTAAACCATCTAATGTGGCTCATATGCCACCCTAATCCTCTTCATCCACACCTAATCCTGGATTGTCCCCTTCATCACCTAAACCTGACACTATCCTATCCTATAATCTTATTTCAAATCCACCATCCCCCATTCCTAAAACATCTAACGTGATACATAAGTCATCAACTCCTAAACCTAGCAAATCTAATACCAATCCTCTCCCCATCCCATCTCCTACCCAATCCAATATAACTCCTACTCCACCACCATCTACTTCATTCCATAACTTGACCAAAGTTAATTTGGTTCCTACACCACAATCCCCTTCATCCAAATCTACCCCACCCCCTTCATCTGCATCTACTAATACAAAAAAATATAATCCTAAGCCAACACCATATATCTCAAAACCGCATACTCCAACCAATCCAAAATCAACCAAATCTGATTTGGGCTCCATGCCCAAACCATCCACTTCAGCCCCCAGGTCTAATCCATTCCCTTCCTCTTCTAAGCCACAAAAATCTAATCCAACTCATAAATCCAAAATAACCAAAACATCTCATAATCCACCCAATCATGAACCTTTACTCCATACTCCCCCAAAACCATTTAACCTAAACCACTTCACTCCTTTAGGAGAATCCTTGACAACCATATTTCATTGTCTAAAAACCTTCAATATGATGATCCATCCTCCAATAAAATCACACAATTAAAATCTTCCCAAACTATCTTAGTATCGGGAACACTAATTTTTTGACTTCCATCACACCCATGGACATTCGACCAATCGTTGCATGTAATTTAGGTCTTATGTCCAACATATCATTAACTAAGGAATTCTTATCTTTGTACCTCTCTATCCACCACCTTTCCATCCCAATCCTATCTCTAACCATCGACCACCATCCAAATCCCACTCGACATCCAAATATCATTAGCCATCCAAATCCCATCATACATCCAAACATCCATCACCAACCAAAAACCAAAACAAATATCCTCCCCCATCCTTTGTTAAGTTTGACCTCTTAGCAGATGATAAAATTACAACCCCCTAGTCTCATGATGACCATATGGCATCATCCACCCCATCCACTTCATACCCTAAGCCAAAAATATGTTCTCTAATATGAAACATCGAGGAAAAGGCTTAGGCATCCATAAACAAAGCATTCACGAACCCATCTCCATCCCTAAAAATCCAATTTGTTTATGCTTAGGGTAAAAACCTAACATTAACAACAAACCCTCCACCACTCCATCACCACCCATCTCTACTACTCCTCTTATTGATCCTACCATCCCAACCACTCAACCCAATCATAAATCTTTTAAGCCCTCTACAAATACCAAACATCAAAAAATTGATTGAGCATGTAATTTTTCGTCTGTGCATGGATTTTATTTCCTTCCCACTCATCCTCCTCCCATAAAATATTCAAATCCCTTTGCATCTCATCCATTATTATTATCACATCCATTTATATCATGTTCCAATCCATTCATTTGAACACATGATCAACTTGCTCACACATGTTGTTAGATAATAGTATCTACTACAGCCATGTGACCTTGGTCTCTCATTATCTCCAACATTCTAGCACCATTATCCTCTTAGAGATCCACACACTTTAACACACTTAATCAACTTGTGGTGAAGACCCTTGGGTGCATCTTTTGAAACTCTATAAAATTTCATCACTACACTCATCTACATCCCCCCATCAAGCCACTAGATATTCTTAACCCCTTGAGAGTTTTCAAGAGAGTGGAATCTCTTTATGCAAAAAAAATTCCAAAAATATCCAAAAGCAAAAACTTATATCAAAATTAAAAATATCCAGTAAAATCCAACTCAAGACTCTCTCTAGGGGTGTTTCTAGAAACTCTACCAGGGCTATGGAATCTTGGCTGGTAGTAGAGAAATGTTGTGACAAGAATCATATGTATCTTTGTCGAGGCTATGGATGCCTAGCTAGCAGCAGAGCAATGCATAGCTTAGCCTTCCGCTCATCTTCTAATCAACCTACTTTACTTAATCACCCCCTATACATTGGCTAGTTTTTCTTTGCATATTACCCATTAAGTCTTCACTTTAAGTAGTAATTATCCAACATAATCACACACACTTCAATCTTTAAGAGACAGGGCTTTCCTATTGCCACGTATTGTTTGGAAATTGGTCACACTTTTATTTTAGTCCAACTCTTACCTTACAACATGTTTCGTTAGGCTCATCTTTTTTTCAGTACTAATTTCATCTTCCTTCCATCCATCACATCCACATATTTTTGGATCAAAAATTTGTGAGGAAACGATGATCCTTTCATTTTCATCTAATCCTCCTCATGTCCCTTTTTTGACCTTCATCATCATGATTGGGGGGAAACCTTACTATCATCCACTGAGGGCATCATCCCTTTTAGATACCTCTCACTTCTCATCTTATCCTACACCCGGGGGAAAATCAAACCCATCCATTCATCCACATAGGCCACCCTAATTTTCACTTGGGGGCACACAAAATCTATCCCTTAACTTGAGGACATAATATCAGCTTTTGTATCCCCCATCTTATCCTATACAACATCCCTCATCCTATCTATATCTCATCTCACATCCCATCTAATCCTATGTTATTAACCAATCCCTATCTAACATTAAACAATCCTCATCATATCCTTTAATCCACAATAAAACAATCCTCATCATATCCTTATTTATCCTTATCCTATCCAACCTATCCAATTTCCCTCATTCTACCCAAACACACTTTGGGATTTATAGAAGAAAATCACTTCCCACCTCCCATCCCCCCATCACCCATCCAAATCCCTAAATCCAACATCCAAAATCCAAAATCAAAAAATCAAAAAATCAAAACATCCAAGAATCCAAAACTCTAAAAATCCAAACAACCAAAATCCAACATCAAAAAAATCAAAATATCAAAAAAATCCAAACATCTCAAAGATCAAAACATTCATAAAAAAAATACAAAAATACATTGTGTGTTTTGCTTGTGTGTGTTTGATTGATTTTTTGCATTTACATTTAGGTCTATGATATGAGGTCACTTTATTTATTTTTCTTGTGCACAGTCTAATGATATGACAATTATATTTAATAATAATTTTTCTAATGATATGAGTACATGGGCATTTGGCAATTCAGTCATCGTGGTCTTTATACCTTGGTGTATCTTTTTTTTTGCCACACCATTAATCACAACTGCTAATTATGATAATAGTGGGCACTTTATGGTAGCATACCCCTTCTATCATCATATCATAGCCCTATCATCATCCCAACCTTTTCCTCTCATCCACGTCGATCCAAAATCAATCCTTATCCTCTCATCTAAACATCCCCAATATTCTAATCCTCCATATCCAAATATCCAATCAACCCTCAAATCCAACATCCTCAAATCCAACATAATCAAATCTAAATCTTCCAATCTCAACTCCTTGACTGGGGCATCATATAATCCAAGATCCTCAACATCTACCCTCTTCATTGGGGCATCCTCTAATTTAAATCCTCTAATCCAATATATCATCATCCTTTAAATCCTCAAATATTATAATATTATAATAATCATAATACTTTGAATCCTCAAATATTCTCATCCTCTAATCCTTTTCTTCTAATCCTCCAATTCTCATCGTCCCTTCTCTCCTCTAATCCTCTCTATTCTCCTATATTCTCCTCCTCTAATCCTCTCTCATATTCCTCTAATATTCTCTTCTATTCTCTAATCCTCTAATCTTCTCATCCTCTCTCCTCTTCTAGCCCTCTAATATTCTAATCCTTTAATCTTCTAATCATCTTCTAATCCTCTCATCTTACATCTTCATCCTTAATCTTCTCATCATCTATTCCTCTAATCTTCTCATCCTCAATCCTCTCATCTACTAACTTAGGCCTCTCCTCTTTTCGAATGGTTATCTGCCCGTTCCTCCCTGCCTAACCCCTCGAGGGAGCATCATATCACCATCATAACATATTTTTTTCTTTTCTTTAAATTTTCATTGCTCTGCAATAACACTTTAAAGAGGGGGAAAATGTAGACATCTAAAATGATGACATGGTTAATTACAATTAATCTATCCTGCAAATAACACCATCACCCATATAATAATTAATTGCAAGATTAATTATTATTACATTTTATCATATTTACCCTTTATCATTTCATTATTAATCCTTTAAATCCATTATTACATCCCATTTTATCATTGATTTCATTAATCCATTATTATTATATCCTATTATCCTATTTTAATTCTTCATTAACATTTCCTAGGAATTTAATATTCTTACATCTCACCTACCACCTACCCTACACATCCCTACACCTAGCCTTTCCATCAAATCACATCCCTAATCATATTTATCTAATTCTAATATTAATCATATCCTCACCTCTAAATCTAGAGGCTTCTATTTCTAGAAGCCTCTCTAAGTTTCCCTCTTTCATATTTAAAAATTCAAATATCTCCCTCTCTCTATTGAATTACAAATTCAATGGACACTTCTCTCAAATTCTAGAAATCTCCATTATAGAATTCTCCATTCCTTACATGCATTCTCCACCCTTGCTCCAAATCCAACATGGCTTCATCTTAGCCATAGAATCCTCCATCCTCACATGAATCCTCCATCGTTGATCTAAATCCAACATAGCTTCATCTTAGCCATTGAATCCTCCACCCGCAAACTATAAATTGAGCTCTCCTCCTATATGAGAGCTAGCTTGGAAAATCTCTCAAATCCATAGAAACTCTTTGCTCTTTTATTCACTCAATCAATCCACCATTCATCTACAATCTAGCATCATTCATCTATCATCTTCCAATCTTTGATCTTCATCCATAGCGATCATCAAGTAATCAAGGGAAAGGTGTTGCCCGAGTGTCTCCAAAAATCTAAAGCATCCAACAAGCAATCCAAGAGAAAATCCACCACATCAAAGGAGGAGTTGTGCAATCTTGTAGGTAAGTGAAGGTATTATATTATCTCTCCTTTCCATCTATTGTTCTATCAGAGGTTTTGTTTGAGAAGATTAGATTAGAGGAGCAAGTTTTTTATTTTCCCACATTTCGTAACTAATCTTTTCTTGCATTACACAAATATCATGATATCGGAGTGAGATAGATTCTATTTCAAATTCAACACGTACTTTGAGACATTATATCACATAGTAATTTCTAAAAAATAACATAGCCATATGTATTCATTCTTACATTTTATTTTTTACATTTCAACATTTATTTTAGTATGGATTTATTATACAAATAAATTTGCTTGCACATGGTTATATATATTTGCAAGAACATGTGTGTCAAACAAAAGAGTACAAATGGTATCCACTAGAGAGATAACATTTGAACAATGATATCAATTTTATTATTAACATCCCAAATTTTTAATGGGTCTTGTAAGGTGTTGAGGCCAATTGAACAATGATATCAATTTCCCAACTTCTTGCAAAAAATATAGGAATAGGGAGTTACTATTTTTGTAATCATTAAATTTCATATTAAGTAGTTCATTAGCCATTAGAAACATGGTCACTGTGTGTGCTTTACTTGTGAGTTCATGATTAGACCCACCTTGTAAACTTAACCTATTTTAAATACCACTTCTTATTGACAATTGTCTCCAAATTTAGATGGTTTGGCATTTCATAAGTGAATCCCTAATTCTACTTGTACATCAACTATTTTTACACTGAAGGCATTCTTGTAGTGAGATGAGACCTGTCGAGTCTGACACCTTGCAGGAAACAGACGGCTTGGATGATTTGGTTGTATTTACGTTGAAATAAAATGGATCTACAGAAATCCGAATTAGGAAAACCAAATTTCTCGCGCCCGTGGTTTTCATATCCATAAACGGATTGCAGACATTAGGATAGAAACCCTAATCATTCAGTTTCTTTCCACTTTGGTGTGGCTGTTTGGGAGTTGAGGCCACCACCATGAGAAAACCCTTGCACTCTAAACAAACTCCATTTATTTTTTTTGAAGCTCTGGTGACCCTCTGAGTGCTCAACAGACATGGATTTTGGAAGCTTTGTTTTATATCTAAACTCTACATTTCTTTGTGGGAGCTTTGCATTTATTCATTTGTTTTTACCTTTCTTTCTTTTGAGCCTCTATTGCTATTGCGCGATTTCTTTGTTTTGTTGTGGGAGCTTTGTGTTTCTCCTGAGAAATTTGCATTTTCTTTTGGTAGCTCAGTCACTTTTTGGGTGGGAGATCTATGTTTCCTTTGTGGGCTCGATCATTATCTTGTGGGAGCTTTGCATGTTGTTTTCAGGGCTCGGTGTTTTATTTGTGTTAGAGCATGACCGCCATGGAAATATTGGAAATATTTACAAGTCCCCTTCCACCATTTCTTCTTTATGGGAGCTCTTCCGCTGCTAAATATGGGATTCTGCATTATTATTCTGATTTTTGCATGCATGAGCATAAATATTTATATTAATTGATTTCAAATTTCTTATTTAGTTAATTTAAATGTATTTTTTTGCATGCCACTGATATTTTTAGGCATGACCCCTATAACTAACAGGTCAGTGGAGGTGGCGGACATACAAAGTATTCATTGTAGGGATCATTAATAATAATTGTATGCCCATCATAAACAAATAAAAGAGGTTCAAAGTCATCATAAATCGATTTCAATTTCGCAGAGTTTTGCGGCTTGCCATTAAAGTTGTAGATCTAAGCCCATGTTAACAACAATGTTAGATCCGAAATACAACTATCCATATCTTGCTCAAGGTATGTTTGAATTTTTGTAAAACCCTTGGTTGTGATGTGTTGTTCTCTAAAAATTTAGAGATTGTTTTTTTTTTTTGTTAAAACCCTAAGTATTAAGGGTTTTGTGCTTATGAAATTTGTGATTTATTTTTTTCGTGCAGGGTACCCATAGTAAGGATATTACTAGGAACCACCTCCTGTGGTGGCGTTTCTGCAGCAATATTGGCAAGTGCCACAATGGCAAATAGGGTTTTTGGAAGGATGGTATGTAATTTCTTTGCCTTATTAAGTGTATGGAAATAATGCTTTTCTATTTCCATTTGTTTAGAGTATTGACTGTTATTTTTCTTTGTTTAATATAATAGGGTTTCTCATGATCATTTTTTTCAAAAAATATAATTTTTTTCTATACAAATTGTCTTTTTTTTCACCATTTTAAAATGGCCAGTTGTTAATATCCTTACAATGTTGTATCATTCTTGTTCTATGATTTAAAATATTTTAAACACAAATTTTCCATAAGCTCCTCTGCATTAGGTCTTTGCAGTCAATTGTTGATTTTTAACTTTATTTTATGGTTTTTAATGATTTCTCATGCTTGTTTCCTGATTTGGTAAGAATTTTATAAGGGTTTTTATCATTTTCTGTCATGGTTTTTAATGGTTTCTATCATACTTTTAAGGGTTTCTACATTAAACTATTCATATTCTTAATTTTTTTTTGTAGAAATAAAAGGTGGACAGACAAGAATCAAGGCCCAAAGAACTATGACAATTATTTTGAAAGAGATTTTAAAGGTGATTTGTTAGTTTTGTAGACTAGTTGCTCTGTGTTGTTGGTGTCTGTTGGATGAGTGCTATCGCGACCCCTCTATTATATTTGTCTCTTAAATATAATATCATTCTCTTTTTTGTTTATTTGTAAGACTCTCTTTTTGCAAGGTGGAACTAAATCCATTGTATTTGTGGATAATGATAGTATATTCTTCACATGTATGAATCTAATTTAGGTTTTTGTAAAAGTTTGATGATTGTTACTGGTTCTAGGGTTAAATCATTTCCATGAATTGGGATCCACAAGCCTTTATTCCAAGATTCTTTCATGAATTTTGGTCCATATAAGATATCATGTCATATTAAATTCAATACGGTAGACTTGCATTATTTCCATGAATTTTTGGACTATTGTACATTGTAGTGTCTTTTGCCTGTTTGTGAATGAGGTTCATCCGTAGATGTCATCATCTACTGTGAATTGAGGTTTTTGGATTTGTGGTTTCTGTTTTAATCTAATTTTGTAAAATGGTAATTTGAAGGAACAAGTCTTCCGTCTCCATAATTTGTATTGTGTTTGTTATGAGGTTGCTTTCAATTTTGGAGAAGAAACAAGGTGAATGAATATTTATAAATTTTTCATGAGTTTATTTTGTACACAATATTAAAAAAGAAATGTCAAGAACGAAAAAAGTGATCTTTTTATTACATTGTAGAAGTAAATCCGTTGGCTATTGTACTTGTATATTTTCCTTGCTATATGACCATATTTGTATTGCAAAATAATTTTCAAGTGTTTGTTATTTAGGAGAGGAGGTCCCACATAAGGGTTCCTCGTTCTTCATTACTCATTGGAAGACATGTTTTGTTATTTTCCCTCGCTTGTTTTCCTTTGCAGACCCCTATAAAGCAATTCCCTCATCTCCATCTACACTTCAATTGGGATCATGCTCGCGTTGAAGATTATACTTTCATTGAGTTTGACTAGATCTGTTGAATTTATTCCATATTGGATTTTTGTTAAGTTTTGGAATTATTGTGCATTGGTCTTTGCATTATCGGTCCTTTGAGGAGCTCGAAATTGTATTTCATTATGGAACATGTATTGAGTATTATGATCCATTCCTGCTCTCATTTAGCATCTCGTTGCAACAGTAGTTAGATCACTAGAGTTTGCACCTTCCTTCATCTCAACCATCATTACACATTACATGTGTTGCTTGAACATTGCATTGGTCGACTTTCTAAATAACTAGATGATGTTGGATATTCATGTCCCTATGCCTTTGAGAAAGGGTAGTCATCTCCTCCAACTATCCTCCATCAAAATCAATGCATTCAACATATACCATGCCTTTAAGTTTGTTGGCTCCTTATCAGATTTTACTCTTCCCATCAAGTTTCTGAATTATTATTGTCTGACCATCCACCAAATTATAATCTTCAAATTCAAATGTTCCCTATTTGTTATCTTTGATGACCTTGACGATCAAAGGAGAAAACTATGTCCAAGAAATTTGATTCCACCTTTTGCCAATGCCTCAAACCTTTAATTACGCTAAAAAGCATTTCCAAATGCAAGTTGTCAGTAACTATACCTGTCAAGCATTACGAAAATGAGAGGTCAAGGTGTTTTGTTAATGGTCATTGACGGACAAGTGTTTCATATACATCTATTCGTAGCAAATATGATTTTAGCATAGGTTCCCCCAACATTTATCACAATCCAAGACTTCTCCCTCAATATGCTTCTTTGTCACCCTCCTCTTCCCTTTCTTATTTCCCTCAACTATAACTTTTTTGAATCATCCTCTTGGATGTTTCCATCACACATTTAACGTACGATTGCTAGTATATTTTTCTATGCTCTAGATAATAGTTTTCAATGCAACTAAATCTAATTTGGTAGGTTTATATATGTACTGGACTACAGTGTGTTCACATGAAACCTCTTCCCATATCCGCACTAAGAAACAAAGTGATCATTTATGTATGGTTAGTTTCTAACCACTCGTTTCTTTTCGTCCATTATAAAACCGTATATATAAAAAACTGTCGTTTCATGCATCATTAAAGATGAACATTTTGGCATATGATGTTAAAGAGTCGTAAAAGTGAGCAATAATATTGCGGGCAATACAACCAAAAGACCCAATCACACAGAAAAGACATCCAACGGTGTGGATCTTCGCCAACGTCGTTGGGAAGCATCCCGGGGCCAAAATTCCTTTATGACGCACACAGAATCGGAATCTGAGTGTATATGTAGATTTGAGGAAGGTGGCGAAAGAAAAAGCACATGAGTAACAGAGTGTCGGTCATATGAATATGGATCTTTCTTTTGCTTTTGTTCTGAAAATAATAGTTTGTCATTAGAGACCCCATCTGTACCGAAAAAGAGAAATGGGCAGGCGAGCAGTCCTGTTTGAGAAGACGCGTCTTTGACAAAGTGATGATACGGAAGGGGAGCATAATAATGGCACAAAATGGATAATGTCAATTCTTTGGGAGGAATAATCTTGGTAGGTACCAGGTAGGTCCATGGTGGAACTGCACACCTTTGACTGCCCATGGGTTTCGTCTCCTCACTCTATTCTATCTACAATTATGGACTGTTCATGTGGATATCCACATGAACGTTCATGGAGGGCTGTCTATGTGCTTTCACGTTCAGATGGTCCCTTCATAGGTATATCAACTGTTTGAGATTTCCTTTTTGTCATTGTTTCTATGGTATATAATGATTAAATCAAGGAGAGGGCCCTCTCCCTATTGTCCACAAGTTATAGGTGGACCTATTGGTTATATATATAAGAGGTGATTTTTTTAAAAAAGTTTTGTTTAGGGTTTGGGTTTGGGTTGTTTCTATCTTTTTCTTAAAGAAAAATTAGTCGATAGTATCTAATAGTGGGAAATCACGGCCTCTAAAAAGAGTCTCATGTTGGTAAAATGTCTACATCTCACGCGCGTAAAGTATGCACGTCTTATGTTGGGATAAAGTCTTTACAAAAAATAGAAATTATAGTTTGACGACTATAAAATACTATGTAAATTCCAACGTGTTGGTGATGTTGTTAGGTTTTCAATGAACTCATCAAGGATTAAGTCTTGTTGAGTGCAAGGTCTGGAGATACCCGACACGAAGAGTCAAAACGGTTGAGGTTGGGATTGTGCCTTGGGTAACTTTGATGGCGTGGATGCCCCTTGCTCGTAGCTTCTTAAGTTGAAGGTGATCGCTAGTTTAGTTGTACGCTTACTCATAATTGTAAATCCTCTATATACTTCCTCCAAAACATGGGCACAGATGCCAAAAATCTATGTAATCTAGTGCCTAAATGAGTGCATCACTCATAAAAATATATATATACCACATATTCTTTGGAGACCATGCATTAACGTGGGCATTTCGTGAGGGATTTTTTGATGCAACTAACATTAAGAATCCATGTGGGACGCATTTTCCGGTGTCGTTCCACGATAAAGGGATATCTCAAACATAATCTTTTCATTGTCTAATTTAAAATACTTCGACTGCATCAAATATTTTTAAAAAATGTTAAAGGTTTTATTGTAAATTTAAATTCTTACCAAAATAACTACCTCGATTTAATTAACTCCAAACTTTTAATTAATAAGATGTTAACAATTATTTGTTTTAATTTATTTACTGTGGAATTTTATATTCAATCATTTATTTAAAATGTATATACGAATAAGATTCGATGTTTGGGTTGCGAGTGTCATGTCTTAGAAGTGTTATCAAACTTTTCATTCAAAGGGGAGATTATTTTGTGTTAACATTATTGTTCTATCATTTTCCAATGTTTTATATATAATGGAGGTGGCCCTTTCACTAATATAGTATGTCAATAACAACCTTTGTCTTTAGCTTGGATGATGACGTTGATGCCGCCATAGGTACCAACAATGAACATGCTTGGTGTTTTGGGCTTGGCACGCCTTGGAAATGCTTATATGGCTCTAAAATCGGATTTAGTAAAAAATATCAATCCCACCTAGACTAGTTGGCCTAATTCATAGTAATATATTATGATAATTGTCTCAATATAAACAAAGTTGCATTGGAGGCAACCCTCTCACTGACATAATGGTTGAGTGGTTGTATAATATGTATATTTGTTTCCTTGCTACCAAGGTCAAATATGCCTCTTTAGTGTATCTTGGGATTGTTTTGATGACTTTGCAAACCTTACGTGGATCACTAGCCAGGGTAGACATATCTCTTTAATGCATCATAAAAGCACTTTGACAACTCTACAAACCCTTATATTTTAAGTATAGGCGTGGCATTGCGCCTCTTTTTGGTGCAAGTGCTAATGTTATAAGAGTTTAAATTCATTTTTTTTATGCGAGATAAATTAGGTTAAACTGGAAAACAAAGTGGATTTTCTTAAAAAGGGCCTACAATTTTTCTGAATTTAAGACATTTTTAATTCTTTGCCTCACCACCTTTAATTTGTCAAAATTATAGAAAAATGAATTTAGATAAAAATTATGTAAATATAATTTATTATTAATCATCTTTTATTTCTTATCATTTTTAATATTATAAAAAAATTAATTTTTTTTATAATTTAATAAATAATGATAATAATTTATCAGACAATTTAGTAAAATATAAAATCATTTATTAAAAATTATAAAATCTATAAAACATCAAATGGTGTTTAACTCAATGGTGAAAGATGGTTGGCTCTTAAAGAGCCCACTATGATTCAATTCTGATGAAATTGAAGCTAGAAAATACACTAATAAAGGATGAGGACCTCCCAAATTTCAAACAAAAAAAATTCTATAACCCTATAAATTTCTTTTTTGAACTCAGCTACATGAAATAAATGATTTCTAACCAAGAAAAGGGAGTGATTTCATGGATTTTTGCGTATTTCTTTTAGTTAATGTGAAAATGAATATTAAAAACTTTCCCATGTCTATTTTGTAGTGTTTATTTGGTTACCGGGGGGTGGTTGCCGTGTGGTTAAACATTTGTTTCAATAAAGTTTGGTGGCTATATGTCCTTGTAAAGCTTGTAGGAAATTTTGGCAATTGTATCTCCAAAGAAAAAGGATTTAATTTAAAAAGAATAAACTAACTTTATTGCAGTGCGGAAAAATATTTGGTGGATCTCAGAGTAAGTATTATAGTGACATGCCCTCTCACCCTTTTGACAGTGAATTGTGGGTTCACGAGTGGATGGATTGATGGGATATCAAGGGTTCCATCGTCAAATAGTGGAAGAGATCACTAGAATTGAAGTTACCCATTATTGATCCAATTGACCATTTTTTATGATAAAAGATAAAAAGAATATTCTCTATATTGGGTCACAAGGTTCATCAATGTTATCTTTCTTAGGTCAAGAATACAATCTTTCTTTGTGATGTATGTTCCACTATAGAGAGAAATTTCTAATGTCTCAATATAGTTTTTTAAGTTCTTATAGAATAGCAATATTAAATATAGAGTGGAGGACTCTCATATCTTGTCTGTGAAAGGAAAATTAAGGTCAATATTATTTCAACGATTTTTTTTTATTTTACATATTTTAGAGTTTAAATATGTTTTAGAAGTTTAAATATGTTTTTTCCATATTTTAGAGTTTAAATATGTTTTAGAATTTATGGAGAGATATAGTTTTTTTTATCTTGAATTAAATGTTTTTCAAATATTTTTAGCTTGAAGTAAATGTTTATATGAAATAATTCTTTATTTTTCATGCTATCTTACATACATTGCACATTTGAAAAACCTGATGAATTGGCAATAAGAGCATATAAGACACTTTTAATTGAAACAATTATTGAAAGATACATTGGCGCATAAAAAACATGTCACATGTTGTTGGAGCTTTTGTTGGTAGAGAGCAATTAGAGTATTTCTTGTCTATGTGAATGTTCACGTAAGACGTTCAAGCCAATAACTACAATTGATGAAAGCCAAGAGAAAAAAGGTTTTGAAATTTTCTCACAAATCTTAGAGATGTGAATCTGACAATTGATGATTGGAAGTTATTGATGAGTAGAACAAATGTTGGATTAGACAGAGCTAGAAAAGAAGAATTCGAAAATAGTTCATATGTCCACCACAAAGATTAATGTGGATAACCACAACAAAAGAAAATTGCATTCATTGAAAATACCTATTGCACGTAGCATTGCAACTATACTATGTACCAACAAGACATTCAAATGATGAACTTGATGTTGAGTTATTAATTGGTAATGATGTAAGGGTCGTGTTAAGCTCCCATCTTTGGATAGAAGCAATTCTTGTAAATGGAGCTCCAACATATATTTGAAGCATAATATATAAACCTGGTAGTGGCCCATCAGAATTACCGACATATATAATGGTTGCATTTGATAGCTACATCAGAATACCATTTGAAGATAAATTTCTGATTACCGTTCCAATTAGAACAATACAAAGGGGATGCAATGTTATCAATTACCCTTACGATTGACTTGAGCATTGAAAATACATAAATCACAAGGTTTTACTCTTTCAAAAGCTACAATTGATATAGAACATGGGGAAAGAATGTGGTTAACATTTGGGGTTATCTCTCGAGTAAATTCATTAGAACTACTATGAAAATATAAAGGAAACTACTTTTGAAACAGAAGACCGAGGAAGAAAGATTGAAGTCCTTAGAAGATAAATAATGTCATCTGCATGATATAAATTTTATTATATGATTTTGTCATTTTATGTTATGTACATTTCACATTTTGATTCATATGAAATAATTTTTTATTTTTCATTTTATCTTATGTACATTGCACATTTGGATGCATATTTTATATTATATGTTTATGTACAATGCAATACCCATGGATGCTACTAGCATACCTATCTTAAATAAATCGATATAAACGATATCGAGAGGTATCATCTCGATATGTCTATAATGGATTTGTGAGACAATTGAAATAGGTGCCTAGAGAATGATACCTCTCGCATCTTTTACATAGATTTATCTAAGATAGGTATGTTAGTATACTTTTTAGGATGTTTTTATTTGTAAGTGTCTTCCCAAATATTATGATTTGCTTAGAGATTTTATGCTTTCACAATCCATGAGATTAGATGCATCTTTTGAATAAGATTGTGTTAGAAATTTTTTATATCAATATTTCAAATCATTTCCCATGATCCATCATCATGACGAGACCGTGTGTCTCATCTCTATGATGGATCATGGAAACTAATCTGAACTATATGAAAAATCGGTAGAAAAATTTCAAAGACAATTTAATCCAAAAACTTTATATTATCATGGTTTAATGTTTTGCTACAAATTCACGTTTCCTAATTAATAGTTTATATTTTACCCAAATTTAATACTTTAATATAATTCTATTAAAAAACATCTAATAATTGCTTTGTTAAATTTTTGTCCTTCCTAATTGATTTTTATGGTATTCAATGCAGTTATTATTTCTTGCATATGTGATTTGATGCGAAGTTTGGGACTTTATATATCGATGTAAGCTTATTTATAATTACACTCTCGATAAAACACAAATAAGAAATAATAATCAAATACCTTTAAACCATTAAAACACAACCAGTTGCACCCTCTTCCTTAGCACGAAACTGTCAAAAATTCTTCAATGTAATATTACTATAGTAATTGATAAAAATGACACACATATTTTACATCTAAAAGTTTTAGGCAAGGAGATGTAAAAAAAACAAATTTTTACCACTAAAAATATTTATAAAAAACATCTTATCTGAATCGACCATCGATTTTATATCTTAAACACTCCTTCAAAAATGCAGACCATAAATAATATTAAATTGTCAATAAACCCATTGAGAATATTGAAATAGGCGAGAACAAATGAAACATTTGGGAACAAAAAACCCAGCAACGGAATACTTCAAAAGACGGCCTTTCCTAAGCATAACAAATATTTTGACAAGCTATAGGAGCTGTTTTTTTGAAAAAATAAATTAGAAAGTGAATCCAATGACAAATGCTACTCTTACAGAAATAATTGGTACTTTGAGGAATAAAATAGTATATTCATGTTAATTCTTTATTAAGTAACATAAATTAATAAAGAATATACGAGGGGATAAAGCTAGTTCGATTTCATATTTAAATAGTTATAGTTAGGTTAGGTAAATGAAGATTCCCCAATTTTTTTTGGAAAAGGATAGAGGTTTTCTCCATGTTAAAAAGAGTTTTAAATTAAAACTATAAAACTTGAGAGGAGATCAAATTAATTTTATTTTTTATTTAAACACAAATGGCTAGATAATTTTTTTGACATGTTATTCATATATATATATATATATATATATATATATATATATCCCTAAAAATTCATTATGTAATTTTGTAAAAAAAATATTGTAAGCAAGAAAAGGGAGTATCATGACACATTTAAAATAACAGAAAAAGACTATATAAGCAAAATAGTAAGAGCAGTATTCCAACAAAAATATCATAAAGAAACTCAAAAAGAGAGGAGTCATGTGCAATGATTAGAACCTTGTTGCTTTAGAGAAACATTTCTAATGTTGATTTACGTGGTGAAAAAAATATGTAATTGGTATGAGGCTATTTGAGTCATTGAGTTTGCGACGCCTTGTTGGTCTAACATGTAAATTTGGAGAGATGACCATAAAACCTCTTTCTATTGATGATTTTATATGATTATAAGTAAGATGTAATTAATGTGGTGCAAGCCCCCCTTGGAGAATTATGTTTGAGAATTTGTTGGTGAAGGTCTAAACATCTCAAATCTTTGTAAACAATGACTATTTGGAGAGAGCCAAAAGAGTATCTAAATTTTGAACTTGTAAAAGAATCATCCCCTTCTATCATAATAAGAGGAGCATCTAAAAGCAAAATGGCCCTTGGTCTCATAGTCCAAAGAGAAAATACGACAAACACATTGATGCTCTCAAGAGATATGGCAATCTATCTCAATGCGAAGTTGATTGGAGAAAACCTTGAGTTGAGCAAGGGGAAACTCTTAGGTTTCAAGGTAATTGTCATTTTATGTACATGGAGGTTGGATAAACCCAACATTAAAATGAAGATATAAGTTTGAGTAGTGTTGAGGTTTTGAGATGAGCAACTCTTTAGAAAGATTCCACGTGGATTTTAAAATGCTCTACAAATATTAGAATGAATGTCATTATTTATCTCTCTTGGAGAGATAAGGAGCATCCATGGGAAATCTATCAACATCAATGAAGTGATATAATGAAGAGGCTCATGCATACCAACATGAAGCAATTTCATACTTTTCTTACTCCATAGATGATTTGAAAGAAATGTATGGATACCTAAGGTGACCCCTCTAGAATTGACCTAATTACCTTAGTCTCTGAGTCATAGTCACCAAATGAAAGATCACTTAAGCAATGAGGGGAACCGTGCAAGGATGATGGCATGAGGAACTGATCTTTTGGCATGAATATGTTTAGATAAAATTGTGACCATCACTCTCTCTATTTATTTTTGATCCTCAACTCGAAGGTATGGTAGACCTCACAACCATACAAGAGGGTAGGTGTGACTAGCGAGTGAAAGAGGTTAATCTTCATGTGAATGTCTTGAATTTAGAGCTAAAAAGAATGCTTTTCAAAGGTGGTGAGCACTACAAACCCATTATTCAATCTAGAATCTATACATGAAGTCAACCTAAAGTATGGTCTAAAGAGGAGAACCCCCAAATATATATATATATATATATATATATATATATATATATATATATATATATATATATATGAAGAGACTATCTCAATCATATCCCCTTTATAAGTAAGAACCACCTTACTTCGTAGATAGATATGTTGAAAGTCATGACTTTTATTTTATCCAAATTACTTTAAAATCCATGATAATTCCAAAATGAGACTAAAAATATCAAGTGATTTTTTGGAGACCTCTCACCGAATAAAACATCATAATAATGTCATATGCAAATAGGGGAATATAAAGACAAAAAATAATATGAAAATGATAGAACTTTTTAAACTTATTTTAAAAAAACAAACATTTTCCCTAAATAATAATTTCATCGTTATAGTTCAACCAATAGGAAATAATATAGATAATGTGGTTAGTTTTTTTCCCGTTCATGAATACTAAAGAGTCAAAATTCCCGCCACTTCATTTAATGGTCAAAGTTACAAATATGTGCCATACGAATTTTCTTCGTCCAAACTTCTTCCGGACAATAATTCGCTTGAAACAACGAATATAAGCTAGTTTCCACGGGGGTAATTAATCATGTGGTGCTATGACCCAATCGTATAATCGAATTTTTTGTATCCACTATTCATTCTAATGTTTTGACGTAATAGTTTTTCTTTTGACCATTGACTATTTTTACGCGGAAGGCGTACAATAGTGAATACTGCAAGACACAGTTCAACAGGTAAGTTGTGTTGTTTGCTTTGGTTATAGCCCATTTTTATGTGTTTTACACTCCATGCTTTTGCCTTTTTCCGTGATAGTGTAGAATACACAGATCTACAGACAACGATTTCTTTGTTTTATTAAATATACACAGAACCTTGTCTACGAAATGCGTGTTGTGTCTAGACATTCATGCACCAATCTTGGTCTCACCGTGGAGCACAATTCTTCATGTGGAGTAGGGTTTACTTGGATCCAATTATGGCACCATAAGGACCTACATCTAATTCTGGAGCAACTTGATGGATTCATTAAAGCACAGAATATAATCAGGTGTGGGCATTAGTTTATTATTTGGCATAGCTTTGAGTTGTGCATGGTTTGGAAGAATCCACATGGACTTGTCTTCTTAGTTTTCATTGGGATCAAGAGTCCACATCTTGTTCTGTAATATCACTGTTGTCATCATTGGCTGGTTAGATCGTGCACATGTGTATGAGAAATTGCAGTCACGGATATGCACGTTTTCTTCAAATGCCACATAACCTGAGCTGTTCACAATATCAATTCATAGCATATAAGGTTGGCATCTCAAATCAATGTTAGACATCTTTGTGGCTTCATGTTCCATTCGCATGTTCATCTAAACATCGGTCTAACAATTCAGTCTCTTAATTAGCTCCTGTTGGACGTTTGGGCAATAATTCAGTCATATCTTTGTTTTTCATTGGGCCTATATTGCACTTGTATTCCTCTACATCTGTGTGTTATCTAGGTAAACAGTAAAAACCGTGTGCATACCGTTCATGCCAATATACAATATATTATCCGATGATAACATGTACACACTAGAGTTGTTTGAGCAATTGAGAGAAATTAGGTATGACTGCTCTCATCTTCATAACTATTCATATTTCCTTTAATGTGCCTTTGTAAATTTCTATTTATCGTAGTGTTTGTCAATAGTACTATTTTAAGAATTAAAAACATTCACACTTCGCACTTCTGGGAAAATTTGATTTTTTTTTTTTTAATTCACCGACAAATGTAAATATAAGGCCTTACTTTCGTTTTCCATGGGTTTTATTTTGTGTTAAAGACTAAAGGAGAAAACATGAGTCTCTCATCATTATGGTTTGTAAGTGTTTATAGTACTTGGAGAAAATGTTCATTTTTTCCATTTTTGCTTGTCCGAAAGATTGAACCCATACACATTTAGTGTGTTCTATAAAAATTTTTTGTAGTTAAGTTCAGTAATACAGAAATTCCCGCAACATTGACAGTTACAATTGCCTTTTAAGATTTTTTGTGTGGGTTTTTTCCCCTCCCAAATTCCACATTGAAGATGAAGTCATAATTAGTTGAACATTCAGGACTAGGTTTTTATTGTTTCAGAATTCATGGCTGACTATTTTATGTGATTAATTGACTTCCTTTATTTTCCCTTTTACCTATGTTTGGATGGCAAAATTCTCAAATTGTTATGATCTCAGTCTTCAAATACCTCTTATGGAGTTGTGCCCAGTTCTGTGATTGCCCACAAGATTGCTAATCACTGAGATCTGTATTATCATTCATTCCTAGGTTTAATCTTAAGTCACGATGAACACATATTTGATCTTTATGGTCTTGAATCAAAATGCCTAATCCTGGTTTGCTTGGATTGCTTGACATTGGTAATCATTTAATTTTTTGTTTGCTCTATTTGATGGCTTTCTTTGAAAGGATTTCTTGTTTTAATGGCACCCAATTGCCAAGAAGGAGATTTACAGCTTTTTGTATTATAGTTTAGTTGGCAACAAGGAGATTGATGGGGTTTTTTGGCAGTAGAATATGTTTTATATGGCATGTAATAATGATATTTTTTGGGGTACATATTATGTCTCTCTGTCACTTTTGTACTATTGAGCATTCATGTCAGGCACTTATCTCGCCATAGTTTAGATATTAATACACAACTATAGAACTATATGCATATCCAACAAATAAGCAATAGAAAACACTAAATAACATGAGGCAACAACGCAATGCTTATAAATCCAATGCTACAATCATGCTACAATATCCTAGATTGTGGTCTGGATATCCTCTTAATACAACCACAATAGATGTTGTAGAAAGACTTGTTTGACTCCTAATTTTTGGATTCTAGAACAACTCTTTTAAACCATTTTCCTTGTAAACCATAGTACTCTAAAGATGCATTTTTTAAAGTATAGAGACTTATTTTTCAAATGAATTAGTTAGTTGATAAAAGAGTATGTGTGAAGATTCCAAGCACTTAATTTCTCTTTTTATTGTTTATGATCTTCTTCTTTCACTTTTTTGCAGGATAAGCTGCAACAATTTGATATTTTTCATTTTCTTTCTCTTGTAGTAAAGAAGAGAGTGTTGTCTCTAAACAAACTTCAGGTGGGTTTCAATATTGATTGAAGTATTTATTCATTTGTTCTGTTTACTGCATGTTATCTAGCTGCTTGGCCTAAATTTACCTCAGATTTGTAGATAATGACTATGATGCTAGAAATCTCAATGTCCTATCCAGCATGATTCCAGATCACATATTACTTGATTATTTAGGACTCTATGAATAGTTTCTTGTATAATCTTCCTTTTAGCAAGGGTATTTTTTCGTGGAGTTAATACATTAAATTTTGTATCCTTGGTTGGCTCTTTGTATGGTCACTGGACATCCTTAAATCCATGTAGCAATTCTATCTTTAGTAGGAGTGATTAAAATTTACAGTACTTTTGATCTTTATTATTTTAAGCTTATTCCTATTTCATATATATTATTTTACACACAAAGGTGAATCCGATGACTACTATATTGCTTAAGGGTGTAAAAATCCAAATTCATATCCTTGATGCAGAAAAAAATCTAAATACATTATCAGGTATTCAATTGTGGCTAATGCTTTATGATTTGATAGTTTGGTTATAACAGTAAATAATCCAATACTAAAGAACACTTAAACGATACATAAGGCTGTAGAAATTTTGTGCAAAGTTCATTTAAATTGTCGTATTTTTTAGAATGTTCAGTTTGCTGCAATAACTTCATGAATCAATCTTTTCCTGTAGCATCTTAGGTTGAAGTTAAAGAACTAGCTTTTTAATTTAATTGCGTCTTATCAAAGGTTGTTGTGGTTTTCTATCTTTAGCATGAGTTATTAAAATTTAAAGTAATTTTGATCTTTATTATTTTAAGCTTATTCCTATCATGTATCTATTATTTTGCACACAAAGGTGAATCCGATGACTGTTATATTGCTTAAGGGTGTAAAATTCCAATTCCATATCCCTGATGCAGAAAAAAACTCTAAATACATTGTCAAGTATTCAATTGTGGCTAGTGCTTTATGATATGATAATTTGGTTAGAACAGTAGCTAATTCAATACTGAAGAATACTTAAATGGTACATAAGGCTGCATAAATTTTGTTAAAAGTTCATTTAAATTGTCGTATTTTTTAGAATGTTTAGTTTGTTACAACAACTTCATGAATCAATATTTTCCTGTAGCATCTTAGGTTAAAGTTAAAGAACTAGCTTTTTAATTTAACTATCTCTTATCAAAGGTTGTTGTGGTTTTCTATCTTTAGCAGGAGTGATTAAAATTTACAGTACTTTTGATCTTTATTATTTTAAGCTTATTCATATTTTGTATCTATTATTTTACAAACAAAGGTGAATCCGATGACTGTTATATTTCTTAAGGGTGTAAAATTCCAGTTCCATATCCTTGATGTAGACAAAAACTCTAAATACATTGTCAAGTATTCAATTGTGTCTAATGCTTTATGATCTGATAATTTGGCTAGACCAATAACTAATCTAATATTGAAGAAAACTTAAATAGTACATAAGGATGCACAAATTTTGTGCAAAGTTCATTTAAATTGTCATATTTTTTACAATGTTTAGTTTGCTGCAACAACTTCATGAGTCAATCTTTTCTAGTAGTGTCTTAGGTTGAAGTTAAAGAACTAGCTTTCTAATTTAACTATCTCTTATTAAAGGTTGTTGTGGTTTTATTTCAACTAATATGAATAATTCACGTATTATTTCCAATGTGACCATGCAGGTACTTTAATCATGTACAGAGGACCATCATTGCTTATCATCGCAAGTATTCTAAACCCTGAAATCTTCTCATTCCTTTTCCCCCTAGATTCTAAATTTATTATTATGACCAACACGATAATCTTAGTCTTTATACCATTTTTATTCTACTTCAAATTTTTATTATCTTGAAGAAATATGCAATTAGATACACAATCCTCAAGAGAACCTGAAATAATAATTTCCATAAATGACCTTAGACCTCTTTAACCTATTGAGTTGTTATTGAACCAAATATATTATATCGATGTAGAATGATTCCAGAATTCTCTTTCACTTTTTGCAGGATATTTGCAATTCTCTTTCTCTTGCGGTAAAGAAGAGAGTGTTGTCGCTAAACGAATTTCAGGTGGGTTTTGATATTGATTGATGTATTTATTCATTTGTTTTGTTTATTGCATGTTATGGACTCTATTCATGTTATTTGCTTTTGATTCTTTCATCTATATTTATAGTTGGCTCCAATCCTTTTTGTGAAGTGACATGTGGGGGCATGTGCCTTCATCAATGACATGCTTTGTTAGATGAATTGATATCTACACTTACAAAAACAATCAAACCCCTAATCAACATCAACTTTAAAGTAATAAATATCCCTCTCAAATAAATAACATATATGTTTGATGTTCACATTGCATTGTACACATGCGATTGCTAGTATTTAAAACTATTTCCTATTTTATCAAGGATTAAGGATTTAAAGTTTGCACTATATAATCTTTTTACCATTGATTATTCATCGTAGGCGTCTACCTTTGAAGTTACTTTTGGTGGAAAGTGTAAAAATCCAAAAATATTTTCCAAGAGGATTTTTTCTAGCAATATTATTTTCTCCTATGCCAAAATAAATATATAAATATTTAGATTTTTATTTAGTGTAATTTGCAACTTATATGCAATTGCTAGTTTAATTTATAAATATCTCCTATTTTATCACGGTTCAAGGATTTAAAGGTTGTATTTCTTTTATGAAAAAGATCTTATATTATATTAATAAAAACATGATACAAGATAATTTCAACAAAAAATTGGGCGGTATGAGAGCACGCCTCAAAGCCACGAGTAAACTAGGCTAAGTCTAGGAATACCAAAACAACTCAAAAAACACCAAAATTAAGTAGCTCCAACAAAAAGACCAAAAGAGGGAGGGTCATGATCATTTGGCCAACCAGGACGAGGAATGTCTTTGCCAATTTGTGACACTTCCCAACCAGAGGCCATGGTTCTTTTTCTTCATTGTTAGCAACAAATTACATGGGAGAAATGGCAATAACCATCCAGGGAAACTTATCCGTTAGAGACGGGAGGTTCCACCCATCATGGGTGCATGACTCAAAATCAATAGGAGATCCCCAATTAAGATGACAAGATGGCGGGCGGGGGGGAAGCCAACCCTGATGGTGAGCTAGGGGAGATATACTTCTCCGCGGTTGATTGAACAAAGATTGATGAGCACGATTGAAAGAGTGCCACTGGGAACAACTCTAATGACCTCCTCGGGAATGGCTACCGTGGGGTGGAGAGCACTGCGAGGGTAAAGGTGGCTCCCAAAAAAAATTACAAGGGGGCATCCCCCCTATGACGTAGGAGAGTCTAGAGGTGATCCACCTCAAGAGACACCTTGTTTACTTAAACTTGTATTCATAGCAACACATTGGAGATAACCACTCACTTATTATACATGGAGAAGTGGTAATCAACTTCAACATTAGAAAAAAATGAATTCCTTTGTTTCCACAACAAGAATAAAATTTACCCTCTCAAAGCATGCCAAATCTGGGAAAACATGTGAGGTAATATGGGGTTATCTCCTAAAATAATATGTTGTTAGGTAAAAAACTCTAGCCGAAGAGGGAAAAAGAATGAATGAATCCAATTCCAAGCACATTTGGCTTTGGGAAAAAGCCAAAATAGGTGTGATAAGGTTTCTAAGTGCGCACAAAAAGGGCATTTGGGAGCCGAAACACAAATTTGAACCAACTGGGTACCAATCAAGAGACCTTGATGTAAGATACACCACAAAAAGTGCAAAATTTTAGGCTCAACATAGGCATACCAGACTGTGTCAAACTTCCTTCTCCAATAGGAAGGAGAGGAATGAATCCCTCACCAAGTGTTGAGATTTTCAACCATGGGAAAATGTGGTGAGAGCCAACGATATCCTTTAATAACCAATTAATTCTGGAAAGGGATATCCACGAAAAACTTCCAGTCTATCCACCAAGGATAGGAGGAACACACACATATTTTATGATTCATATGATTGAGAATAGAATCAATGATTATAGTGATACTAGCACAATCATGGGTGGCAAGATTGTATCGATCTTTTAACTTAATCCAAGGACACCAAGATTGGATACACTTGCAGTAAAGGTCTTGAATGGAGCAAATTCCACATTTGAAGATATTGAGTGCAGAAATTCTAGGGACCTCAACAAGGCTCCGATCTTGGATTTGAATGACAGGAGACCACCACAAAAGTGTTGATTGATAGAAAATCAATTGTGAAAGATGTTTCCTTTCCATTGAAGCCATGGTTTGATTCACTCCCATGCTTTCCAAATAATTTTAAGAACGAAAGTGCCAACAAATTTGATAAGCACCAGAGCAATGTGGAGATTGGCGAACCTTCAGCCTTTCCAGGTCGAGCAGCCATAAGGTGAACCCTCCTTAATGCCATGATGTAGAAGCACTTTCCAAGCTTTTTGACCTTCAATGAAACGAATTATCCATTTGGCATAGAGCGTCTGACTTTATTGCAAGATATCAATAAGACCCACCCCCCCAAATTCACGGGGAAGGTAATAGGTCTCCCATGCGACTTTGTGAAACCCTTTTCCAAAGGAGGCATTAGCCTAGAGAAAATATTTGATAATCTTTTCCAACTTTTACACATAAGTTTTGGATGACACCCAACATGAATAATAATAAACATGAATGGATTTAAGGAATTTGGAGCAAATCTAGAATTTACCAGCTAAGGATAGTGGTTTAGTGATCTAGTATTCCAACTTTTTGGCCACACGTTGAACCACATACCGCCAAAGCTTTGTAGGTGACACTTGAAAGGAAAAAGGAGTGCCAAGAAATTTAAACATCTCACCATGGCCTAACATTTTCAAATCATATGAATCCAACCAAAAGGGAACAAGGAGGAAGGATTGTCTATAAAACTGCATTTTTCACCATTAAATGCAAAATTCCGAGGCCAAATAGAAAATATCAAGGAAATGCATGACATTATGAATATTGTTTTCTTTCTCAATTAAGGAAAGGAAAGAATCATCTACAAAGTGACCATTGAGTAATTGGGACCTATCCATAGTAGGCAACACAATCCCCTTGACAAGCCCTTGGGAAAGCAAATACCAAAAACCTTCTTCCGCAAGAACATAAATAGAAAGCGCTAAAGGGAAACCTTGGCATATGGAGTGAAAGATACCGAAAGGTGCTGAGATGTGGAAATTAATGTTGATTTTGGCTGAGGCACTGGAAAAAAGCATTTTGATATACTGAATGAAGATAGGGCCAAATCCGAAAGTGTGAAGCATAGAAATAATAAATGGCCATTCAATTATGTCATAGGATTTCTCAAATTCAATTTTAATGAACATAATAAGATGGTTGGGTTTGCGAGCCCATTCCATGCCCTCCCAAATGACAATGATTTATCGTTGAGAATGTAGCATCCCTGAATGAATTTAGTCTGCTTCGGCTGTATGATGGCAATAACAATATGGCACAACCGAATCGCAAGATCTTTGGAAATAATCTTGTATGAGACATTAAGAAAGGTGATAGGATGTCAATTAGTAATTTTCTTGGGGTCTCCTAGTTTAGAAATGAAATTGATATTCCCTTTATTGATGTGAGTGCCAAGCGTGTCATTCTAGAAACCTTCAAGATAGACCTAATGGAGGTCTAGGCCAACAATATCCCAAAGAAATTTATAGAATTCGAATGGGAAACCATCACACCCAGGAGCCTTATTATTATCCATTTGCATGACCACTTCATGTAGGTCATCAAGAGTAAGCATATGGTCACATGCTATCTTTTGAGCTGGAGAGAGCTTGCAAAGCACGAAAGCTAGACATTGGTCAAAGGCCACTTTCTTCTCATCTGACGAAGATTGAGCTTGAAAAAACTAGCTTATAATGGTTGACGAATGCCTGTAACATAAGCTAGGGTTCCTTATCCTAATTTTCACCATCTCGAATGGCACAAATTTGTTGAGAAGGCTGTTTGGATTCAAGAGATAGAAAAAATTCTTTTGATACACGATCACCCACTTTAAGCCAGTGAAGATGGACATGAATTTGAGCTTCCCGATTATTGTAGTTGTCTGCAATTTGGATTTTATGACAAAGCTCTACCACCTATAGCTGCAGTGTTTCAAAGAAAGGATTTCCTTCAAGCGCCACCATTGCTCAGCTAAGAGAGGATGAGGTGGCAAAGTATGAATGTTGCCAAATCCTTCCCAACTCTCGACCATAGATTCTAAGTAATTTGTTCTTCCTAGTCATAACATCCTCCCACCATTAGGTCCGGCTAGATTGCATATGTGGATTATAGTTTTGGAAATGACATGATCAAGGAGATAAATTCCACACATGCTTGATGTGGTTGAGGGTGGTTCCATGTCCCATCGAGGCAGTATTGAGAAAAAACTAACCTTTATACAAAAAGGTCACCTATCTTGCCATGTGATACAAAATCTAACATCACTTCCACAAGGAAGGAATAAATGTTGTCAAAATAAAAAAATATTGAGTTGACAACATAGCTCTGTTGAGCCATTTGAGAACCCAATCTGATCCTCCTCAGAGATTGGCCCAAGTGAACTAAGCTTTAGAGGTGGGAATGCAAGAGGCGTTAGGGTCATAAAACCTAAATTTATTGTGCATATAGAACCATGCCTCCCTTTCGCCAGTTGTCCATTACATAGGAAATTGCCCACACTTATTGGTGGAAAGTTCCACCATATTAAAATCACCACATATAACCCAATAAGCACTGGAAATTGCATTAGCTATCCACCGCCAAAGATCGACCCTTTCAACCACATAATTAGAGGCGTAAATGTCAATCAGGACAAAAGGGTGGCTGCTAATATTTGTTTTTTTATAGCTAAAGCGGGTTGAAGGGACTCGTTCCCTATTTACATAAATAGAGGTCTGGCCTCAAGATTTCAAAGCAAAACAACAAAATCATAAGAGAAAAAATAGCTGGATATACATGAACATAGGCCAACATTATCCGAGATATACTATAACTATAGTACTAGGCAAGAGAGGGATTACTCTCTAGTCCCCAAGGTGATAACAACACTAGCAGCCTGAGACACCCGACCAAGGCTGGTATCATCTTCCATTTCAACTTTCACTTTAGAATTCACCCAGTTCAGCCAGAGAAAGTCATAGGCCCTTGCCGTAGATAGCCGCAACTTGGACCACCCAGGTGGGATAGGGTCCGATGGAGCACAAAGGGTCTTCAGATTAGGAAGCACCAAGAGGGCATGGTTGGTAGCCCGATCCCAGGCATACACCACCAGTTGCTTAGTGAAGGCCAAGAGAATGCCGAACCATTTTTTGAGTTCACTGAAGACACCCAAAACCACCCCCAACATGCTCAGAAAAGACTCATGCACAGCCCAAAATGCTAGATAATAATTCGCCACTTCGGAGGCCAGGTTACCATAGTATGCTGGTCGAAGCCAGTGTAGAGCTAGATTCACACTATCCGCTTTAGAGGGACAAATTATCAACAAGTTCTCAATGAATACAGAGGCAACGCCACTATTTAATCATTTCCAACCAACAATAAATAGATAATCTTCGTTGAGGATTTCTTTGATGACATCCAAATCTTCGACGCAAGAGAGACAATTTTTTTTTTTCAACCGGTTGTCTGTTATCCTGGAATGAAATGCCATTTCACGCAGATCACAACTCAAGGCAATTCATGATAGATGAGGGATAGCCATGGCTAGCAAAAGGAGGGAGAAAAAATATAAGGATAGGCCCTTGTCCAAAGCATTATATAGACCATTCGCATCACGCAAGTGTATCATTATACGACGCGTGCTCTAAATCTGCCTCACGCGAGACCATTATCCCCAATCCTTCCCATGCTTTGGAATTGAATGCCACTATCTCTTGTTGTGCTTTCTTGATCCCCGCATTCATCAGCATGTTTGTGTAATTATGAATTTCTCGAAACACGTGCTTAATGTTTCAGGCATTGAAATTCCTGAGTTGCCAAAGGAACTTTTTAACTCCTAGGTCCAATTTCCAAGACAGAGCTTTCTTTTTAATTATGGAATTCACAATTACTAGCGAATCCTCTTCGATTTCTAGATTTTTTATCTTTAAGGATGCTGCTAGATCTAGACCTTTGCTTAGAGCTTGTAGTTTTGCTGAATTACAAGTGCCATCCTTGAGCTTGTAGGAGGCATCACCAATCAATAAACCCTTTTTGTTTCTTATAATGCATCCAGCGCCGGAAATGCCCAGGTTACCTCTGATCACTCCATCAAAGTTTAGCTTGAGGAAAACTAGGGTGGGGGGAGCCAACGGGCTAAACGACGGAGTGAGGCTGAGGAGATCGAAGGGTACTGAGCACTGGCAATGGACTTGATAATTCTAGGCCAGCGTTGCTCGATTTCCCTGTCAATGTTGGAGAAGTGATGAAAGTGGGACCAATTAGCAGAAACTGCCTCAGAGATAGCCCATTCCAACCTGAGAATGACCCTGTCCATTGAGTTTTTCTCCTCCCTAAAGATTATTTTGTTACACTCCCACCAGATGTGCCAAAGAAGTAGCATGATATCACACAACCAAATCGTGGAGAGAGCGCTAGAGTGGAGGTTTACAAGCCAAGCCAAAATGGCTACCGGGAGTGTAGAGGGTTAGACCCATGAGAGATTGAGTTTGACACACAACCAAATCCAACATTTAGCTGTGAATGGGAAATGAAGCAGAAGATGATCACAATCTTCCTCATTCTTCTCACATAGAAAGCACATTGAGGAACCTTGAAAACCAAATTTCTTCCTCCTTTCTTGAGTGATAATTTTTCCTTTGAAATCCATCCAAGTGAAAAGGCCAGCTTTAGGTGGACATGAGGGGGACCAACATGCCTTCCAGATTAGAGCCTCAGCTTCCTACTCAGCATGCAATAATTTATAGCCACAGCGAGGGGAGTATTTACTAAAAGATGCCGTAGTCCAGACAATTTCATCATTACCCCTAGAAAGCACAATCTGTCGTTCTTACAGAGCCGAGTGAAAACTATCCTTAGCTTCCATAGAGAGATTTAGGCGATCAATACTTTTCCATTCCAATAGAGTAGGAAAAATTTCTAGAGTCAGCCCATAGTTGGAAACATATGGTCCCCATTCTTCAACTAAGAGCCTCTTGATTTTCCCAAACTCAGGTTTTTCCCCAAGCACGGGAAAACCATTCCAAGGATCATCACAGAATAATACCTTATCACCTTTTTCAATTTTTAAGGCTGCATTGAATAAGAAGATCTCCCGGCATTCAACTAAGAAGTTATATATATGTGAACCACGAGGGGGGTTAACAATGTGGAGAATTGATTCAGGAAGATGGGCCCCCATATATGTTTTTTCCACCACTTGGTTGTAAAGACACAAATGTTTTGTGAGGAGATTCTAGACCAGATTAGTGCCTAGGGTCAATTTTTGAATACCCAAGTTGAGAATGCTTGCCCTGCCTAGATCTTTGGGTTTGGACAAAGTTTTCCAACTGATCAATGGGATTTTCCTTTCCATAGAGGGACCTTTCCATATCAACTTTCGCATAATCCCGATAAGCTTTGATAGAACACTTTTGGGGATTTTTAGTATGGAAATCATGTATAAGGGGGAGGCAATAAGAACAAATTTGATGAGAACTAGTCTCCCAGCTAGTGATAGCCATTTTCCTTTCCAGGAGTTGAGTTTTGAATTAACTAAAGAGGGGAGATTGTTCCACATCGAGGTCCAACCCGTGCCACCAAACAAAGGCACACCAAGATATTTGACTGGAAGGGAGCCTTTTTTGAAACTGAAGATGCCAAGAATTCTAGCTTCTAGAGAAGGGGGACATTAAAAAAGAAGATGAAGGATTTTTGACCTCTTGTTCAACATCAACCACATAAGAATCAATAAACCCCTTTAGTTCTATGGCCTCCTGAATGCTAGATTTTCCAAGCAAGAAAGTGTCATCTACAAATTACTGGTGAGAAATAGGATCCAACCGCTCCGTAATTCTTAATACCTATAACTTTCCTTCCCAAAATTTATTGTTGATGGCCCTACTCAGTGAGTCAACCATTAGAATGTAGAGAAAGGAGGAGAGAGGGTCAACCTATCTTATACCCCGATTACCTTCAAAGAAACCTTCAGCATTACCATTAATTAAATTGGAGAAAAAAGGCCCAACAATGCAACTGAACACCCAATTACAAAATTGAACCGAAAAACCAAACTTTCTAAGGATTCTGATTAGAAAACACTAGTTGATCTTATCAAAGGCCTTGCTGATATCTAGTTTTAGTACCATACCTATGGATTTATTGTAGGAGAGAGAATGAATAAGTTCATGAGAGAGAAAAATACCATAAAAAATTGACCTCCCCAGCAAGAATCCAGATTGCTCCAGAGAGACCATAGGTTCCAGCAGCCATTTGAGTCTATAAGCAATGGATTTCGAGATGATTTTGTAGGATTATTGCATAGAGAAACCAACCTAAATTCCACAAATGAAGAGGGTCAAGGAATCTTCAGGAAGAGACATATAAAGGTATAGTTTAGTGATTTAAGCACTAAACCGGATCTGCAAGATTCTTCCGTAGCTGCCTAAACATCATAGCCAACGATGTTCCAATTTTTTTGAAATAAATCAGCCTAAAAACCATCTGGACCTGGAGCTTTGTTCTTGCCATAGAGAAAACAACTTTCTCCACTTCACTCATAGTGAAGGGATTAATAAGGGCCACATTTTTAGCATCAGTGACCAGCATCGGGATAATGTCAAGCAAAGAGGATTTCTCTAAATCAAAGGATGTGATGTCACCTTGAAGGAGGGAAGTAGAGAACCAAACCCCTTCATCAGAAGTCTATTCTTGATCAGAGAGGACAATACCGCCATAACTCTTTATCTTAGAGATGAAAGATGAGCTCCGCCTTGCTTTTACGAATGAATGAAAAAAATTTGTGTTCCTATCACCATCCTTGAGCCATAATTCCCATGATTTTTGTTTCCAAAAGACCTCCTCATGTAGAATCAACTCACCAAGTTTGGATAGTAAAGACTTCTCTAGAAGAAACTCTGCCTCCCCCATGCTAGAGACAAAAATTAACTCATTTAGAGCTTTCAACTCGGCTTCCACTCTAGCCTTTTCTTGGAAGATATTCTTTAAACAAGATTTGTTCCAAGACCTAAGATCCCTTTTGAGATTTTTTAGTTTTTGCGCAAGCACCAACATCTTTGAACCTTCAACCTGATAGGAGTGCCACCATTGCGAAATGTTGTGTTCTAGAGAGGAATCCCTCAGCCACATAAGTTCAAACTTAAAAGGGGACTTGCGAGGGGCAAGGTCGATATTGATTGACAGGGAAACCGAGAAGTGATCAAAGCCAAACTATGGAAGAATCGAGCATTCTAAGACAACATTATTTAGAGACCACTTAGGGCCAGCTAAGAACCTGTCAAGCCTTTCAACAATATTACTGAAGCCCTTCCTACAATTGCTCTAGGTGAACCAACCTTTCTTGGGCTCGATATCTAAAAGAGAGTTGTCAGAGATAAAGGAACAAAAATTATCTTGGGATTGCTGATTTCTAGAAATACCACCTTTGTTTATCTTTCTCAGAGGTGATAGCATTGAAATCACCACCAAGAAGAAACAATTGATCTTTGAGGGGGGGAAAATACCTAGATATGTCTTTTCAAACCTCTCTTTTTCCAATTATGCTATTCAGACCATACACATTAAGAAGGTAGAAGACCGAGTGAGAAAATTTTGGGCAAACCTGATCCAACTACCAACTATGATTCTGGTGGATTAGATTAACCTAAACCTAACTTTCCTTCCACCAGAATTCCAAACTCCCTGAGGCCTCAGTAGCATTGGAGAAGAAGAAATTACATCCCTTAACTATATTTTTCCAAAGTGTAGCTGATTCCATAGTGGCCATCTTTGTTTCTTGAAGCAACACCATACTCACCTTTGAGGAGAAGAGGTAACACTTAAACAAGTGTTGTTTATCAAGGGTGTTGAGACCCCTGATATTCCAAGAAAATATTATCATTTAGGAGAGGGAAGGACATTTGCCTCTCCGAACACAACTTTGGACAAGTTTAGGAAACTTTTTTTGCCAACATCCACTTCCAACAGTGCCTGTTCTTGTTTGGATTTTCTGCCTTTTTTTCCAGCTGAGCCACATATGGCCTCCTTCAACCCTGCTTGAACCAAAGCCAATTTTGAGGAAGCTAAAACTTGTACTGACAAATCTGACTCAAATTCTCCTTCCTCTAAGGTGCCATCACCTAAAAGGGACTAAATCTTATTAGTCTTGACTTTATCCAGGAGCCAAGATTGTAGCGAGTTTAGGGAAGCCACTTGCCCTTGATCGAAACCTTCCTTAATAAGGGAAATTAATTCCCTGGAGTTTTTATGTATTTCTTCAGTTTCTTTTAAAGAGAAAGAGGTGAAATATCACTCACCAAGGGTGAAGCCATTTTGCTCTCCTCTAGCCCTTTCATCATAGAGCCAACCTTCTGAGAATCCAAATCCTTAGAAGCCTTGGCCAGTTTCAAAGAGCAGGCCTTATTCAGATGACCCAACTACCCACAATAAAAATAATTTGCATTTAGACCCTCATACTCAATGGTAAAGCACCTGGGGCTGGAATTTGTTTAGACAGTCAAAGACGACAACAGAGGGGTTGCCAGGTCCATCACCACAAATATACACACTGAGATTTTGTGCTAGAAATTTAGGGTAGGATTATGAATGGGCATGACGGTCCCCAAGGAGTTCACAATTGGCTTCAAAAATAGACCATTTGCGGAGATCCAAAGGCATATTATGAATGATTAACCAAAGTGGGGCCTTAGAATTTTTTTCCTTCCAGGGGTCAAAGTTTGGTGACCAAGGATGAAAGTATAGGCTGGAAGAGTTCATGAGCCAGGGTCCTTCTTTAAGCACCAAATTCAGTAAATCAAGGGAGGGGAAACATACCTGGAAAAATCTATTGGCAAGGAAACTGACTTTTGGTTTAGCATTTGAGCACCAATAGCATGTGACCTATCTTGAAATCCTCCTCCAAGAGAAATGGGAGCCTAAAAACTTGTAGAAAATTTCCCTTTTCACCCCTGTATAAGAAAAATCAACTTTGGGAGGAGGAGGCACCAAGAGATGTACACTTTATGTAGCGATTTTGAAATCGATTCCGCCAACCTTGAAGTCTTCCGAGTTCTTCAGCCTATCAGACCCAACCGGGGTTGGATTGAAATGGACCTCCTATATCACCTCAACAGTCAACTCAGCCTGTACCAGGCTTTTTACTGCTACCATGTTTTCCAGTACCGACTCCTCGAACAAAGAAACTAGGGTTTTGACAACCAAGCAAGTACCGAATTGTCCAATCAATTCAAGTACAACCTTTTCTGCTTCAATTTCACGAGAATATCCATGGGCACTACCTCACTAACCATTTCCCACTGGGATCTTGTTCACACTAGTGAGGACCCTAGCACCCGGTGTGGGAAGCCCATCTCCGGCCACGACCTTTGTTATTTTTGAAAAAACAAGCTTTTTTCCTTTTTTACATTTTTTGTATAATTCGCTATTTTTGTGAATTTTGTATAATTCACAATTTTCACTAATGCGACACTCCATCACTCCTTGTGAGCGCAAGCACAATGTTATTAGCAGCTGGTGGCTGCCAATATTAAATAAGGCCTAGATGGCACAATTGGCGGAGTTGACACCATGATCCATAAAAAAGGGCACCATTTAAGTTTAAAAAGGGATATTAAACCCCCATGCCCCCCATCATGATTACTGCAGAATGTCAGGATATTAAGCCAGATGGATTTACAAATCATCTCCAAATGAAAACCTATAATTTTCACTTCCTGCAAACACAACACATCTAAATTGGAAATTTTTTGACAAGCATCTCAAATAATATACTTGCAGTTGGAGTCTGTAAGAACATGCACATTCCAAGATATGTAATTCATGGTAAATCATGTTCAAAGGCCATACTATCAGCATTCAATGCATCCAAGGAATCAAACCGATTTTGCTGAAACTGAGCATTATTGTGCTTCAAGAAGTCATGCAACTAATTTTTCCTTCACTCGACATATTCTATGTTATATACTTCCTCTGTAGAATTCACACTATGAGCTAGGCTGTGATCTCGAGAGTGGCGAGGAAGAATTTAAGCCCTTTTGAATGGGCCATGTGAACTAGTTGTTAAGAGAAACTGAGCTAGTGAAAGAGTAAAGGAATTTCAGATGGGATTTTTTTGGTCCATGAGAAGCAAGGCAACTTTGGGCATGCTGTAAAATTTAGGCAAAGGGACAAGTGATTTGTTAGAAATTGACTCCTTGAGACGTTGATCATGAGATTGTTCTTTAATAGATGTCTCTCTCGAGCCATTTGAATCGGGGACCCTGGTGATGAGTGCATAGTTTGGCTCATTAATATCATTTCTTCAGAGCAAAAATACTCTTCATGACATGACTTATTTATGAAAACCGTTTATCACATGACCTCCTACTAACTATTTTTATGAGATCAAATGTGATGATGTGTGCAGGGAATGATGGAGGTTACTAGTGGATAAGTTGCCCAAGTTCGATGCATGCGGCTGAAGACTGTTTCCAAATTGACCTATTAGCTTGGGCTTGACTCTAACGGCCCATAGGAATCTAAGAGTTTTAATTGATATTTGATGAAATAGTGTTTAATGCCATCTGATATGGCGGATATTGTAACAAACATTATCTATATGAAGAATTTTTCTTCAAAATTGGTGGTACCACTTTTTGATTGATCGAAGAAGATTATCTACATACTGTTCTGGATTTGTTTTGGATATTATGATCTCATTTCGAAGTTAATGAGAGCTACAGTATTTTGAGAATCAAAATTTGTTGATCACTCTATCCCGAGGAAGAGCAAGGGCCCACTCGACCGAGGAGATACAAGGTTACTTTGAATTTTTCATGCATACAGTCCTTCAATTAGTTTTACTTCAATTATCATTTGATGAGTTTTTACATGCATGTTTTGATTAACTGTCCCTATTTTCTCCATTATTGCTTTCACTTAAAGTAGATGCTTTTGTTATGCCAATTTAGTTCATAAATAGTCTTGCTTTCTGTTGAATTCTAGTTATTCAGTTATGGTTTAAATCATTAAGAATAAGAGTGTGTGTGTATTTTACTTTATAGTAGAAGATTAGTTGTTGAAATCCATTTCATTACAAACAGTTGAATCCGTAGACTTGTATTGAATTTCCGTAGATTTTAACTACACTTCTGTAGAAAAGCCACTAAAGCTAAGTAAAACCCGCAACAAACTCAACACATAACTGGTTCTCCTAGACTCCATTGCATATTGCCTAGGACACAGCCCTGGTTTATAATGAAATTGACAAAGAGCATGTTAGTTAAATGATTGGATGAATACAACGACCCATCATTTTTGGCTCCATTGCTAGGGAACTACATAACCATAAGCTCCATTATTTTATTCCATATGTTATGGGTGTTAATAGAGTTCATATAGGAAACCAGTCATTCTCTCGGACCTCAATTTAAACCAACCAACCTGGATGCATAGGTCACGAGATAACCAAGGGAGATTTATATCACCCAATATTCAACAAATATCTTTAAATAATTCACAAGAGAGAAACATTGAGAGTGATACAGATTCCAATTCCACTCCTAGAACCTTTTCTGAGCATTCTGTATCCTCTTCACATCATTCTCTAATGGGGGATCTTGGGAATGTTGAAGAACAACCTTTAGGACAAAAATTTACATACCACATTGTCCTCAATGCAGATGAGGATACACCCATGAAAAACATCTCACCATCCATCCTCCCCCTCTTTTGAGGAATGACCAAAGAAGACCTTGATCAGTTTCTATTTGAATTTAAAATCTTATGCCAAACATATGATTACCGAACTGACAATCAAAAACTCAAATTATTTCCATCCACTCTCAAAGATTCTGCTATGAGATGGTTTATGGAGTTACCATCTAACTCCTTTAATTCCTGGGAAGCCATGGAAACAGCCTTCCTAGATAAATACCAAGACTATTGTAGAGGAAGGGATAGGAAGGAGGAGTTCTTCCAAAGACAACAAAAGGAAGATGAGAATCTAGAGGATTATCTGGATAGATTCCTCTTTCTTCATAAACGTAGTGTGTATGAGTTGCATGCAGACATCACTAAAACAGTCTTTCTGAAAGGACTGGATGAAGAAACCAAGGATTCTCTCCATCTCATGGGAGGTGGAGATGTGCATAAGCTTACCATGGAACAAATTACTGAGCTATGTAGAATATATTCTAGAACACATGGAGGGATAAGAAGGAAACAAACATCCAAGTCTTTAGGTACCTCTGAACTTCTAGAAGAAATGGCCAACATGAAAATAGGCATTCTGCTACAATTAACATCCACCATAGATGGACTCAAGGCAAAATCCACCCTGCTAAAGAACCATTGGACATGTATTGCCCTAAATGTTAGAAGAGACACCCCTTGAGAGAATGTCCTTTGGATGTCACAGATATGTGCTTAATCTGCAAAGTTACTGATCATGACAGTAAACATTACACACTTCTACCACAATTAAAGGGAGGTTTGAATGCCATCTCTCAAACAAGTGCTGAATTAAATTTTTTCCAGAGACCAAACAATCAAGGTGGGTTCCCATCTAGACCAACTCAGAATCCCTGGAGAATTCCATGGCCAAATCAGGCCTCTCAATCTTCTTGGGGACAACCTGAGTGGGAAAACTCAAACTGGATGACTTATCCATATCCACCACCTTGGAAAAATCCCTACACTCAGCCGGGTTGGGCTCCACCACCTGCAGCCAATCCTTGGCACAATCAACAGTGGGGTCCTCAACAAAATTTTAGCCAAAATCAGTCCTGGGCACCACCACAAAACAATAATCAACAACGTAGGTTCCAGCAGCCACATCAAGCCTTGATGCCTCCACCTCAATCCTACCAAAATCAAGGACAAGCAACAAAACCACAACTTCTGGCTTAGCCAGTAGCCAATCCTATAAATCAATAGACAACTTTGATTGATGACACAAATGCAGGTAATACTGTGTAAGTTAACACTATTGGTAATTTACGATTACGATCTGGAAAAATATTGAAGCCTCCTGTTGTTATCACAGAACTGCCTGATGATGCCAATAAGGAAGAAAAACTTGAAGGTAACACTGGTTCTTCACCAATACCAGATGAATAGGATGCTCAAATACCCAAACCAACTACAACCCCTTTCCCTGAGCGATTACAGGACACTCGGATTGTAGATGAAATAGAACTAGTTCAGGAATTTAAAAAAGTACATATTGAGGTTCCACTGCTACGTGCAATAAGGGACATCCTTGAACTAAACTAAACCATTAGAAATGAATGTATAAAGATGCCAAGAATAAAAAAGAAATATCCAAAGACTGTCAGAGTCAAAGGAAATTTGGCTGATTTAGTTGCTGGCACCCTTATCTCACCAAAATATGGGGATCCTAGGAGCCCTGTCATTACTATTTGTATAAACAACCAGTCAATATCTAATGTTTTGGTGGATCTTGGTGCTACTATTAATGTCATCACAATAGAAATGTTTAACCAACTATCCTTGATAGGACTTCAACCAACCAACACTGTTCTGTAGTTAGCAGATCAATCCATTGTTGTACTTGATGGTGTGGTTGAAGATATAATGGTCACTGTTGAATCATGGGAGTACCCAGTTGATTTCATGGTTTTGCAGCCTAAAGCTTAGAAGTTGGGATATCCAGTCATCTTGGGGAGACCTTGGCTGGCTACGGTTGCTGCTTACATTGACTATAGGTCAGGCAACATGACAATTCTAAATGGGCAGAAATCCAAACACATTTCATTATATCCTCCTGCCCAGCCTTATACGAACAATTGTGACCAGGTATGGGTGGATTCTTTGGATGCTAACTCTTTGAATTATTCTTTTCTGGCCACTATTATAGTACACAATCATATGACAGAGGCTACAGAGTCTTATATGTTGATTGATTCTAAGGACTCTGCAACTATGGAAATCAGTACTACTTCTACAGAATTCGGAATATCGGCAGAAGACATTACCTCTATTGAGTCTGGTAGGAAACTCTATGCTTATAATTTCAAACATCTAGTTCCTAATTTCTATTGTCCTTTAACTAAGGTTCTATCTTTTGATAACGTATCCATCCTGCACATGCTCCAGCCCCATGTTTTCCCATTGAATTCTTTTATCACTAGTACAGAGCTTGCTCTTGCGGATGATACTAAGCAGGTGCTTGTTAGTATGGGTAGAGAGTTGACTATAGGAAGTGACTTGGAGGTCAATCAAGAAGCTAGGGTGCTTGAGGTTCTGAAGAAACATTCCCATGCTTTTGCTTGGGATTACACTGATATGAAAGGAATTCATCCTAGCATCTGTACACATCATATTTACACTGATGACGTCAAACCTATAAGGCAGCCGTAACAAAGAATCAATCCGGCATTGAGAGACATAGTCAAAACTGAGATTGAAAAGCTCCTAAAGGTAGGGTTCATCTATCCTATATCTGATAGTAAGTGGGTTTCCCCATTAGTTATTGTTCCCAAGAAGAATGGTAAGTGGCGAATATGTGTTGATTACAGGGAACTTAACAAAGCCACCAAGAAATATTATTTTTCCCTGCCTTTCATTGACCAAGTCCTAGAAAATTTGGCTAGTAAGAAATATTTCTCTTTCTTGGATGGGTTTAGTGGGTATAATCAAATTAGTATTTCCCTTGCTGATCAGGATAAGACTACTTTTACGTGCCCTTGGGGTACATTCGCTTACAAAGTCTTACCTTTTGGGCTTTGTAATGCCCCTACCACATTTCAACGGGTAATCTTGGCTATTTTTGCAGATCTTGCTAATGATTGTGTTGAGGTTTATATGGATGATTTCACTGTCCATGGATCTAATTTTGATGAATCTTTGAATAATCTTGAGAAAGTACTCAATCGATGTGAACAACACCAACTATCTCTGAGTCATGAAAAATGTCTAATGATGGTTGATCAAGGAATTGTCTTAGGTCACCATGTTTCAGCCCAAGGTATAAAGGTGGATCCCAAAAAGATATCAGTCATCACCCAATTACCTACACCAGCTAATCAGACTAACATCAAAATTTTCCTTGGCCATGTAGGTTATTACCGCCGATTCATAAAAGATTTTAGCAAAATTGCTGCCCCAATGTTTTCATTGCTAACCAAAGATTGTGTTTTTGAATGGTCTTCTTAGTGTCAACAGGCAATTGATTCCATCAAAGAAAAGCTGACAACAGCTCCTATCTTACATGGCCCTGACTGGGGACAACCTTTCCATATCCACACTGATGCTTCTAATACAGCTATGGGCACTGTCCTTGGACAAAAAGACTCAGAAGATCATATGTATGCAATTTACTTTATCAGATAAAAATATGACTCCTATGGAAAAGAATTACACTACTACGGAAAAAGAGTTTTTGGCTGTGGTATATGCTTTGAATAAATTTCATCATTACATCACTGGATATAAAAATTTTGTTTACACTGACCACTCTGCCATTCAATATTTGATGAACAAACCAATGGTTGGTGGAAGGCTCATTCACTGGTTGCTCTTGTTGCAAGAATTCAATCTCACTATTATAGATAAGCCTGGGAAATCTAACATTGTTGCTGAATTTCTTTCCAGAATAAATGTTTCAGGTGATGACGAAGCAGTCCAAGATCAATTTCCTGATGAACACTTGTTTTCTATCTCCACTAAGACTCCCTGGTTTGCTGATCTCACAAATTATTTAACAACAGGGAAGTTTCCTGCTTATTTTACTCATAAGGAAAGAAGGCGATTGGTTAGAAATAGTGCAACATATAAATGGTGTAACAGATTCTTATTCAAATGTTGTCCTGACATGGTCCTTCATAGGTGTGTTCATGAGGATGAGGTACATGACATATTGCGAGCATGTCATAATGAGCCAGGTGGTGGACATTATTCAGTGAAATGAACAATTCACAAGATCCTTAGAGCAGGGTACTATTGGCCTTCCCTCCACAAGACTATCAAAAAGTATGTGTGGTAGTGTGATGCATGCCAACGAATGGGAAAACTTACACTTTCTACGGAAATGCCTCTTGACCCTTAGTTGGTTCTAGGACCATTTGAGAAATGGGGTATTGATTTTGTTAGACCATTTGATCCTCCATCTTTCGGGAAGGAGTATCTCTTGGTATGCAAAAACTATGTCACCAAATGGGCTGAAGTTCAAGCATTGGCATCTGCAAATGAGGATGTTGTTGCTGATTTTATCTACAACTAGATATTGCTACGATTTGGAGCACCAAGGGCCATTGTATCTGATCAAGGTCCTCAATTTGTTTCGAATATGATTGAAGCTTTCTTAGGAATCTATAGAATCAGGCACTAGAAATCATCACCATATCATCCACAATCCAATGAGCAAGTGGAGGTAACCAATCGAGAGCTCGAGAATATTCTAACTAAGGTGGTTAATGCCAACAGAAAGAATTGGGTACCAAAGCTTCTTGAGGCCGTCTAGGCCTACAAAACAACCTAGAAAACAACTACTGGTTTCTCTCCCTATGAGTTGGTCTTTGGGAAGAAGCCACTGTTACCTGTGGAGTTTGAATTGCGCACCTGGTGAACAACGTTGGAAGTTGGATCAATTTGGATGAAGCACAGTGTGAGTGAGTGTTGTAGTTGAATGAATTGGATGAAATGCAGATGGAGGCACAACAACAGACCGAAATTCTACAGCATTAGTGGAAAGCTTGGCATGATGCTCATATAAAAAAATGGATATTTTATGAGGGACAGTGGGTTTTGCTCTTTGATTCACGCTATCAGACGTTTAAAGGAAAGTTGCATACATGTTGGTTAGGTCCCTATCAGGTAAACCAAGTGTTTGATAATGGCTCTGTTCGATTGATACCAATTGATGGAGAAAAACAAACTCTTCTAGTAAATGGGCATAGGCTCCGAGTTTATCACCAGCCACTGGATAGAAGGACTTTTACTGATGAAATTCTATTATGAATAGACATGCATGTTGAGGAGGCTCTTTGCCTCTCATGCATGGAATAATTAATCTTGTGAAAATACAATAAAGGAAGATGGTCCTTCATTCGATCTTCTTCCCTTAGTTAGTAGTTTTTATGGTAATTTCCAATAAATGCAGGAATTTTTGTTGTTTCTACTACCACTAATCATGTTTCATCCCAAATTGCAGGGTGTGGGAATCTACGGATATTGGCTAACTAAGTGTAGCATGGCTAAGTGCATTTAACTTGCTAATGATATTTCTATGCAAAACATTCCCCCATGTAGTCATTTGTCATTATGATGCAATCATGAAATGATTATTATGATCATTCTAGATCTCTTCCAAATCCGGCTTTATGAATGATGACATAAAGGGAATAATGCCTCATAAATCTCCATATGCTTTGATGTGTCGCACTCTCCAACGACAGGACAAATGGCACATGCTCCTCAACCATGGGATATGTGCTGCCACAAAAATCTTAATCTCACACGGGTGGTTGGTCTTATCACTATTTTTTCACCGTCACCTTCGCTTGATGTTGTGCTACCCAAGGAATATGGTGTCATTTTAAATTTAATGCTTTGCAACCACCTCTTCCCGTTGTGGTATGCACATTAATCACAACTGGTTTTCATCAAACACTCGATGGGAAGTGGAAGAAACACTCTGCTCTGGTCTTTCTGCTACTGTGTATTTCTTAATTTTTTTTGGCTTAGCATGGGACCACGAAAGACATCAAAACCTGCTTCACCTGATGCCTTACTCCGGAATGCCGCCATTTCATAGGTATTTCATGATTTCGGATGGTTAGATTTCATTTGGAAATTTGAAGGGTTTGAACATTGTGGAAGAGTTCTTGAACAATTTTGAGTCCACATGCTTGCAAGTTGGTGGACGACGAGTTGAAATCACCAGTCAGGTCATTTCTGACCTGTCTGGCCTACCAAATTTCGGGTTAAAGGTTATGAAAAATGCGCCTTTGCAAAACTTATTACTCAGTTCCACGACAAAGGAGAGGTACTCCCAGAGGTCATCCTGACTCCATTGGGTGTCCAGAAGGGTGTTAAGCGTAAATGTTTGCCTGGAATCTGGGGAGAGATTGCTAAATGGGTCAACAGGTATTTTATATGCGACAGACAAGCTTCTATTCTGGGCGGTGATGCGCTCAAAATGCTCATTCACCTTAAAAAGGGACATGTCAACCAGGACCTTCGGGTCAATTTTCCATAGTACCTCACAGATTCTATCATTAAGGTATGTCAGAAACACCGGTCCAATGGGGGCAAGTCTACACTTAAGCACCCAGGGTTGATTCACCTGTTGTGTACACACCAAGTTTTCTTTCGCCCAAAGCGGAGGCTCAAGGGACGTGTTGGTGGCGAAGGTTCTAGGCCTATGCAACAAAAATATGGTCTCTCTTTGGCACCTTGGTCTACCATTGCATCAGGCCCTTCACATAGTCAAGCAGAGGTGGCTGACGTCCCTGAGCACGCTAACATGGTTGGTAGTCCTGAGGGACCACTCCCATCCATTTCTGATTCAAAAGGCAAGTGTCCCATGGCCCCCTCTTCCTCCATGCAACTACAGTCCCGTCGGCTTGGCTCATGTTTGCAGATAGGTGGTTTCCAACTGGAGTCCCTGCCTGATGACACCACCCACATTCAGGAGGAATTACACATGGAGGATGTCCCGGCTGCTCCATCATCTACTTTTCCGTCATCTACGGAAATTCACACTGTAACTCTGGAAATGATTGACACTCAAGTGGCACCTTCTAACAACTATTTGGAGGAGATAGCACTGCTAAAATATCAGTTACAAGGTATGGAAGAATCCACCCTTTTATTACAAGCTGAATTTACACAAAAGACAGTAGAAAAATTTTGGGAGATTGCTGCCCTGCAACATGAAGTGAGTTGTTGAAAGTGACAATGTGATATAGGTCTTACCCTCTTAAATAATTTCCAACAGTTGTCCCTTCAGAAAAGGGTATTGCAGAAAGAAAATCAGAAATTAAAAAAGGAAAAAGAATCTTTAGAAGAGGAAAAACAAAAATTAACATCTATCTTAGACTTTGTTTGTCCTTTAACCATCAAACTACTGTCCTGTAGGAAACCCTCCTCAGTCTACAACATGTATGTCCAAGAACAATTTTATTCTTGGCAGTTATTTCAATTGTGTTCTCAAGCCCCTCACGAAATTCCTGATGGACCTATTTTTTTATTAGTCTACAAGAACAACACTCCAGAAATTCAAAATTTGCTCTTTGAATTTTATCTACATAACATGATAGTGACCAATGTCCCTGATTTCTTAATCAACCTATTTGTGGGTTATTTTCAAATTAAAGCATTTCAGTCTGTATTGAGGAATCAGATAACTTGGAGACAACAAATAGACAGTTACAATAACGCTACTCAGTCCATCGGATTTTACATTCACCCAACCCATCACACAGATGTTGCCTTGTGGAAAAACTTTAGATCATTGTACTACCAGGCAGGGGTTGGGGTGCATACTTCTCAGATTTTGCTTCAGTGTATTATTGATTTTGAAAATTATAGTCAGGAAAATTTTGGGGCTGCTTGGAAAGCTTGTGACAGAAGATGGGATACTTTAAGCCTACCTTTGAAACGTAGGGAGGTCCTCTCCCCTTAGAATTTGAGCTGGAGCATGCGAAGGGGTGATGCCCTCATTGCCATTATTAGACAAACTACAGAAAAGACCAGCCAACAATACACTGATGAATGGGCCGACCTTCAAATACGACCTACACTCCTCTTGAGCCCTCTCACAACATGGCAGAATAATGCAGCACAGTCCCATGACAGTTTCACTGTTTGGGTGGAAATTATCTCCAATACTCAGGGCTGCAAGAATACCACAAAGCAATACGCTGATCAATTCAAGGAGTATGACATGGCTAAATTACTTATAAGGTGAGTAGGACACAAATGAGTTGTATTGGGACATGCAACATGTAAAGTCAAGGGGAATGATGAGTGCATAGTTTGGCTTATTAATATCATTTCTTCAGACCAAAAATACTCTTCGTGACATGACTTATTTGTATATGAGGATGTTTTGTATAGTCATGTCTTAGTAGGTTGATGCATTTTTCCTTGCTATTATTTATGAAAACCGTTTATCACATGACCTCCTACTAACTATTTTTATGAGATCAAATGTGATGATGTGTGCAGGGAATGATAGAGGTTACTGGTGGATAAGTTGCCTGAGTTCGATGCATGCAGCTGAAGACTGTTTCCAAATTGACATATTAGCTTGGGATTGACTCTAACGGCACGTAGGAATCTAAGAGTTTTAATTGATATTTGATGAAACAATGTTTAATGCCATCTGATATGGCAGATCTTGTAACAAACATTATCTATATGAAGACTTTGTCTTCAGAACTGGTGGTACCACTTTTTAATTGATTGAAGAAGATTATCTGCATACTGTTCTGGATTTGTTTTGGATATTATGAACTCATTTCGAAGTTAATGAAAGCTATAGTATTTTGAGAATCAGAAGTTGTTGATCACTCTATCCCAAGGAAGAGCAAGGGCCCACTTGACTGAGGAGATATGAGGTTACTTTGAGTTTTTCATGCATACAATCCTTTGATTAGTTTTACTGCAATTATCATTTGATGAGTTTTTGCATGCATGTTTTGGTTAATTGTCCCTATTTTCTCCATTATTTCTTTTGCTTAAAGTAGATGCTTTTGTTATGCCAATTTAGTTCATAAACAGTCTTGCCTTCTGTTGAATTCCAGTTATTCAGTTATGGTTTAAATCGTTAAGAATAAGTGTGTGCGTATTTTACTTTACAATAGAAGATTAGTTGAAATCCATTTCATTGCAAACAGTTGAATTCTGTAGACTTGTATTGAATTTCCGTAGATTTTAACTACACTTCCGTAGAAAGGCCACTAAAGCTAAGCAAACCCCCAACAAACTCAAGACATAACTGGTTCTCCTAGACTCCATTGCATATTGCCTAGGACACAACCTTGGTTTATAATGACATTGACAAAGAGCATGCCAGTTAAATGATTGGATGAATACAACGAACCATCACCTAGTTTGAATTGGTTTATTCTTATTCTTAGGTCCTCCAATTTTTTTCCACCCCTCCTCTTGAGGGGGTTTGGCCACTTTAGAAACCACCTTAGGCATTGGGCAGTTGCATAGGACATAGAGAGAACAATTCTTGATCTTATGATCAAAGGCCTAGATTTTGTGGTCAGGCATTATAAAAGCATTGAGGCTCAATACAAATAACCTTCCCTACATAAGAAGTTATTTGATGTGGGAAATGAACACATAACAATGGGAGGCCAAGAAATTCTACCAAAAATGGCACTTTGAGTCATATAGTTAGAGACCACAAAATATTTGGTCCATGGAGAAAAAACCAAAAGAGAGTTATGAACATACCAAGTGGCCGAGCGGGTCAGATTGGTCAAGGCATGCGACAGAGTAGAGAAACAAAAAAGGAAAAAACCCTTGGTCATGTTTTGAACAACCTCGATTTAGATGCCATGAGTAGCACATGCTGAGTCAACCCATGATTTTATCATGCTTTCAAAGGGGATGTGACCCACAAAATATCAAATAAGGAAAAATTTCTCTAACCACTGACATGGAACATTAAACTCAGGAATAGGTAAAATAACATCAGGGGGAGATTCATTACCTCATGGAAGACCTTTGGGATGAATTTCCAAGGGAATTTTAGTGGTGGTACCATTACTTAAGAATCCACAAGCTCCAGCCATGGCTTCAACAACTGGGCTTGAGGTGGAAGAGGCCATTATATAGGTGTACCCAGAGGGTGAGAAACCCTAGAAAAAATTGATAGAGGAACTATTCCACAACGCCCAAAGAGGCTATGGTATGACATGCACATAGAGGAAACCCTAGAAGATCTTAATCCTTTCTTGGTGGGGTCAAAGGTTGTATTTTGAAATCATATATATGAAATTTTTCTAATGGATATTATCCTCAATATGATTTTCCATAATACCTAGAAACATTATCTTACAATATAATGAGAGATTGTAAGGGAAAGAAAAATTTAAACTTAAGATTTCAGCTTACTTGCTTAATAGATTTATTCATAAAAAATATGGATCATTTATGGATGATTTTCTTATGTAATTTGATGATTGCATAGAGGACTATGATTTTCCTCCTGATGTTGAGTTTGGTTATGGTTGTGTTTTTCATCTTTGGTGGTGAGATTGTTAGAGTAGGTATTTACCTTAGCTCATGTTCACCTAGGTACTTTATTTACCTTTATTGTATTTATCCTCACCCACTTATGTGTGTGGATATTTCTTTTATATTATTTAGATATTAGGAGATATTATCTAGTTGTTAGGTATAGTTCTTTCCTTGATCTATGGTATTGACTAGTTCTTTCCACAACTATGAGTAACAATATCATATATTATTATGGAACTCAATGAAATACAATGAGAATGGGCTTTGCTTATATAGGCAAGGAATAAAAATCTAAGAACTAGTCAAGGTCATAGATCAAGCCATAAATCATGGAAAGAACTAGTCATCAAAGAGCTAGTCAAGTCCATAGATTTATGAGAGAACTAGACGTCAAGGATCTAGTCAATACCATAGATCTAGGAAAGAACTAGTCAATACCATAGATCAAGGAAAGAACTATACCTAACAACTAGATAATATCTCCTAATATCTAAATAAATAAAAAGAAATATCCACACACATAAGTGGGTGAGGATAAATACAATAAAAGTAAATAATGTACCTAGGTGAACATGAGCTAAGGTAAATACCTACTCTAACACCCCCCCCTCAAGTGAAGCTAGGGGCCAAAATAGAAGTGGCATGTCCACAGTATGAGTCCTGACAACTAGGCCTGATGAGGTACTCATGTACAATAGATCCATGAAGAAATCTCGAACCAAAAGAAGGAAATAATCCTGTTATAAGGAAAGAGAAAGAAGAAGAAGAAGGAATATGTTATCACAAACACCTTCCAAGAACAACTTCTAAAACCCCAAGCATTCCACGCAACTCAAGGTAGTGAGGTGATGCAAAAGGCTTCGTAAAGATGTCTGCAACCTGCTGCTGAGTCGAAAGGTACTCCAAGCAAAGAACTCCATCCTGAATGTGTTGCTAAATGAAGTGGATGTGTATCTCGATATGCTTGGTCCGCTGGTGCTATACTGGGTTACGAGAAATGTGAATTGCACTTTGGTTGTCACACCAAAGTACAGTCAGTGAATCTTGTGGGAATCTGAACTCTGTCAATAACTGGTGAAGCCAAAGAATTTGCTGACTCATTGTAACTGCTGCCCTGTACTCCACCTCTGAAGATGAAAGTGCAATAGCCTATTGCTTTTTACATGTGCAAACAACTGGAGAAGAACCAAGAAAAAAAAGATAGCCAGAAGTGGAACGCCTGTCATCAATAGAACCTACCCAATTTGAATATGTATACCCAACCAATTAAGTAGAGCCCCTAGTGTAGTGTAGGCCAAAGTGGGAAGTGCCATGCAAATAGCACAAAATCCTTTTAACAGCCTGCCAGTGACTACTATGAGGAGAATGTGCAAACCGAGATACAAGGCCTACTACAAATGAAATATCAGGGTGAGTATTGGTCAAGTACACGAGACTCCCAACCAACTGCCTATACAATGTAGGATCACAAAGTGGTGTGGTACATGTGGATGTAAGAGTAATTCCAGACTGAAAAGGAGATGGACTTGGCTTGCAATCAGCCATATCAAAGAACCTAAGAAGATCATGGGTGTACTTTTGTTGACTCAAATGAATCCCTGAATCTGTCTAAGAAATCTGCAAACCAAGGAAATAATGCAATAGCCCAAGATCTGTCATGTCAAACTGTGTCTAGATAGTCTAATGTGAAAGAAGAGATAAAATCATCAACATACAAGAAAGTATCACAATACCCTTACAGAATTGCAACAGTAGAACACTAATATGTAGAAAATATTACAGATCACAAATAAAAGTGCAAAATAAATAACACGACACAGATAGACAAGATTCCTAACATGGTTCACCCAATTTGGGCTTGTATGTCCACCAAGAATCACTTGCTCAGATTTTATTACAAGCCTCCACTCTCTGCAATAAATCAAGTACCCAGATCCATTTGGAGCTATGCCTCAACAAACTCTAACAAAATTCACACCCGAATTCAAAAAACATCTGTAATAAATTTGCTTGTACCCCTCTGTATCATATGCATAACGAAGGCGATACTAAATAGACAACTGCTTAAGCAGTTTGATACAAAACTGTGGGTATCAAAACCAAGGGAAAAAACCATGGTTATTAAAAAAATGGGCTCCATAAACATAACAATGTACATGAGACTCCCAACCAACTGCCTATACAATGTAGGATCACAAAGTGGTGGGGTACATATGGATGTAAGAGTAACTCTAGATTGAAAAGGAGATGGACTTGGCTTGCAATTAGCCATATCAAAGCACCTAAGAAGATCATGGGTGTACTTTTGTTGACTCAAATGAATCCCTAAATCTATCTGAGAAATCTGCAAACCAAGGAAATAATGTAATAGCCCAAGATCTGTCATGTCAAACTGTGTAGAAAGAGCCGATAAGATCCTCTGAATACTCTGAATGTGAGAAGAAGAGCTTCCAGTAAGTAACAGATCATCAACATACAAGACAAGTATCACAATATCCTCACCGACATGCTGGAGATACACTGTATGATCGGAGTGACAATGAACAAAACCAGTAGATAGAAGAAAACAATCCATCTTCTCATACCAAGCCCGAGGGGCTTGTTTGAGACCATAGAGAAACCTTTGGAGCTGACAAACAAGAGAAGAATCCTGAACAAATCCAGTAGATGCTCCATATATATTTCCTCTTTTAGATCTCCATGTAAGAAGGCACTCTTCACATCCATCTGGTATACGGGCCACCCCTGTGATGCATCAATAGGCAAGTACAAGGTGTACATAATCCATCTTGGCAACGGGTGCAAAAGTCTCAGAAGTAATCAATACCTTCAACTTGTGAAAGACCCTTTGCAACAAGACGAGCCTTATACTTGTCAATGGACCCATCAACTACGTATTTGGTTCAGTATACCCACTTACACCTAACCATATTTATTCCTTTAGGAAGAGATACCAAATCCCAAGTATGATTCTTCATCAAAGAAGAATACTCAGCTGTCATCACATCATCCCACTCCTGTATCCCATGAGCCTTTGAAAAAGACTGTGGATCCTCAGAAACTACCTGACATAAAAGTCCAGAACCTGTAGAATGTGCGTGATGATGCCTAGTGGGTGGAAGATCCTCTATGAAAGGTGTTGCCTCAGAAACTGTAGTATGAGCCCACTTAGGCATAGTGACAACATCAGTGGGAATAGGATCCTCAACAGCATCTATAACCTCCTCATCAATCTCCTCAAAGAAAAGATCCTCAAGATGAGATGAAGAAGAAGAAGGAATGGAAGAAGATGAAGAATCATGAGGAGTGAAATGCTCATCAAACTGAACATGTGTTTGAAAAAGAACATCATGTGTATCAGGATCTAAAAGATGATAAGCTCTCATGTCCTCACAATACCCTACAAAGATCAAGGGTTTACTCTTCTTATCCAAAGCTTTCCTTTTCTTCTTTGGCACAAAGGCCCAAGCATGGCTCCCAAAGACTCGAAAAAATGAGACATCTGGCTTAGTGTTGGACCAAGCTTCCTCTGGAGTCAAATGCTCAAGTGCTTTGTGTGGTGTGCGATTCTGAATATAGTTAGCACAATTAACTGCTTCTGCCCAGTAGATAGGAGGTAAATCTCTAGAATGCATCATACAGTTAGCCATTTCCTTCAAAGTTCTATTCTTCCTTTCTGCTAATCCATTCTTTTGTGGAGTATGAGGAACAAAATGCTGGTGAATAATGCCTTGAGTTGCCAAAAATTTAGAAAACTCATTGTTGAAGTACTCCCCCCATTATCAGTGCGAAGGTTCTTTATGCTACTAGAAGATTGTTTCTCGACCAAAGCCTTGAAGACTTTGAAGTGTGAAAAAACATCACTTTTGTACTTGAGAAAATAAACCCAAGTACGCCTCGAGAAATTATCAATAAATGTAAGTGCATACTTAGCTCCATTGAAAGATGGGGTAGGAAAAACCATCAAGTCACTATGCACAAGCTCAAGTGGTGAAGAAGCTCTCTTAGAAAAATTCTTAGGAAAAGGATCTTGGTGTTGTTTCCCTAATGCACAACCATGACAAACTCCCTCAAGACAAGAAACTCTAGGAAGACCTTCTACCATACCATGAGTTGCTCAACTCCTTCAAATATCTGTAATTGAGATGTCCAAATCTTTCATGCCAAAGCTTACTCTCTGAATCTGAATGAGAAACCAATCCTGTCCCTATAGAATAAGTGTCATCAAAACCTTCAAAGTGATATAGTCTTGAACTATGATCAACAATACCCTGAGCAACAAGTGAAAAAGGCTCCAAAAAAGTTCTTACTTCTGCCCCATGTGGTGTAAAAGTCACTGTTTTCCCTTGACCAGAATGAAAAATTTGATATACAGAAAGAAAATTTGTAGTGATGTTAGGAACATATAGTGCATCTTGGATATTGCCACCATCAAGTTGTATATCACCTTTTCCCTTAATAGAAAGAAAGGAAGAATCTCTAACCTCAATTTTGGAAGTAGAACTCAAACCTAGAGAAACAAAAGACTCCTTGGAAGAAGTCATGTGATGAGAAACACCAGAATCTATAACCCAATTGTCTGCAAGTGGTGACTGAGATCTTCCAACAACATTAAGTGCTTTTCCATGTTGATTAGAAGGAGGTGGAGTGGAGATAGAAATTTTGTGTTTCTTGACTACATCCTCTAAGGCTTGCATTCGCTTATAACACCTATTTTCTTCATGATTACTACCCCCACAAAAAGAGCATGAACGACTAGACTTATTCTTGGATTTAGAAGACTCCTTGGGTTTTGAGTTGTTTTCTTTGGGTTTAGGAGCATTTTGAGATGGAGAAGGTGTGGATTTGGTTTTACTGTTTGGTTTTCCCTTGCCCTTAGGATTATATGCAACTAATTCCTTTTGAGAGGTGGAAGACTCAAGGTGAGACAATTTGGATTCTTCCCTAGTAAGTCTTTCACAAAATGTTTCTAAGTTAGGCATTTTGAAGCCATGTCACCTAAGGCATCCATGCTAGAGAAAAAGGTAGAAGAAAAAATTTGGAATGGTCCTCTCAACTTGGATAGAATCAAGTAAACACACTCTTCATCTTTCTTATCTCTTCCACTCCCCTTCAACTGTGTCAACAAATGCTTGAACTTGGTAAGATAGTCAAGCCATAATTGTTGGAAAATCTTCAGGATTAAGAGAGGTGATCTCAATTTCAAGTTGCATAGCTCTCATATGATCCACCTTACCAAATAAATCCTCCAATTTCTCCCATATTTTGAAAGGAGAGTCACACTTTTCCAAATGAAATAAAATGACTGTCACTTACATAAGTTCCTATCAAACCCATACACTCATCAAATTTGCACTGGTACTGAAATTTCTCATATTCTCTAGTGAACACTGGTTGTTCTTTAGAAGTTAAAGCCCATAATCCTTTCTGCTTAATTATTGTTTCCATTCTTGGTTTCCATGTGTGGTAATTATGTGTTGTTAATGGCTCAACATGAGTTAATGTAGAAGTAGATGCCATCTTTAAAAAAAATCACCAAAAGAAATGGAAGAACCAAGTAATGCAACAAGGCCCCCCCATATTTTGGTAGAGAGTAGGTGTTATAATATGGCACCATCATGTTGCAATGCAACAAGAGCCCCCCCAGATTTTGGCACTTTATAATGAGTGTGTATTACAATATGACACTTTATAATTATAGTGTGATTATCTCAAAATAAATATTTTTTAAGCAATGGAAAGAGCATAAAAAACTACGCACTTCCAGTATGTTTCTTAAAATGGACTGACTCAAAACCGAGTTACCAATCAAAAGATACAAGGTTTTCAATATTATGCTCTACTATTTATTTTAGTTTCCATAAAATAGGGATAAAATGTCAATCAATTGCTCTTCACCATAAAAAATAAAATGAAAGGGGCTAATCAGTTAAGACCCTAGTAGGAATCAAAATAACTTTAAACCTAAGATGACCATACCATATGACTCAGGGGCTAAGGATTCTAGTTATCATTCAAGCCATATTCAAGAACTGGTATATCAATTTAAGAAGACACACGATCTAACCATGGCATCTTGGAAGAACTTTATCATAGCAAGATAATATATCAATATCTAAGAAATATCCATTTTAATTAAATAGATTCAAGGTAAATCCTACTTGGATTTCCACGAATGAGATGTACACATGAAGAATTTTTACCATACATGTGGATTTTTTAAAATCCTTAGCCCTTGGTCATATGGTATGGTCATATGAGGGCTTAAAACTTGTGATTCCTACTAGTAGGTGCTTAACTTCAGCCCCCTTTAATTTTATTTGTGTGGTGAAGGCAACAACATTTTATTTTGTTTTAGTGGCAACTAAAATAAATAACAGAGCAAACTATTAAAAAGTTTGTAACTTTTGATTGGTAACTCGGTTTTGAGTGCCATTTTTTGCAAAAGTGCTTGTTTTTTCGTGCTCTTTCCATTGAAAATATTTATTTTGAGACTTGCACTATAATTATAAAGTGTCAAATATGGAGGAGTGTTGTAATCAATTGTGGATACAATTTCGGCTGAGCCGACGTCCTAAACTTTTGGGAGTTACATTCTTGTATCTATCATGGATTCTGAGAATGATATGATTTTCTCTGAAGTGTGTGGACTTCAAGAGGATATTGTAAAATTTGTGGAAGAAAATAGATCACTCAAGAAGTGAAATTCTCTTCTACAATCACTCATTCACGATAAGGATACAATAATACACTCCCTGCAGAAAAAACTTGCTAGCCTACAACATCACCATCATATTGTGGACAACCATATCCATGCTCCTAGTCCACTTGCAGCTATTGGTCTTGTACCCATTGACATTGATCTGCCAGTCTTTGAGCCTGTTCCTAATTTTGATGCTCCTAAACCTATGAGGCTTGTTATTGCATGCTCTTCCACATCTGTGCCTATTACAGTACCACATGTTGTGTATCCTACTTCTGCTCAGCTGCATGGATTTTTTGAGAAGCATACCACTGCATTCAGTTCTCGCATGCTCCGTTCTATGGGTCTCACTAGCGGAGTCATTGGTAGACATTCACAGGGTATTATTTCCTCTATTCCACATGTTAAGTGGAATTCTCGTCATGGACATTGGTTTTCGAGTAGATACTTCATTGGGATCACACATTGACAGAGCTCCTTTTTTTGTTCACTCGACTCTTTCTGAGGATCATGAGCAACACATGAGTTCTGCACCTTCACTCAGGCTTGAGAAACCTGAGATTTCAGCTGTCAGACATGATCAACCTGACACACATTCTGATGTTCTTTTGCATGCACCCATTGTGCATTTTTCACCAAGTCATATGCAGGCATCTTCTTCATCCATCCGTGTTGATTTGGGGTGGATATCTGATCACTCGTGGTGGTGACATAGGCATTCGTTGAGAGGACTCTACAGGCATGGCTCCTCCACCATTCAACCTCTTACTCCACTTTCTATACCTTTTGCATTGTGATGCTTGCTATTTTGAGCATTTTTCTTTAGCAGGTGTAGTGTATCTCTCTTGTTTGTTGAGAGATTTTGTATCTATATTTTCGACATTTTTGGCATGTTGACAGTCTCTCTTGTGGGGGAGCTATTCTGGTGAAGTCCCAGTGTTATTTTTTCAGTGTTTGAGTAGTTGATTTTGACAACTCATATAGATTTGTAGCATCACTCCACCCATTCAGTCAGTATGGGAGGGTGTGGTGTTGATCCTACTTCTTTAGGTTTTGTGTCCTTGCCTTGTTACCTTGGCTTTTCTTCGATCGTGACACTCTGGATTTTGTGTCATTGCCTTGTTGCTTTGGTTATTTTTCTTGGATCGTGGCACACCTATTTGCAGCAGTTGATCGAATTATGTTTGGTATTTTTTTTGCACTTTTGACATCACTCTGTTGACAGTCTCCTTGTATGGAGCTATTCTGGTGAAAGCCCAGTGTCAGTTGTTTTTGAGTTTTGTGATTGAGCAGTGGATTTAGACCACAGTGCACACCAAACTTCTTCAGCATTGTATGATTTTTTTGAGCCGAGCTTCTTGGGATGCCTTGGAGTGGGTCTTTACTCTCTTTACTTTGTTGTTACTAGTTTTGGGTACCTTGCGGTGTCCCTTTTTTCCCAGTTATTGTACATGAGTACCTCATCAGGCCTAGTTGTCGGGACTCATACTTTGGACATGCCACATCTATTTTGGCCCCTAGCTTCACTTGAGGGGGGGTGTTAGAGTAGGTATTTACCTTAGCTCATGTTCACCTAGGTACTTTATTTACCTTTATTGTATTTATCCTCACCCACTTATGTGTGTGGATATTTCTTTTATCTTATTTAGATATTAGGAGATATTATCTAGTTGTTAGGTATAGTTCTTTCCTTGATCTATGGTATTGACTAGTTCTTTCCTTGATTTGTGGTATTGAATAGATCCTTGATGTCTAGTTCTCTCCTAAATCTATGGTCTTGACTAGTTCTTTGATGACTAGTTATTTCCTTGATTTATGGCTTGATCTACAACTTTGACTGGTTCTTAGATTGTTATTCCTTACCTACTTAAGCAAGGCCCATTATGAATGTATTTCATTGAGTTCCATAATAATATATGATATTGCTTCTCATTTGTTTGCAAAGGTTTATGTAAAGTTATTCTGGTGAATTACTTTCATCTTATTGATTGTGGTGTTTAATTAGCATCTGTGTTTTTGGCTTGGTACGATTTGGTTATTGTTCCTTTCATAGATTTGGTCTCATTAGGGGGTTCCTTTCTATAACCTCAAATGTAAGGGTACCAAACTATGATGTGATTTATTTTCTTGGTGCGGTGTCAGCTAATGTGGTAGTATCTATGAAAAAGATAATTGTATATTTTTCTCTTAGTTCTTTTGGTAGCATTTTTCTACAACAAAGGGCAGTACATGATTGAAATAATGTGATATAGTGTTGAATGCGGGTTTGCTGATTGGTGTCTCTAGGCAACATAAGTTTGGTGCTCTTTGGATATATGTAGGGACATGTATTGTGGTAGGTTTGTGTTATTAAGGAAATGTGCTTGAAGTAAAGTTAAAGTCTCTTCCTTTCTCATTATCTAAATCTTTGACCTTTCCCCCTAAGAAATGATGAGTCTTCAAGGGATGTAGAAATGCCTCAAATCATTTTCACATATTTAATTATTTCTATTTATCCTTTGTCTCTTAATCCATTGAGGCTACTCGTCATGTGGCTCATGTTTTTAGGGGTGCTTCTACCCCTAGTGTTGTTTATGTTAGCTATGAGGTTGATGCTCTTGAGGAATCTCCTATTTTCCTAAAACTTGGTGATGTCTCAAAGGTACCCCCAGAGTTGGAAATTTTTTATTCCCTAATCCAAGTTATAAAATATAACAATGGGAGGATATATCTCTTTCAAACATGCATGTGATATTTCTATACATCGAGAATAATTCTAGGTGGGTTGCAGATGTATGGAGCTCCCTTTAGCCTCCTTCCTTCTCTATTTAGGATTTTTCTTCTTTTAGGCGAGCTTTCATTGCTCCTCAGACCAAGAATTCATATGGTTAGTCGGCCTTTGGTTTTTAGCATATTTTGATTTTTCTTCTACCCTTGGTGTCCTTTCTTTGATCCTAATTGAACGCAAGTTTCGGTTGATCCTCTTTATATTTGAATGCACTATATCTTTTTGGTTCTTCATAAGGAGAACATTTGAAATTGTTGGCTAATCAAGTGGGTTCCTTTTTTAAGATTGATGTTGATTCCCTTAAGGGAAGATATGTGAAATTTTTCACTATCATTGACTTGTCCAAGCCTGTCTTCCATATAGTCAAATTGGTTTTTTCTAGGGGGTCATGGAATTTTTTCATCAAATTTGATAACCTACATTTCATATTCTTTTTTTTAACCTTTTTGGCCATTGGGATTTTTAGTTTTCTTTTCATGATAGGCCATTACTCTTTATCTCTTTCTAGCTATTTTGGAGGAGAAGGATTGGTCCTCTAGGTTTTGATTTTGTGTAGTGCAACCTTGGTATGTTCTTTGTACATCATCTCACCTTATTCCCTCCCCTCTTCCCTTGATGGATGAGGGTAATATTAAGAAGAAGTCACCCCATGTGGTGAGGGTTATATTAAATATTACCTTTATGATGGGGCTACGCAATGGGTAGGGGCAGAGGTTTCCTTGCCTAATGCTTGTAGGTTGGATTTCATACCCCATAAACCAAGCTAGAAATTATGTTTGGTGGAGTTGGGTGCTACTGCTAAATGAAAAGGCTGCAAAATGGAGGTAGAGAGGCCAAGATCAAAATATGATATGAAGTGATAGTAAACGTTGGCTCATAGAGGATGTTGGAGTTAGGTGCTACTACTAAACGCACGTGCTACAAAATGGAGGTAGAGAGGTTGAGATCAAGAGATGAGGTGATGGCAAACGTTGGCTTATATATGGCGTTGTAGAATATTATTTCTATAGAGTGAGAGAATATTAGAGTCTTCTTGTGGGTAACTTGGAGTGGTTTGGTTTGGGATGACCCACCTAGGGTCATCCTTCCTTTGTGGTTTATTGAGGGATACAATTTTGCTGATGCTTTTGTGGTTTTTTGCTGACATTGACTACTATGATCTAATTGATAAATTTTGTTGTGTTTTGGTTGCTCCTTTGCTAGTGTATGTTGTTAATAATGGATTTGTGTTTTAAGGATTGGCCCCCTTATTTTTTCCATAGGTTATAGTTTATAGATCAGGTAGAAAAAATTTACCCAATAATAAATAATATCTTACACTATAAAATAACATATAAATTATTGTTAAAAACCAATATAATTACATTTCTACATATTTTAATAAATCTAGAATTAAGTTTTCCTTTTTTTACATTTTCATTTTTGTAAGAGTTAACATTTGATTTCAATGATACTCTTGTTGGGTTTTAACTATATTGAAATATAATATAAAATATTAGTGATTCTCAATAGTATTTTTAGATTTTATTACTTTTCTTTTTGGATTATAAGAAGTATGATATTTTTTTACACCCTTTTTAGGATTTGATTAATCTTCAAAAATAAGGTTATGGAATACACAACACTATAAATGAATGTAAGGTTTGAAACTAGGATATATTTTGATTACTTAACTTCCAACATTAACTATACAATATCAAAAATATTTATTGGTACTTGAAATTAATGATTACAATGTGATACAAGCTTTAAAACATAAGGAAGAAGATGTACTTAGATACAAAATACTGTATATGAGAGATATTGGTGCATATACTGGAGAATATATGGGTGCAAAGGCTAAATATGCTTTGTTACTAGAACTACAACCAAAAGATAACCTAATGCAAGACTGTACATGTCTAATAGGAAAAATGTACTATACATATCCTACTATATGGTCTTGTTCCTACTTTATTTTGTGTTCTACAAATTTATGGATCCTTTGGTGATATGGAAATGTGTTTTTCTATCAAACACTAGTTGTTACACAATCTAAAACCCAACTTTAATCAAATATATCACACTCAAACCCTATCTATGGGCAGAATACTTTATAAGAAAGTTATTATTTGGGTTAAAGTGAAATCTTTGCAATGCTTACATTGACACTAATCCAAAGAAGCCTCAAAACACACATAATTATTCACCTAGCATGTAATATCTATATGAATGCATCTTGTTGGAAAATTGAACCACTTTGAGCATGCTTGAGAGGATTGAATTCTAGCTAAGAATTTGAAGTAGGGATCTTGGTGTGTTTGGAAGTGAGGGAAGCTAGATTCCTTAATCTAGTTGAGTGCTTCAAAACTAAAGTAATGGATTCCCTAGTGGATGTGCACTATATTTGGAAGGATTTGGGGCACCTTGAGTTACTTGTTGTGAGTATTGAAATGAGTGTGCCAAGTGAATTTTTACATGCTTTCTAGGTGAGTGAATGAGGTGATCTTAAATTTATTATATAAGGTTACAAAGGTAAATTATCATGATAAGGATAATTTGGGAAGCTGAAAATGCCCTAAATTTTTTATTGCATTAAAAGAAAAGTTGAAGTATGTTTTGGTTTAGGACCATAAAGATAGGTTAAGATCAGATTTCACATCCTGACCTAACTATACAGTTTCGAATTACGATGTATGAATGAAATATAGAATTTACATAGTTAAAACAAGACTTAAAGTATCGATCTTATGGATTTAAACTCAAAGTTTGTTAGAAAATTGGTGTGTGGGAATAAAAAAGTTATGAAAGAGATAACAAGATGAACTGAGTGGGGATACGATGTGAGTGTTTGTATTAACAAATAAGAACAAAAATAGTAGTGTTAAAAGGCTAGATTTCCAAATTTTAGTGTCTACATTTCCCTCCTTTAAGTATTACATAAAAAATACATGCTTAAAGGAAAGTATACTTGAGTCTGTACAAAAACTGTCTTCACTCAATTTTTTTTCTGAATGCATTGGTGTTAGAATTTCCATGATAAAACTTACAACATATAGTGTATTCAATGTCCTTAGTAGAAATTGAACTATAAATCATCTATAAATATAGAATGTGAACTTGTATAATATGAAATCAAGAGATGAAAAACATGGAATGGATACACATATTTATCTTGTAGAGGGAAGTGATTTCATTTCCTTTATTGTAATTGGATATTTGAATTGTTGTTAAGTTTTTCCAAATGATTAGGGGTCATCAATCCCCAATTGTGCTAAAGGATAAACTAGAGTATTGGGTGTATGTAACCCAATAATGAATATAAGGTACTGAGAGATACCAATGCACCGTGTGAAGGAACAATACCATGTATCAAACTTTGTAGTAACTCTGATATCTTCCCCTTTGAAAAGAGGAGAGATAATACTACCTATTAAGAACATATCCACTTCGATACTTTCTCTAACCCCATAGACCACATCACTAAAGAAAAATATAGGCCCAATTTTGTATAAATAAACACAAGGTATAAAAGATAATGAGTGTTCCCATGTTCTTCCTGTATACCATACTACTGAGTAAGAGTGTGTAGGATATTTAACTGATGATGGAGAAGGAGAATCATGCTGCCCATATCCTATATTTTTTAATTGGACCTAAGTACTAAAGTGGATAATGAATTAAATATTTGTGCCCCTTGTAAATTATAGAGAACTATGCCATATGAATACGACATTATGCCAAAAATAGGTATCTATAAGTGTAAATATCATGTAACCTGCCCCTAGGTAGAAATGTATGGTAAGGTCATGAACATCCATATGGTCTTGAAATTTCTATACAGTCTTACACCTATTTATTTTGTGCCAATTTTTGATATCTGAAGATGTTTTTGAAGGCATTTTCCCTATAAAAACACGCTCTTGAACTTGTAATTCTTATCATAAATGTAGAATTATCCCGAATAATTCCCTATAATAAAGCATTTGATTGTGTGGCTCAAAAGAATATATATTTTCCCATGCATTGCATGTATGAGAATTATGAAGTGGTGGATACCTCTGATAAATTACATCTGTAAAAGGGGTTTTGTGTGGTGGAAAACATGACACACAATGAGACAAAAAAGCATAGCATCAAGACCAAAAATAGTAGTGATATCAACAATAACATAAGTCAAAATAGTAATGAGGATGTAGCAAAAATGGTATGGAGAAAAAAATCCATCAAATGAGAAAACCTAAGTCATAACATGTAGAGAAGAGTCACATTACTAAGGATCCTGAGGTTGTCAAATCAGAGGCACTTAATTTTTACAAGAACCTCCTCATTGAAAACACCTCCTATAATGAACAAGCGGCCTCTTTCCTCTTAGACTCCATTCCTAATAATCTAATGCCTGCTGAGAGATTTAAAAGTCTTTCAAAAACAGTCACCATCGAGGAATTAAAAAAGGCTGTCTTTGCTTTAGAAGGGGATAAGGCTCCAGGTCTAGATGGCTTTTCGGCTAACTTCTTCCAAAGATGTTGGGAAATATGCTCTGAAGATCTCTTGAAAGCTGTCAATGAATTTTACAGAATGGGAAATCTGATTAAAGAACTAAATAATACACACATTGTGCTTGACCCAAAAAAGTTGGATGTAAAAGACTTCAAAAATTTCAAGCCTATCAGTTTGGTGAATGTCATTTATCGGATTTTCACAAAGACTCTCACCACTCGAATGCAACCTATTCTAATGGATATCATTTCACAACAGCAGAGCGGATTCATTCAGGGAAGAATTATCCAAGATGGAATTATCATGGTTCATGAAACTATACATTCTATGGATAAAAGTAAAAAGGTGGGGATGGCCATCAAACTTGACATGCATAAAGCTTTTGACAGGGTCTCCTGGAGATTCATGGATGAGGTCCTATCCAAATTTGGTTTTCAAGATAAATTCAAAAAAATCATCCACTCTTGCATCTCTACCTCTAGAGTCTCTGTGGTTGTTAATGGGGAACCTGTGGGTTTTTTCACCAGTAATAGAGGTATACGGCAAGGCGACCCAATCTCCCCTCTTTTATTCATTATTATGGCTGACAGTTTAAGCAGATCTATATCCAAAGCTATTGACATTGGCATGATAAAAGGCTTCCCTCCAACTACTGGTAATCAGACCTCCTCTCATCAGCAGTTTGCTGATGACACTCTGCTGCTTCTAATGGCTTCTATTATTGAAGCAAAGGCCATTAAAACTGTACTTAGATTTTATGAGGAAGCCTCAGGACAGAAAGTTAATTTTGACAAAAGCTCTATTTATTTCTTCAATACTCTTGAGGAGAGACAAAGAAAGATTGCTAATATTCTTGGATGCACCATTAATTCCCTACCAGCTACTTACTTAGGGTTACCTTTAAGCACTGGCAAGATTTCAGTGGAGGTTTGGAATGATCTTATTAAGAGATTTCAAAGAAAGTTGGCAGGATGGAAAGGAGCCGTCCTTTCAAGTGCAGGTAAGTGACTTTTGGTTAAAAGAACGCTTCAAAACTTGCCTATTTACATACTATCAATGTTCAATATGCCTGCAGCTGTGATGAACAGTATTGAGAAGATTCAAAAACACTTTCTGTGGCACGGTACTGAGGAAAGATTCAAATATCATCTTGTGGCTTGGGAACAGGTTTGTAAACCCAAGAGACTAGGGGGGTTAGACATCAAAGATATCAAGCATATGAGTACTGCCCTTACTGAAAAATTAGGATGGAGATTGATAAAAGAGAACAGACCTTGGACAGAGCTGATTAAGATCAAATATCTTTCAAATCAGAACAAGATTTCCTTCATATATGATTAGTCCCTTCCAAGTGGTTCTATTTTTTGGAACAACCTTTTTCACAGCAGACACATTCTCCTTCAGGGATATAGATGGAAGCTTGGAGATGGGAAAAACATAAACTTTTGGACTGATAAGTGGACTGAGTCTAACTGGATTTCTGTTTATGACCATACGAAAGACAATTTAATTGCAAAGTATGGACACAAAATCCAAGGATACATTGAGAGGGATGGAAACAAAAGAAAATGGAAGCAGCTAAAAGTGGAGAATGATAGTATTCAGACTGATATTATATCTCTCCAGAATCAACTTTCCCTAATCCATTAAGTAATCAAAATCTTAAAGATGAGCTCATCTGGAATGATTCTTTTGATGGGGAATTCACTGTTAAATCAGGATATAATTCTTTCTTTGCATCCATGGAAAGCAAAATCAAGTGGCACAAGTTGTGGATGCCGGAGCTAACCCCTAGAGTGAACTTCTTTTGGTGGCTAGTTATTAATGGAAAAATCCTAACTAATGATAACCTCATTAAGAAGGGATTCATCATGCCTAATAGATGTTGCATGTGTCAGCAAGAGGCTGAAGATATAAAACATTTATTCCTCCATTGTGAGATTGCTTCCAAAATTTGGCAGCTTATTTTTACAAAATTCAATCTGAGATGGATTTTTCCCCTTACCTGCCTTCAGACTTGGGAGCAATGGAGCTCTCCATTTAAACATTGCATGGTGAAAGAAATATGGCAATTGTTCGCCACACACTATATGGAGAATCTAGAAGGCTCGTAATGATAGTATTTCAGGAAGCAATAGACAGGCTTGGTAACAAAGGGTTATAAGGAAATAATCATTGCTGTGCAAGATAATATTGCTAGATTTAAACCCCCTAAAAACAGAATCTACCAGAGACTGAAGCCTTTAGTGTGATCAGGCCATTTGGGCTTCCTTGGAGGCCAGCAGTAGTGGGGAGCTATTGATTATGGGATTCCGGACCGGATGGCGGGGTGACATGGCCGCTGGGGATACAGGGGAGATGGCCGATTGGTATTTGAGCTTCAGGACGCTGACACGGATCAGGTTATTTGGGGCCATATCGGGGTTATTTCCAAATGGGGTTAGTCAGGATGTCACTTGGTGGATTGGACGGAGCAGGGTGGTTAGGGGCGCAGGCTGGAGATGTGGGGCGAGTCCCATTGTGCGAGTACTGAGACAGTTCGGCCTAGTGAAAACAGTGCCGACTACTTACACGCCTTATAGGTGAGATAGCAGGGAGACTGATCTGCCGATTTTGATCCCGACAGATCCATTGAGAGAGGCCCCACCCTCCACAGACAGTGATGATGACGTAGGGGTAGATGATGGTTATATTGCATGGTATGCGACAGAGCTACAACGACATCTTCCGACATCTATAGATGCTGACGAGGAGGACATAGCTACGATGCTGGATAGACTGGAGGGAGAGCATGCCACCTTGACACAGACACATCAGGTGGCTCTTGAGGAGATCAGGGGTCTGACAGAGGAGAGGGATGCCCTAATTTTGGAGAGAGACACCACTCACTAGGAGCGAGATACATCGATCCAGCAGAGGGATCACTATTATCGACATAGGGAGGCCCTCAGGGCCAAATATGGGGAGATAGGTACCATGTCGGAGTCTGGTACACAGGGTACGACCCTAGGAGGAGCACCACCAGCAGCACCACCAGCAGCAGCACCACCATTACGAGCACCGGGTACCGTGAACTTGAGCACATATCAGTCTCTCCTCGTTGAGGTGAGATACTATGAGGATGCCTTAGCATAGCATGCCCTAGATGTGCCTCGGTACGGGGCGATGAGGAGATCAGCGACGGCCACAGCGAGCGGGGCCTCAGGTGGAGGGAGCACCAGGAGAGACCGAGGTGTGCCGAGACCTCCAGCAACAGGTGCGTCTAGCTCGATAGGCGGCGGCCAGGAGAGACAGCCTGGTCCAGAGGAGGGTGGAGGAGATAGTGTCCTCCATGCATCAGATTTTGCTATATAGGGATTGATATATTTTGTATTCGTGTAGTGATGTAGCCTTGATTGGAAGGCATTGTATAGATGGCTTGATTGAAAGCCACCCATTTTTGTTGTACAGACACACACATATATATATATATATATATATAGATTCATCATGTCATTTGTCATATAATTGTTCTCATGCTTTTGATTTTGATATACATGGATAGATGTAGCGTAATTGTGATGGATATAGATATAGACTGATAGATGTTGAATAGATGTGATTGGATAGATATAGACTGATAGAGGATAGAAATAGATGTGATTTGATGTGATTGATATGTGGATAAAATTTTGATGAAAAAAAGAGAAAGATAGATGTAATGTAACTTGGATGTACATACTTTTAGATATTTTGATGGATAGATAGATAGATGTGATTGATGTATGGATTTAAATTTGATGAAAAATGGATATAGATAGATGTAGTGTAACTTGGATGCACAAGTTTTTAGATATTTTGATGGGTAGATGGATAGATGTGATTGATGTATTCGGCATGTTTGAGATGTTAATTTAATTTTGATGAAAATAGATAGCCAGATCCACATGTGTTGACAATAGATGAAATTAGATAGAAGATAAATTTTGATTAAATTAACATGTGAAATGTCAATTTGACTGGATGAAAAACAAAGAATAATGGGGAATACTCTTTGCAAGAGCCAAGGATGTAATGAAAACAACCTTGACTAGAAGTAAATAAAATATATACGGATAAGAAAGAAAATGATAAGTTGGACTCCCAACCGACCATAGATAGAATCTGGATAGGAAATCACAAGATCATGCATGTAAGGCCCTATATGAGGTTAAAATAAACCTGACACTAACTAGCCGCAAAACAGATTTAGGAGGGAAACAAAAGGAGCAGTAAGTAAGTATCTTGTCGGAATTTACAAGGGACAGAATACATGTCCATACTGGGAAAATAGGATTCTCCATATGATCGACAAAAGGTCTTAAATCTCAGCTTCATGATTTTGGCAGAAAAACAAATTGATCAATGCGGGAAGTTTGCTTGATATGGAAAGACTGATCAATACAAGAAGTCTTTCAGTGATGCTAAAAAGTGTATAAACTGACTGAAAGGCTGATCAATTGCAAGAAGCCTTGAATATTTCTTTGAGAAACAACAGTCCTTCAAGGGAGCGGTCTGTATTTTGAATTTTGATGATAGCCATCCTTCAAGGGCATGGTCTATATATTTTCTTTTTGATTCATTTGATAATGTATGGATAGCTGTCCTTCAAGGGATCAGTCTATCTTTTTGGATAGCATCTTCCTTTTTTTTTGGAAATCCTTTTGGAAGAAGCTAAGTTTAGACCTAGATAGATCAGATGGAGGGGAAGAAAACATAAAAGAACATGCACTCATGCCCCAAGTAGATCTTCTTAAGATAAGCACTTGGGACAGATGAAGCGGTGATTAAGGTGTTCCTACCATGAGGAGGAACATATCCAAAAGAAAAATGCAATGAGTAGAGCCGCGATACTCATATTTAAGGTAAACAAGACAATAGGCGGAGAACCACATAATTTCGAATCACCATGAAAGTATATGACTGGTTGTTTAGACGGATGAAAGATCTATCTTGCGACTAGATTTGTGTAAGGTTTATTTTAACAGTAGAAGGGCCGTAGATGCAAAGCATTAAGAGGTTCCACTTCAGGTATACCATCCAGGGAAGATAAACGATAAACCCTAAACCCATATTTATGAGTGATAATGTACGGGCCCATCCAGTTGGGAGCAAACTTACCACGCTGACTCCTTTTGAGTGTAGTGACATTTTGATTTTCTTTAAGAACAAGATCACCAATTTTGAAGTCACGGTGCTGCAGGTGCTTGTTATAAGCACGTTTGACACTCTCAAGATAGACCTGATGATGTTCAAGAGCGTTGAGACGCCGCTCATCTAATAATTCAAGTTGTGCTAGACGATTTTGACGATAGTCCTCATCGGAGAAAAATTCTCTAAGAGAAACATAGAGAGATGGGATTTGGACTTCCAAAGGAAGAACAACCTCAGACCCATAGACGAGGGAGAAGGGAGTAGCACCAGTAGGAGTACGAATGCTAGTCTGATAAGCCCAGAGAGTGAAAGGGATATGTAAATGCCAATCCCTACCAGCTCGACTAGTTACCTTTGCGAGGATATTACGCAAAGTTTTATTGGAAGCTTTAGCCTGACCATTAGCTTGAGGATAGTATGGAGAAGAAAAACTGAGCTTGATATTGAAAGCGTCGCAGAGATTCTGCAAATCAACGTTCTTGAAAGACTTACCATTATCTGTGATGAGTTTGTGTGGGACACCAAAGCGACAAATGATGTGCTGATAGACAAAATCAACTACGGGTTTAGCTTTTGTTGAAGAAAGAGGGATAGCTTCCACCCACTTAGTAAAGTACTCAGTGGCAGTAATGATAGAATGATGACGCTGTGAAGAACGGGGATTGATGAGACCAATAAGATCAAGACCCCATTATGAAAAAGGCCACAAATCTACTGTAGGTTGTAAAGCTTGACTAGGGATGTGTGTGAGATTGGAATGTTGTTGACACTTGACGCATTTCTTAGTGTATTCACAACAATCTTGATTAAGAGAAGGCCAATAATATCCCAAACGTAAGATGCGTTTAGCTACAGCTAAGCCACTAAAATGTCCACCACAGATACCGTCATGGACATCCTAGATAGCTTTAGATGATTCATGGGTTTTGAGGCACCGAAGCAAAATACCGTCAAAGCTGGGTTTGTAAAGAATCTCACCTAGAATAGTATAGTGATTAGCGCGTTTGATAAAAGATCTTCTACCATTGGAAGTCAGATCTAGAGGAAGCACCGAATGAGATAAATAATCAACAATCTGTTAATACCACTCATCCTGAGTATGGGTTGTGACAGCATGGATTGAAGTTAGTTGCCCAAGATGAGATGGTTGATCTAATCGTTGTACAGCCACATAAAGTCACGAGTCTTCGGTAAAAGGTGGGATAAGTGAGGCTAACGAAGCCATTGTATCTGCGAATCGATTTGCAGTGCGAGGAATAGCTTGGATAGTGAATTTATCGAAAGATTGGAGTTGAGCAAGAACGATGTCATGATATTTTTGAAGGATATCATTCTTGCATTGATAGACACCCATGACTTGATTAACGATGAGTTCAGAATCACCAGAGATGTCAATATGACGAGCGCCGAGATTAATGGCATTTTGAAGACCCAAGACAAGAGCTTCATATTCGGCCATATTATTGGTGCACTCAAAGTTCAATTTGTGTGTGACTGGGATAGGCGTACCCCAAGGAGGAATCATCACGAAACCCGCACCTCCCCCTTGCTGGCATTTGGATCCATCAAAGAAGAGCTTTATTTTAAATGGAGACAGACCAAAATCAATTTGTTGGATATATTCATCGGGGAATTGAGCAAGGGGGTTTTGAGTGTCCGGAAGAGGAGCATTAGCTAATTGATCTGCAATAATTGACCCTTGATAGACTTTTGCGGGATAAACTCGAGGTCAAATTCTATCATAAGCATGAGCCAACGAGTGATACGATCATTGTGATAAGGCTTTGCATGAATTTTCTTGAGTGGATTGACACTTGTGACAATGTAAGTTTTGTGATTAAGGAGGCAATGACGAAGCTTAGAAGTTGCGAAGAAGAGAGCACAACATAGCTTTTCAGCTTCAGAATAACGTGTTTCATACTCATGGAGGGTGTGACTGACGTAATAGATAGCTTGTTCTTTACCACAGGTGTCTCGATGTGAGATCATGGCTCCCAGAGCATGGTCAGTCACAGAGATATAAAGATAGAAAGGCTCCCCCTCGCGTGAAGGTGTAAGCACAGGTGGAGAAAGAAGATAAGCTTTGAGATCATCAAAGGCCTTTTGGAAATGTTCATCCCATTCAAAATGAACATCCTTACGGAGAAGATGGTGAAAAGGTTGACAACGGTCTAACAATTGTGAGATAAAACGACGCACTGATTGAAGACGTCCTTGGAGAATGCGGAGTTACTTTAAGTTAGAAGGGGGAGGCATCTCAAGGATAGCTTTTATTTTTGTGAGGTCCACTTCAATACCCCTGATGGAAATGATAAAACCTAAAAGTTTACCCGTGAGAACGCCAAAAACGCACTTAGATGGATTTAGACGAAGACAAAAGCGGATAAGCCTCTCAAAGAGAGGTGCAAGGATGAAAAGATGATCCTGACGACGTTTGGATTTACCAAGGAGATCGTCAACGTAATCTTCCATAGTTTTGTGTAAGAGATCATGGAAGATGTAGGTCATTGCTCGCTGATAGGTTGCTCCTGCGTTCTTAAGACCGAAAGGCATGACACGATAACAAAAGGTCCCCCAAGGAGTTATGAAAGAAGTCTTATGTTGGTCTTCTGGTGCGATGAGAATTTGATTATATCCAGAGAAACCATCCATAAGAGAGAGCATCTCATGACCCGCAGTTAAATCCACGAGTTGGTCGATATTAGGTAAAGGAAAATCATCTTTTGGACAAGCAAGATTAAGATCCCGGAAGTCGGTACAAATTCAAATTTTCCCAGTAGCTTTAGTTACTGGTACTACATTGGAAACCCATTGTGGATAATCGATGGGTTGGATGAAGTTAGCCGAGAGAAAGCGCTGCAATTCTTCTTTAACAAGAAGGGCTACTCTAGGGTGCATTTTACGTAATTTTTGTTTAACTGGTTTGATGTTGGGAAGAGTAACGATATTGTGGACCACAATATCGGGATCGAGTCCTGGCATATCCTCATATGACCAAGCAAAGGCTTGACGATGGTTGGAAAGAAAAGTGGTAAAGTCCCCTAATTCCTGTGGATTAAGAGACTGGCCGACCTTAATGATGCGAGGGTCTTCAGAAGTCCCTATATTAAGGTCGACAGTGGCTTCGTTGAGAAGCGTAGACGTGTCAGAAGGAATAGTCTTGGGAAGATATGAATCCTTTGCCCCCAGATAGGTGAGGATAGAATCATCATCCGCACAGTGGATAGTGTTGATAGTAGGAGAGTCATCTCCAACTATTTCAGGGAAGATTAACGGTATGGAAGTGGACCTGTTGTTAGTCTTATAGGCTAGCGGCCCTAAGGAAATGGTATTGATAAAAAAAAAAAAGTTAGACGGGATGGAAATGTCATCGTCTACATCGAGTGATGCTTCTGACTTAGCGGGAGAAGATGGTTCCTCAATAGGAAGAGGCTCATCGAGAATAGTGACGGTGGCTTTTGAAAGAGGTTTAAATCCTAAACCAAATTTTTGATGTGGATTGAGAGTTGGAATGGACGCGAGGTTATGCACACCTTGTTCATATTTTCCCAGGCCAAAACCCTTCCACGCGCATCGATATAGATAAGTTTTTGCAAACGTGGGATTTTGTAGACAATCGAACCCTATTAAGTAAGGTTTGGTCTTAGGAGGAGAATCAGGGTGATAGTGAGGTGTATCAAGACCACCGTAGATGAAATTAGTCTGTTGATTGGGTAGACCAATGGTGACGATGCGACCGAGACCTAGTTGATATTCAGGTTGTTTGTCTGGTCTACCATACTCACTAGGTTTGAGATGGGCGTCGAAAGAAAAGAGAGGAAGCTCTCCCAGTGAGAAACGCTGCAATGTCTCTTCTAGATTTTGTAAATCCGGTAGTTTGGTTGCAGGTATGGAAGAAGATGAGGCCCCGTCAGGAGAACAGACATTTTCCTTTAGAGGGGCAGACCTTGTGGTCATGTCGCATTGTGCGGAAGGAAAAGGATCTCCTGGATGAGTATATATTTTGCCCTCATATTGATATTTTAAGCATCGATGGAGGGTGGATGGGACACAATGCATCGCGCGAATCCAGGAGCGTTCGAGGATCATATTATAGTGGAATTTCCCTTCAACAATTTAGAAGAGTTCGTGAAGCAGCTTCTTACCTACTCAAATGGGTAAGACCACAGTTCCTAAAGTAACTGCTAGCTGATCGTTAAATGATCGAAGGGCGAAAGGCGGGGGTGACACTACGTTCTTTGGTAACTTAAGTTGCTCAAATGTGTGTGAGGAGATGACGTTGAGTGCAGCTCCACTGTTGATCATAACGTGTTTTAATGTAGTGTTGTTGATTTGGACTGTGATAAAGAGGGGAGCCTCCAAATCCTCTGAAGAAAGAGGAGGAATTTCTGAATCTTCAAAAGAAATGGCGGTTGATGGTCTATTCAATCCAACAACTAACTCAAAGGGCTGGGGCTCATCTGAATTCATTGCGATGCGACGCAGATTATCAATCAGGGCCTGGCGATGTTGTGGAGAGGATTGAATGAGGTCAAAAAGAGACATTTTGACTGGAGCCTGGGTGAGTTGTTTCATAACACTCTCCTCAACTGACACAGGAATTTGAGCCCGAGGTGCAGCACGAATAGAGACCCAAGGTCGTGGGGCTAATGAGGAAGGAGGAACTCCTTCGGGGGCTGCAGAAATGACAACCCATGGTCGAGATGCTATAGATGAAGATGGATTATCATAGTGTTGGGTTGTAGTGGCGATATGGATTGTGTCAATTTGAGAAGGTGGAAGATCAATTGAAGTGGAATCACTAGAGGTCTGAGTGGATTGTTGGGGTTCAGATGGAGCTAAGATGACAGGAGATACTTGTTTCTCCTCCTCCAGCAAAAGATCACTTTCTTCCAAAAGGTTGTTGACGACAGATTGAAGAGCTTTACATCCCTCAGTATCATGACCCGGGGTACGATGGTAAGCACAAATCAGATCAGAGTTAAACCAGGTAGGTTTAACTCCTTTAGGGTTATAGGGTTTAATCGAAGGAAGAGATATGGATGAAGATTGGATAAGTTGGCGGAGGATTTCGGTGTAGAACCCGGTAGACGAAGATGAGGATAGAGATGATGAAGGTGCCTCTTTTACTTTAATAGACTGCTGAGGTAAAAGAACCTGCATGTTAGGTTTGACAGTCTTTTTAGAGATCATCTTATTTTTTTGGACATCTGGAGGAACAGTCTTGGGTACTTGAGATGGAAGTAAGTGAGACATGATTGATTTTGGTGGAGGGGGAGCCCCTAAAATAGATTTTGAAGATGATGGAGATGTGACAAGTGTTGTGGTCTTCAAAGATAAAGGAGGCTGCTTGGTCGAAACTAATAATGATTTAGATGATGTCGATTTAGATGAGGGAGAAGCTTCCAAAGTAGGTCTAATCGGAGGAATATAGGGCGCCTTGGTTTTTGGTAATGAAGATGATGATCCTGATAAAAGAGGTGACATCCTTTTAGTAGGTAAGTCCACTTTTCGGGGTGCTGGTGAAGAATGTGTTGTAGAAGAAGATGATGGTTTCGATAAGTGTGTAGAAGAAGACGCCTTCTCAGTGGAAAAATTCAATCTTTTATGGGGCGTAGAGAGAGATTTTTGTGGGAAAGCACCAAGGGTCTTGATGGTTCGAAATATGGGCTTTCCTTTTTCAAGGATGGTGACAACTTCAACTGCATAAGGTGATTGTAACTTTTTCGGGGGAAGCAAATGGGGAGGTACTGATGATGTAATGTTAGATTCCGGTTGTCTCGGTCTAAGTTCAGGAATCGAGCGCATAGGTGTTGGTGCTACTTTTTTTGATTTTCCTTTAATGGGCGAAGTAGCATTAGTGATGGAAGAAGTGAGTGATGAAGAAGCAGTTCCTTGCGAAGGGACTACTTCTGGTGTAGTAATTATGGGTGAAACTACTGTAGGAAAAGAGACAAGAAGAGTCAAAATTGAAGACGCTTCCGTCGGAGTCGGCACAATTATAGGTACGTTCACCAGGGGCATAGTGGTAGCGAGAATGGGAACAACAGAAGTAGATGTATCTGCAGTGGAAACTCGAAGGGATGTAATTGCCTCAAGCACTGAAAGAATGTTTGATGGTGAGACAGATGAGGATGACACTGTCTCGGGTATGGATGGAAGGTCAGACAAAGGAGCGGAGAGAGATGAATCCGTATCTAACAATGTAGGAATATTCAAAGACGGGCTATTTGAAGATGGTGGAATTCCAGTGATTGAGGAAGTGGAAGGAGGTTCTGATTCGGTCGATGTGTTTGCAAATGGCTTGGTTTCAGAAGAAGATTCTTCAGTAGAGATGAAGTTGATAGTATGAGTGTTTGGTTTTTGAGACTCTGAAGCATTATGGTTTGGGGAATGATTGGGAAAAGGTTGTTTAAAAACATCCAGTGCCTGATTTGGGGGAGCATTTGGGTTATCCAGAATGAGCTCGCCTTTATCAATGAATTTCTAGACAAGATTTTTGAAAGTCTGACATCGTTCGATGTCATGACCTTTGGTTCTATGATAATGATAGAAATCATTTTCCCTATACCAGAATGGATGTTCTTGGCTTTCATCAATATTCCTAATGGGGGGAAGTTCGATCATGTGGACTTCCAACATTTTTTTTAGGATAGAAGCATATGATTCCCCCAATGAAGCAAAGGATCGAGATGATGAAGTCCCTTTTCGAGAAGATGAGGGGTCTCTTCGTGGTGTTTGATTAGAAGTGGTATCGGCTCGTGGTGTTTTTAATACGATAGTGTTGGTGGATCCCTGATTCTTGTCTTTAGAAGTGGAAGGATTTGATTTAGTGAATCGAGAAAAATCTGGTTTAGTTTTAGAGCGAAGTTTTAGCTTCCCTTGTTCAATGGCGCGAGATTCAAGTTTGTGTGCCATCGTAAAGGCTTCTTCAAAGGTATGAAAAGTCTGGATCCTTAAAGTGGAAGAAATGTGATTAGCACAAGATCGAGTAAAAAACTCGATCTGTTGGGATTGAGGAAGGGAGAAAGACAATTGGTTGATTATCCCTCTCCAACGAGTGACAATGTCTGCAATAGACTCATCATCGAATTGACGAATGTTATAAAGATCTGTAATCGAGATCTTATGCGCGATATTTATTGAAAAGTTTTCAACAAACATCTGGGCCAATTGAGAGAAAGAAAACAAGGAATGTTGAGGAATGTTATTGTACCAGTCTAAAGCAGGACCTGCTAGAGACATAGGAAAAGTACAGAGCATAAGCTCCTGATCCTAGACTATGAGGTAGCAAGCATGTTTGAATGCTCGCAAATGTTGTCGAGGGTCCTCTTGACTATGAAACTTTGAAAATTTAGGAAGTTCCCATTGGGGAGGATAAGGCTTAAAAGCCACTGAGGGGTGAATGGGTTCATTACACACTTCTTCAAAGGATTATGAAGGACGAGACCCTTTTGTGGAGGCTTCCAAGTCTGCGATTTTCTTGAAAAGAATTTGAACCACGTCAGATTGAGGAGGAGGCACACTGGCATGTCCTACATAAGAAGCAAATGGTGGATGTTGTTGAGGTGTCAACGGGGGATTCATCTTTTGATTGATAGGATGATAAGAGGAGTAACCAGGCATTCTGGGTGACACCTGGTGGGGTATTTGCTGTGAAGGAGCTTGTGTATAGGCAGGCTGTGGGATAATAAGTGGTTGAGAAAATGAAGGTTGGATGATAGATGGAGCCTGTGATTGGAGGACTCCTATGCTTGTTGATTGAATCGGGACAGATTGAGGAACATGAGTGCCGATTTGATTGGACATATTGGAGAACAAGACCTGAAAGAGGCTTTCTACTACCGGATTAGGCATTAAGGGTGTCGATGCTAGAGGATGGGTGAAGGTCACTGTTGCTGGAACATTGGAAGAAAGACCCACTGGAGGACGAGAAGCAAGAACCAATTGACTATTCGGAGGGGGTTGACTCATAAAGGGATACTGACCTTGGGACACGATGGAGGGCATAGATCAATTAATAGCAATATGTGGGTGCGCAGACGCACTCGTTATAGCCAGAGCAGAGGACCTTTCAGAAGTAGGTTGTGGAATATTCGAGGTAACTGCAGTGTTAGGAATAGGTAAGACTATTTGAGAACTAGTCAATATGGTCGGTGGAAGAGAAAAAGGAGGCACAGGGGCCTCGCCCTTCTCCGTGGCTCGAGGCGAGAGAGATGATGTTAACTGTTCTACAAAGGCCTGGGATGGTTCACGAGAATAATCGTACACTTGCTGGATTGGTGGTCCTTGATCAGATATTTGAATAGACTTGTGTACGAGGTAGTCCATGAGGGCTACCGGATTGCGATCGAGGAGCGCCTGAAATTCAGGATCCCCGTGAGGAACATAGTCTGAGTCAGAAGTAGATGATATTTCTGAAAGACTAGGGGAAGCTGGACGTGATGGGGTTGCTTTGGCTTGATAGAAAGGATTATATGACCAGGATGGGGAACCAACCAACAGTGGTCCCGAGGAAGATTTGGGGGGTGCCGAAACATCCACACTAGTGGTAATCTCAGAAGAAGAAGGGGCCAGTTGAGCCATTCTTCTAGATTGTAACCGAGTGATGACCGTCATAAACACGCAAAAAAGAAGATTGACCTAACTAATGCACAGACAATTCAAGTAGCGCAGGTGATTATCTCCTTTAAGTTTTGATGCTTTTAAGAAAGAAAATATTAGGGAAGGCTTTTTAGAACAGGAACTACTCAGATAGCCAAACTAAGGATGGTTTGGGGAATGTTTGGTGAGGAGTCCCGAAGGCACTTCAGTAAAAGACCGGTACGTGGCTTGATATAGGGGCCTACCCCCGCACTTCACACACCGCTGCGATAAGGGAGTCGGGTGCTTTGCCAATATATACCAGAACTTCCGTGAATTTATAGCGCAAGCCTGAGTACTGCGTAGGCTCTTCCTCTTGGATGTCACTTCCAAGTAGGCGAGGCCAGGGAAGGAATTTTTGTTTAAATGCTTTATACCTAGTGATTTTGGCTTTGTGTGCAAGGGTGAAAAATAAAAATCAAATAGTGTCACTACCGATTTTGATCAATTTTCCAACCTAATTAAAACTAGATGAGAAACATACAACAGCAATGACAAAGAAAAATTTCTTTTTAAGCACTTAAAAACGAAGTGTTTGATTTCGATGAAGACAAGTCAAACAGATTATTTCCCAAATGCGATTAAATTCCTTTTAAGCACCAAAAATTGAAATGTTCGAATGTGATAGACAACAAACAAAGTTTTATTTATATATATATATATGTATATATTTTTGGTTCCTAAAAAAGGAGAAAACACCGTAAAAGAGAAATACCTATAGATTTAGCTCTCCAAGGTGTGTGGACTTCAAAAAGTGCGTTGTTGAGCTCTTCCCCTCGAACAATCCCACGAACGAGCAAAGGGCTCCACAAGAATAGGTTAAGCAAACACCAAACAAAATCCAGAAAGATATATCCGGAAATTTCTATTTCAAGGAACTAGAAAAATTTCAAGGAAATAACAATTTCACATAAAGGGCAAGATTAAAACGATGAAAGGAAATGCTCAAGCAGAACTGATAGAAATCAGTGAAGAAAAAGAACAAAGCTCAAAACTAGAAAAGAAATGAACTTACCAATAAGGGACTTTGGTTCAACTCCCACCGGGCGTTGCAGAATGTAGATCAAGGATTTCGCGCTTGTTACCTGTCCAAGTTAATGCACCAAACTAAACAAAAAAACCCTGAAAAACTCTAATGAAATCGATACCTGATGGACAAGATCCAAAGATGTAGACAGATAAGGAGGTCGATGTAGATAAGACGGGTGCACACGAACAATTCGCACAGTAGATCTGAGTAACCTACAAGACACCGATACTTGACAGAAAAAGACCACGTTAAAAGATATTTAAGTGGACTGCCTGAGAAGCAGATCCGGGAAGCGATAAGCTTCCTCGGCGGATGTCAGTCCACGTTTTCAATTAAGCAGAGAAGAATACATGATAAAAGATGTACGTAAGGACTAGATTTTCTGATCATAGTAATAAAACAAAATTTAGACAGCAGGTAGAAAGCAACAGAAAATAGGAAACTATGAAATAAAGTTGGATTTGTGTTACCTGTGTCCTTTTACCTGTCTGCAGGATGATCGGCGTCGATTATGTAGAATCGGTGTCGACTGATGTGATCGGCGTCGATAATGAATGATCGGCGTCGACTGAATAAGATCAGCGTCGACTGAAAGTAGATCGGTCGATCAGGGACAGTGCGAGAAGATTTGGAAATCAGAAAGTGAAGGCCAGATCGTTAACGTCTACTGGATGTGCCGAAGTCGGTGAGATATTGGAAAAAAGTCACCAAAAGATCAATGGATACGTGCGATGTTGATGTGATAAGGACAGAGTAACGGTGCTCCTCTCAGGGATTGATTCGGACAAGATCCGCTCTCATTCGATACACTTGATGCTAAAAGATCTCTCGTTCTCTCTCTTTCACGGTCTGTGTTTCTTTCGCGATCTGTCTCTGTTTGTCCTTCATGTTCGTGCGTGTGCTTTTTCGTCCTCCAGAACTAAAATCTGGGCTTCTATTTATAATTGGCGCCACTCCTAAAAAATCGGCGCCGACCGTACCGGTCGGCGCCGATCACGGAATAGACTCCCGAGATGGCCAAAATGAACGATTTCTAGAAAGATAAGAGTTATCCCAAATACGGGAAATATCCCGCTTGGGGAAGAGGAGAAATAGGGGTGATACATAGATAGGATAAATGTGGGGTAGATAAGTGGTTAGGATACATGTGAAGAGGTGTAATTAAATAGTCGATATTTAATTACTCACGGGTAAGATAAGATAGGGTGAATCAAACTTAGGATAGGTGTTTAAATCACAAATCGAATAATATCCCAAGGGGATAGTGGTGACATAAACGTGCCCCAGGTTACCATAGAGAGCAAACGTGCACAAGGGACACCAGATTGGATAATCAATTTTAGGTGTCTACAATAGCCACTATCAACAGAAATAAAAATAGTACTGACAGAAACACAGTCCGATGGATTAAACCCCCCACTGATTGGCACAAGTTAAATTTTGATGGGGCCTCAAAAGGCAATCCGGGTGACTCTGGTGGTGGGGGCATCATCAGGGATCAAAGAGGCTGCTATGTTGCTACTTTTTCTGGAAGAATGGGAAGACAGACTAATCATTATTCTAAAGCCATGGCAGCTCTTTGGGGTATTAGACTTGCTAGAGATTGTAATATTCAAAATATCATAATTGAAGGGGATTCTCTAAATATTATAAATCTTCTGAACAAAAAGCAACACCCCAGCTGGTCTATCAGGGATTATATTGAGGAAGCTATAGATATATGCAAAAGCTTTGCTAATGTCCACATCACCCATACTTATCGGGAAGGAAACAGGGTTACCGACAGTTTGGCTAACTTAGGTGTTAGTAATTCCTTTCAAACTTGGATTGGCGGGGACGTTCTGCCCGCTCATGTAAATAAATCCATCATCATTGATCTTCATGGCAGTGAAAATCATGACTAACGGCTGTATTTTAGATGCTAAGGTGCGGATCCCCAAGTATATGATGATGACATCACAAAAGATTTGGATGATTGTTGCGATTTGTGCGGGTTGGATTGCCATCATTTCTTGGCATGTTAGGAAAGATGGGGAGTGGGGCAATAATAACAAATGTAGCATTATAATTAAGCCGACTTTCATGGGAAGAACAAATTCAAATACCAAAAACACCGCTCGGCCTGTCCCGCACATTGGAAGCTTTTTTACCTTTGAAAAGAGGAATAGGAACAGAGGAAACATGAGGGGTCCACCATGCAAAACCGAGCCAACCCAAAATCCTGAGTGGAAAGAGAACACGGAGATTTGGGAGTACCTGCAAATCGGGTGCCTGTCGAATTTCATTGAGAGGATTCAAGGCTTCCACCAAGACATCTCCATCAAATTCGCAAAGGGATGGAAGAATAGAATTATCAAGTATAGTAACATGAAAATAGAAATTACAGAAGAGCTCATAGCTCATATCACGGGTCTCAGCCTGGAAGGCACAAAATTCTTCAATAAGAAGGTCGATAGGGAGGTGGAAACCAAGAAATTTCTAGATGAGGGAGAGAATCTTGAGTTCGTAACAGCTGGCCTCAAGGTGGAGTTGATCCCTGTTCCTTTTGATGAACTTGCCAAAATGGTGGTAAGGTATGTTACCCTTGAAGGAAGATATGTGACTATTCCTCACAAGCATTTGATTTTTCTGAATCATTTTTGTAGAAATAACATTATTAGCTTTCCTCATTATTTGATCAACTCCTTGGAGAAATCTATAAGGGAAGTTCAAAATCACTCTAGGGCTATCCCTCTGCACCAGGGCCTTATCCTCCTGATTCACCACCACTTTTCTAGCTACCCTCCCATGAACCCTATCCTGCCTCCCTCCTTCACACCCCCACCTACCCATACTGCTCCCACTCCACCCCTGCTAAAAAGAAAGAATGATGATGTTGGCTCCAGCAAGAAAAGCAAGAAAGCTAAAATCCCTTCTTCCCAACGAGTCCTTAGGAGCCACAAGGACTTAGAATTAGCTAAAAACCTCCTGCATATTAGCATGCCTGTGGAGAAGCCCAAAGAGGAGGATTTGCTGGAGAGGATTGATAGATTGGAGAAGGAGATTCAAGAGCTCAAAGGAGCTCTAAAAAACCTGGAGAGAGCCAAGGGTAAAAGGATCCTTCAAAGTGAGGAGGAAGAGGGGGTCATCAATGAAGTCTTCAAGAAACTGCAGTCCCTTGATGGCAGATTGGGGAATGCCAAAAGCCACAATGACTGCATTTTATCTGCCCTCAAAAGCATTTATAACTTCATTGAACAACATGTCCAAAGTGTTTGCAGTTTAAGTGGAATCAATGAAGACGTATGGGGCCCTAAAGAGAATAGGGACATTGCAATCTCCCAAGAAGACATGAAGGACCCCTCTCAAGCCACTGCCATTGCCTTTTTCATGTCACTACAGGCCATCAAGACCAAGATTGACAGGGCCATCAAGTAACGGGCTGTTGTGCTGTTGTTTTTTAGCTGCGATCTGGCTATCCTCGGGTGGTTCAGGAGCTGTTTTTTGACAGAGCTCGTTATTCTATTTCTCTTTTGGTTTCTTTTTGATCTTGTCTTCTTAGATCTGGATCTCTGTACGTCTTGATCCAATTTTCACCTATATTGTAATATCTGGCTGTTGAGCCTTCTTGGGTGACTGTTTTGCCCCTCTCTGGGCTTCTTCTCTCCTCTTTTCTATCTGGCCTTTGAGCCCTTTTGTATACAGGGTATAGTCCCTTCAAAACTATTTGCCCTTAATAAAAAAAAGAGTCACATTAAGGCATATATTCATAAATGTAGGAAAACCATGGTGTTATAAGACAATCAAGGAACTTAGGCCACATACAAGAGAAATAATTTCATGAAAGAAAGGTATAGAGAAACAAACATGGGATACCCACAGTTTCACAAGATAAATAAGGCACTCAAGTAATATATAATGAAGTAGAAAATTAGTACCACAAGAAATTAAAAAACATGTTGTAGAAAAGATAATGTCAAACAATGATAAGAGAAATATATGTAATAACAAAGCACATGAAGTGATATATGTTAACACTTCACAAGACACATGTGATGTCCTATTGGTTTAAAATATAACATGAAAAAAATATATAGAATCAAGCACAATGAGGAAGTAGGAGTGAACTACAATGAAATCATAACACCTGTATAGTGTGGGGGGATGCCCTCAAGAGAAGAATTTTAGGAATCAAGCTAGCTTCTATTAGCATGTAATGATATGTGTGTCCTACTGTAGACACCAAATTTGTGTCATTACGACACCCTGTGCCCCGCATCTCATTTCTTAACCTAACCTCATCACCTAAACCTTACACAATTATTTATTAATTACCTTATAATTAATAAATCCACATTGCCATACCTGCCACCTCATCATGACCTAGTCTTAACCCTAAACTAACCTAATTAAGACCTATAACTTGGTCCATATCCAAACCTATGATTAATTACTCCTCACCCACACCCAAAACTGACCTCATAATGACTTGACCAAGCCCACAACTAATCCCTCGGGAGAAAAGGAGGGAAAGTTGGCTATTTTACCAAAAATAGCCCACTTTGACTTGACCGATACCGGTTCCTACTCGACCGCCGTCGGTTTCGTAACCACCATCAGTTCCCTGTAAATGGCCACTTCCAACCAAAAACAAAGGGTCGGATTTTCATTTGATCAAAAAGAGAAGAAATCATTAAAAGGATCCGGATTTGCTTGGCCAAGCAGAGACAAGTGAAGAAAATAGATAAGTTTTCAGAGAAGGACATCAAGCCCAAGATCGCAACTGAATAACCAGAGCCCAGTGACACTCATCCGAGCATCAGAAGAGGAGATAGCTCATCTTGGATTGTCAGATCATCCCACTTGAGCCCTGTCTTCATCATCACAGTCCTGGAACCTACATCTTCATCAGTAACGAGTAAGTAGTGTCTCGTATGTTTCTAAGCACCATTTCTTGAGCCTGTGGATTGATAGTAATTATAAGCTCATTCCTAGATCTACCACCTACCAGCACCCTGCACTGAACCTTCATCCATACATCTTTGTATTACCCAGAAGACCATTTTATCACACTCTGAGCCTTCCCTGTCCTCCCATTATTCCCCTCAGCCATCCACCAATCTTAATAACCCCACGATCACCTTGCAACCAACCTCTATCCAGAAGCACTTAGATTGCTGACCCTACCGGTGTCGTTTATCCCCCACCGGCGGCAGTTCTCTAACCGCAGTCGGTTATCCAGTGACCGGCGTCGGTCACTGTGACTTATACCCCAAAACCCTTTTCTCACCTATTTTTCACCTAACAACCTCAGATCCAGTCTGGTTTATCCCTATAACTCAACCTGAATGTATCAACGACCAGTAACCGAAAAAACAACGTGACGCGTTATTATTGATAGTTTAGCTTCTATTGCTTTGTAACGAGATACCTAAATTGTGATTTTGCAATAGCTTTCTTTGTTATCATTTGTGTTAATTCGTATTAAAAGGGGAACTGACCACCTTCGAAAGGAAGTTTTATATTTCCTGGGCCTAAGGTAGCTCCCTCATTTATTGTCTAATTAAAATCTAGTGGTCTTGTATTCTTACTTGCAGGTAGTCCTTCCAAGACAAAAAGGAGTTCTTCGCAATCGATTTGATCTTTCTCTACGGTATGCGCACACCATCTCAACATTCAACAGGTATTCCTCCTAGCCCTAGCCCTTATCTGTTTCTCAAAGGAATGAAAGGATAGAAGCAAGTCTATTCCGCAGAGCCGAGACATTCCGTGCGAAACACCTACATCAGACTCAATATACCTCGTGATCACATGTGTGTAAAGAATAGAAAATATATTCTATCAATCACAGTGTAATGATAAACAACATGTGTAATGTATAGTGTAAACAACTCAATATATGTGTATAGGGGGTGGTTTTATAATTTTACAAATATGTGATTTTTTTTGTGTTTTTGATTTAACTATATACATAGAAAGGGGGAACAAAAGAGATACCTAATGAGGAGGTAAATAATATCTATAAGAAATGTGAGGCTCAATTCTCAATTGTGTTGGAAAAATATGCTTAAGTGCGAGTGGTAAAAAAATCCATAATATATATGTCATAGAATTCATGAGAGAAATAGGTGGGTTAAATACATGAGAAGCATTGTTTGACTTGGATGATTAGTGAAGAAGAGTATAAGGGGAAAACCCTATAGAGACAAATGGATTAGCCACATATGGAATAAGTACATGTGTAGTAGCAAGATGAAATCAATGATGGAAGAAATATATAAGAGACTTAGTGATATGTTGGTTTTATGTATAAACCTCAATCAAAGAGAACCAAAAAGTAAAAGAGGTGGTGTATAATCATTAGGATCAATAGAAACATACCAAGGTTTTCTCAAAGTACTATATGTAAGATTAACATGCATCATGCATACAAGATACACCCTACATAACATTGATATCTTCATCATTTGTAGAAGATATAAGATTATAAGAACAAATTTTAGCCATTTTCAAAGTATTAGATATGTATTTGAGCATGTACAAAGAAGTATGTGTATAATCTATATTCAGTGTAAAACTATGAGGGGGGATATGAGTTGCCCCAAAAGAGGTAAGCATTATAGATGTTTTAATAGTTGGCACGCCTGAGACATTCCGTGCGAAACATTTTGGCACGCCCGGTGGGACCCATTTTGGGTTTCTGTTTCTCTTTCTTTCTTTCATTTAGGGAGCGTACTTGCTGTTTCTGTTTTGTTATATTTAGTAAAAGAATTTTTCTTGCTTTCCTAGTTTTGCATTAGTGAAAGTCATCTTATTTGCTTCATCGAATATCATTTTTGATTTGGGTTTAAAACACGTGCATTACATTCTTGCTTGTTGTTTTCAATTCTAGTGAATGTAGACTAAGTAACAGGTCATACACATGGGGGTGATTTCCACGGTATTAACAAGAAATTAATCTTACTTTCACTACACAACACATACCGAATCACTTCATAATTAACACAACAGCTCAAAACATCCCCCCTTTTCTGTGGTATTCCTCCGCCCGATTGAGGTAACCTTATAAGCCAAAACAAACTTGACATTTCCCCTAAGTCTTTTGTTTAGGTTTGACATCATTCCTCGTCTAAAGGCATAAGCCTAAATTGATTAAAATTAACCCTAGGTTTAGTCTGTTAATTTGTTTATGCGTTCTTGCTTGTTTTCAGTTTTGTTTCTCTGTCATACATTGTTTTCTGTGATCACTACAGAACAGTTTGGTAGGCATACTAATCATTGTTAACACCAAATCAACAACTTCTTAGTGCTTCTTACACCAGTTCTATTATACCGACATCGGTTAGCTTACTGACGGCGGCTATAGTCTGACTGACATCGGTTATCCTACTGATATCGGTTATTGTCTTTTACAGTTCCTGATAAACCAGCAACCTACCAATTTCAAACATCTTGTTGTCTGTTTCTATTCCTGATAGATTGAAACCCTACTGTGTACTCCTATCCATGGTTGTTATCACTCGAAAGCAAGCCGCCGCCATGGTTTCACATGCTTGCTCTGTGCCTTTGCCTGAATCACCCCCTTCACATTCTGTGGGGAATCTGACGGACACCCGCGAGGTTCCTAAAATTCCTGTAGGAGATAAAGAATTTGCCAAATTTCTGGATGCTAATCCTAGCACTGTACAATACTATTTGTCTCATGCCCCTGACCATACACCTGACAGTCAACTCCTTGTTGGCATGCCTATCAGTATAGCTGCTCATTTAGCTCCTTCTCCGCCTGATAACTCTGCTTTGCCTTCCGTATCCTTAGTCCCGTCTCCTACCTCAGCAGCTTCAGGGGTTCATACGGCACAGATTGGCTTTCCTTTGGTTAATCTTGGGCCCAACATGTCATTACCACCGACTGCCCCTACCTCATCTCTCTTGCAGACTGTTCCATTCATAACTTGCTCTCTACCACCTATCCACATGAGCTTTCCTTCTCAAGCTCCGCCCACCTTTCATTTCCACACACATATGCAGTAACCTCAACAGTCTTATATAGGACATCCCTATTCGGTTGCCTCAACACATTCGTCCTCCATATCTTATCAACAGTTAACCCCACCATTGTCTAGCGGTGGCCCTTGGCCCAATTTGCCTCCGTTTACCACAACCACACCATCAGCTTATCCAACTACTGATTTAATTAAACAAATGATGGAAAAAATGCAAAATCTTGAGGCTTCTGTTTCAGGAAGTCATAGCACCTTGACATACGAGCAAGTTTGTCGGGAGCCTATCCAGCCTTCGGTCCCCCTTCATTCATATCCTCCTCAATGGGAATTACCAAAATTTACCCATTTTAATAGTAAGGAGGACCCTCAACAACACTTACGATCATTTAGACATGCCTGCTATCTGATTGCTCATGACGACGCTTTACTACTCCGCACCTTTCCCATGTCCTTATCAGGACTTGCCTTGGAGTGGTACAGTGCTTTAACCCAACACTCAATCTTCTCTTTTAACCAGCTAGCCCAATCTTTCTTGGATCATTTCTCCATTAACATTGCCAAGAAAGTATCTATCACCGACCTCTATGCCATCCAACAATTTGAAGACGAATCTATCGTAGATTTCGTTGGATGATGGCGGGGCCTTATCAACCAACTTACGTATGCCTTGCCTCAGACCGAACTTATTGAACTCTTTACGCGGGCCTGTGCCAAGCACATCTCTCCTACCCTCCAAATTCAAACTTTCTATACATTTGACGAGGCCTTTACTATGGCTCAAAAACTAGAGATTCGAGCCTTAGAGGAAGAGAGATTGCGGTTGCGCAACAAAAACCCCAATTTCTGAACCCAAGATTCTACCAAAAAACCTAACACCACCAATCCTCACCCATCGACTGCTTCGAAATCAAAAGGAGTCGTGCACGTGGTGATGGTCAAATCCCAACCACCATCTAATACCCCGCCAAAAATCACCTATAAGTATAAAGCAGAGCCCATCAACTACACTCCCTTGGGAGAAACATATGGTGTGATATTGGAAAAATTGCTTAAAGCAGGAGCCATTACCTTACCTCCTGTTAAACCTCACTCCGGGTTTGATTCCACTCGCGCCATACCTTCTTGGTACAAATAAAATGACTTTTGTAACTTCCACCGCATGAAGGGACACAGTCATGAAAACTGAAATATGTTGAAAAACATAGTGCAGGAAATGGTTGATGCGGGGGATATAGCCCTCAATAATCCTAACGCCCCTGCTAACTGAAATTTGATAGTATTCAATAAACCATTCCCGAATCATTCTTCTAACAGTAATCTAAACCAAGATATCTTAGCCGAGGAGAGCGTTCACGAGATCCATGCAGTCTTCGACTCCCAACCAAAAACCTCTATAGAACAAATTCTGAATCAAGCCTCTTCACTAACGCAGGAATCTGAGCCCCCTTCCTCACCATCAAGACAAACTGAAATCCTTGTCATTCCTTTACCCATCAAGGAATTAACCGCCCAGAGTTCCCTTCTCACAAATGAGCCTTCTTACACCACATCCTTGCAAGACTGTGAGCGGATGTTATCTAATTTATCTATTTCCCAAACGTTTCCTTCTACCATTCTTGCTGTACAAGAGGAAAGCTCACCACTTCTTTTGTCATCCTTAGATGAGAAACCTCTTGAACCGACATCACCACATTCTTTAAACGTGACGGATCCTCTCAAACACGCCCTCGTACCTATTAGTTCTTCATCGCCTAAATTTTTTTAGCGACCAGTTGACCTCTTAACACCCATTGATACAGTGCCTCATCTACCCCCTGTATCGCACCCACAGTGGACCGGAATCACAACCCACCTTTCTTCCATAAAAAAGTTCTTATTCACACGTGAAGACTGTCATTCCCCAGAAGATAGACAGGTCCTATGGGAACATTTGAGTATGCCATATTCTACTCAAATGCAGATGACTGATTCAGATGCCTCTACCATATACCCGAACTATTTACAGAAGCTTAAAATGCCTATGTCCTCATCTTCACCCACCTCATCTCTACCAAATACCTCATCCACTTATATTAACCTAACCAAATCTTCCCCTACACTTGGGACCTCACCAATACCTAGTCTAACACACCCACCTAAGCGGCTTGATTTATCTAAAAATAAAGCCGTCCATCCCATTAGGAGACAGACCCAATCTCCTCAAGATATGCCGCTATCACAACTAAAACCCTCATCGTCACACCTACCTTCCATATTGGGATCCCATCCCTCTACCTTGCATCAATATATCATACCTCCCGTGCATTTTCTTTAAAGTGACGTATGCCTTCTGCACCCATACAGAAATCCAAGGGTATAGCAACACCGTCACCCCATGGATCCTGTCCACCTATCAACCCTAAAAAAATCTCCATCATCAAAAGACTTCATTTTCTGTCACTCCTATTTCTGCCGTGGTTGTTTTCTGATACCACATCAATCTGTGAGCCTCATCATCTAACCAGCTAAACATAGCTTCTACGCCAAAGAAGCCACGTTTAGTTAAAACCCACGTATCAAAACCCCTTGGCTAAACCACCACCCGTACAAACCAACCATACCCAAACATTACCAAAACCCACCCAACCAATACCTTCATCTTCCTTCGATTTTGACCCACTCAAAGGATCTTACGCCAAAATCCTTGCTATGACCATTTCTCTACCCCCACTTAGACCTTATGACCCGTCTAAACCTTGACCTATAGGTTATGATGAGTCTAAAATCTACGCTTACCACCGCACACTAGGACATGATGTAGAGGGATGAAAAGCTTTAAAAGCCATCCTTTGTCAGACATCCTCTGCTCAGATAGAAGGGTTAAGAAAGACAACTTACGAAGGGAGAGACCTTTGGCTTCAATTCCCTGTCCTATACCACTTGTTCCCACTTCACCAAGATCTATCATTATTACAGCCCCCACCTCTCGAAGACCATGACCTATCCCTACCGTCTTCCTCCTCTCGTATTCACGAAATCAATATGATTAGTGTTACTACTCGATGGCAGAAAAACAATGGGAAATCGGAAGAAAACACACCTGCGGCATCTCTTTCTCCGTCCACCATCCCGATTGCACCACCACCTAAAGTGGTTATTCATGGACCTGCCTACCCCATCTCTAATGGAATTTCCCACCAAAGCATGATGAAACAACTTCACCAATCACCTGTAAAAATGACACTGTATGATCTCATTCAGACTTCTGAATTTCATCGACAAGCTCTTGTTGAAATCCTTTAAGGGATAGAGGTCTTACCTAATGAAACCTTTCCTGTTACCTCTATTCTAACACCCAATCACGATGCTTCGCTCACCAAACAATCTATCTCCCCAACCACTTTGGTCTCTGTACAGTAAGCCGCTGCTGTCAGTTTCTCCTAAGATGAAATTATCGACTTTGGTGCTGAAGATCCTCACCCTGCTCTTTTCATCTCAGCTTACGTTCGGGACATTCGGGTATGTCATGTTATGATTGACGGGGGCGCTAGCCTAAACATCATCTCTTCAAAAGCTTTCCAATAAATGAATATCCCTTCTAGTTGCATGTGTGCCAACCCCATCATGTTGCGGTCATTCAATGATGTTATTACTTCTACCTTAGGCACCATGATCCTTAACATTCGTGTAGGACCACGCACTTTACCTGAAACTCTTCTATGTCCTTGAAGGATAGTTCCAATACAATATGTTGTTAGGCAGCCCTTGGATCTGGGCTATGGGATGCGTTCCGTCCACCTTACATAGATGCATAAAATTTGAGTACGAGGGGAAGTCCTACACCATAAAAGATAATCCTCCCCCCTTCAAAACTTGCAATATGTTGTATCGCCCTAATGATGTGCTTGTACCAGTCAAGACACCCATTCATCCAACCCAGCCATCCACTTCCAATGCACCTACACCTTTAACCAATGAAACCACCATTACAAATATCACTTTCTTTCCCGCAGATAACATCCCAACCTCTGACCCCTTAGTAGATGTTTTTCAATGCCTTACGCTGGGAGAATACCACCTATACAGTGTTAGCTCTTTCCATACCCCGCAGGAGTACAGATAGTTACATGCACATCCCACCTACGACCGTTGCATGGGGGAGGTAATCTCTTACGGACCACCCCATTGCCACACTAACCTAACGTATGGGGGTGTTGATGTATCCTCCGTTACCCCTGAACCTCCTCTTGGTGTGGTTCCCTTCTAATCCAATTTTCAATACTTGACAAATCGTCGTTTCGCCCTCACCTTCTTGACTCGTCTGTGCTTGGAAAGACTTTGGTTTTGGTCTTTATGAACAAGGCCGACATACACTCATTCTCGTGACTACACACAAACACAATGATCGTAGTGGTCTCAGTTTTCTTGAAACACTTACACCGGAGAAACCTCATGTCAATTGTATCCTAGAGGATGACCACGTCAGCCCTACCAAACCATCATCACCCATTTTTCCATCATCACCCACAGAGTCGATAGACCCTGAATCTATCCCTCCTAACTTTTTTTTTTTCATAAATGTTATCTTCATAGGTCCCTCTCACTTATCAACGCGATAATGAGGACCCATCTTCTCTTCCCCTTTTGTATCCAGACATAATCGAAGAGGATTCGCCTTCGATTAATGTTGTTGAGTGCCAGGATGACGACTCCATCCTCACTTACCTTGGGGCGGATGACTCCTATATTCAACGTGCACCTTACCGTCTGAAACTCAAACCATATTGAATGAGTCGAGTATAGAAATCAACATCCACACAGAGGAGGATCCTCACATTGTGAAGATCGGACAATCCCTTAACACATCAGAACAAGCCACCTTTACTACCTTTCTCTGTACCCGCAACCAAGCTTTCTCTTGGTCCTACGCTAACATGCCAGGAATTGATCATACCATTGCTGTCCATAACATCACCCTAAACCCTGATTCCAAACCAGTCAAACAAAAAATGAGAAAAATGCATCCACACATTGCCCTCTTGGTCAAAGAAGAGCTTCAACTACTTCTTTCTGTTTCCTTCATCTTGCCTATTGACTATCCTCAATGGATTTCTAACATCGTACATGTCACTAAAGTGACGGGGGGACTTCGGATATGCACAGATTTCTGAGACCTTAACCTCACTTGCCCCAAGGATGACTTCCCCCTCCCAAGTATTGATCAACTTGTTGATCTCACTGTGGGCCATGAAATGCTTTCTCTCATGGATGGCTTTTCAGGATATAATCAAATTTTGGTAGCCCTGGCCGATCAACATAAAACTACCTTCATAACTCCTTGGGGAACCTTCTGTTATCGTGTCATGCCATTTGGCCTTAAGAATGCTGGTGCCACCTATCAGCAGGGCTATGAATTACATTTTTCATGACATTATGCACACTATCCTTGAAGGATTATGTCGATGATCTTCTTGGCAAATCTAAACATCGCAGTGAACATCTCGATGTTTTAACCATTATTTTCGATCGCCTGTTGCAATATTCAGTCCGGCTTCAACCAAAGAAATGTGTCTTTGGTGTCATTTTAGGAAAAATTCTTGGTTTTATCGTCTCTTTGCGTGGCATTGAGGTCGATCCATCTAAAGTCAAAGCTATCCTAGAAATGCCCCCACCCAAAAACCTCAAACAATTGCGTAGTTTGTAGGGTAAACTTCAATCCATCCGGCGTTTCATCTCCCAACTCTCGGATCGATGTCAACCTTTCCATCACCTTCTTAAAAAGGACATTGCCTTTCAATGGAGTGAAGAGTGTCACCAAGCCTTTGAAGCTCTCAAAGCCTATCTCTTGCAGCCACCCGTGCTTATTCCACCTTAGGATGATCGCCCTTTCTACCTTTACCTTTCTGCCACTGACCATGCTATAGGAGCCATGCTCACACATCGGGACTCGGCACGTCGAGAACAAGCCATTTATTATATAAGTCGTACTCTCATGGATTACGAGACTAGGTATACACATGTAGAAAAATTGTGCCTAGCCCTATCATTCGTAGCCACCAAACTCTGACATTACCTCCTGAATCACAAAACTTTTGTCATCACCAACACGGACCCCATTCATTATATGTATGCCAAACCACATCTAAACCAACGCATCACCCGATGGCTTATGCTCCTCGCTGACCTTGACCTTGAGTTTGTACAACAGAAGTCAATCAAAGGACAAACTATTGCGGACCAACTTGCGGAGGCCCCTTTACCTGGGGAACAATTTACCAATTTTAATTTCCCCGACGAACTCATCGCCACTCTTTCACTCAGGGAAGAGTCATATCCAATGACCCTCTTCTTCGATGGATCCAAATGCCAGCGCGGCGGAGGGGCCGGCGTTGTTCTCATTCCTCTTGACGCTGAGCCTATGCCTCTTTCATTCCGGCTCGATTTCCCCTGCACTAATAATACAGCGGAATACGAGGCCCTTGTTTTGGGTCTCCAGGTTGCGTTACACTTAGGTGTCAAATCTATTAATATTTTTGGCGACTCTCAATTGGTAGTCAATCAAGTTATGGGCATCTACCAATGTAAGAATGAGGAACTTCAAAAGTACAAACATTACGTGGATTCACTTTTGACCTCATTTACTTGTTATTCTATCCAGACCATTCCCCGTTCCACTAACAAATTTGCGGATACTATGGCTTGCTTAGCCTCACAAATTCCTACCTCACCAACTGACTCTGACATATTCATCTTGGTCCAACAACTCTTTGCCCCATCTTACTCAACACCGGTTGTTTGTATGATAAATAATGTGTCTGCTAATTCGCAGGATACCTGGTACCACCAATTTCATGACTACCTTACAACCTCTGTTCTCCCACCTGACCTAACTAGTACCAGCAAACACGCTTTTCTTAAACATGTTTCTTGTTATGTCGTCATGGGGGGACTCCTTTATAAACGTGGCTTTGATGGTATCCTCCTTCGATGTCTAACCGGCGCAGAGGTCACCTATACCATCCAACAGGTCCATGACGGTATTTGTGGCAGACATTTTAGTGGCCTTGCCATGGCTAAATGAATCCTTCACCTAGGTTATTATTGGCCTACTCTTAATAACGAATGCTACGAATATGTTAAGCGTTGTGTTATGTGTCAACAACATGCCAACCTTCAACATACTCCTAGCCATCCGCTACAGGTCGCACGAGATCTTTGGCCTTTCTCACAATGGGGTTTAGACCTTATTGGTGAGATCCACCCACCCTCTTCGCAACGTCACCGTTGGATAATCACAGCAACCGAATATTACACAAAATGGGTGGAGGCCATTCCACTCATTTCAATCAAAAAAGAAAAAATTGTCGAATTCGTTAACCATCACATTATCTGTCATTTTGGTATTCCTCATCGCCTAATAACAGATAATGGTAAATATTTTAAAAATAAGTTGTTACAAGACCTTTGTGACAACTTTGGTATCAAACTTAGTTTCTCATCACCTTACTATCCACAGGCCAATGGTCAAGCTGAATCTTCTAATAAAACCCTAACCAAAATCCTCATGAAAGTTGTCAATGAGTCCGGAAGAAATTGGCACGATCACATTCCCTTTGCCCTTTGGGCTTATCGTACTAGCATTCGTACTTCCACTAATGCCACACCATTTTCTTTGGTATATGGTACCGAGGTGGTCTTGCCTCTCGAAATACAAATACCCTCCCTCAGAATATCTCTTCAGGATATTCTCACCAATGATGATTTCCGCCAAGAGCGGTTAGCCCAATTAGAGCTTCTTGACGAGCGTCGTCTTACGGCTCTTGATCACCTTCAAATCTACCAAAAACGCATCAAGTGTGCTTATGATAAACGACTTCATGAGCGTACCTTTAAGGTTGGTGATCTTGTCCTCAAAGAGAATCAACATGTAACCAAACTAGAAAAGAGCAAACGTGGAAAATTTGCTCCTAATTGGATTGGGCCTTACATTATCACTCACACTTATGGATCAGGCACTTATCGTTTAGCTTCGCTTAATGGTAAACCTGAGCCTGAGCCCCTTAATGCCTTGCATCTTCGACCATTCTACTATTGAAATTAGTGTTATATCACTTCTTATCTACCTTACGCTCGTCCCTTGAGCTCATTTACCACCGCATACACTTTGTTTCTTACATCTCAAAATCAAATCAAGCTCACATGGTTTGATTATCACCTCCCCTTAAAAGATGCCTTCCCCTTTTTAGTTTAGTCCATGACTTCAAAGTATCAAAATGACACATTCTTAATTAAAACACTTATGGGATTTTCTTGAGTCAAACTTCCTACAAAACTAGATGCTTTATGCCCAACGGACATCTAGACCTCTAAATTATACAATAGACTACTCCCTTGAAGGACAGCTATATGCCAAACTATTGCTGCTATTATATATAGACTGCTCCCCCGAAGGACAGCTATACATAAATACCGCATCTGCTACTATAAATAGACTGCTCCCTTGAAGGACAGCTATACACAGTCAGCCTTTATCAGAAGCTTCTCGCATTGATCAGCTTCGTGAAGACCTCAAGAACAACAAAATACATATCCCATGTAGACTTCCCGCATCGATCAGTCTATATCCAGAAAAATAAAATAAAAATAAAAGCAGTACTTCAAAACACTTTTGAGTCATGGACTTGTCTATTTAGGTTTGGTTCTCTTTTGTCAGAATAATCATCTTATAATAAGTTCTCTGCACCTTCGCCCACATCAACCACCTCACCTCACTATTTGTCAAAGAAACAAAACTCAAGGGACGTGACGTATATCCGATATATTGTGATTATACCACTCTTTTCACCTATCGACTTCTCGCCTATGCAAGGTACCTAGGGATTCAAGCTCATCCTACATTAATATGTGGTTTGTTTAGCTCTTCTCAACTACGGGACACTCTGGCCTCTTTTGCTCGACTCTAGGATTGTGTGTTGACCTTAATCAGGACACGATTCCCTACTACTTGGGTATGTTAATTTTAGTACCCTACCAACACCAACAACATTACCCTACCAACATCAAATGTTTTTTTTTACCAACCAACAAATTGCCTAACCACAACCAAATTGCCTGAATTCACCTCTCCCTGATCCTAAGGGAGAACTACATCGGTCTGAGGCCCCTCCTTGCTTTGTGCAATGGGCTATGTAGGCAGCACTTAGGAGACATGGAGTCTCCTAAGGTTAGCTCGACCATCCCCTACCATACCCTATCATGTGTTGTAAATATAAATATTTTTTGTGTATTTCTATTTGCCAACATTCATCTTTATCCTTTTTCAAACAAAACAAAAACAACATTCAAAACACAACCATTCTTATTATTATCATCACTCAAAACCACATACATCTTTAGTTTTATTTTAGATGTTAAACAAATGCATCTTCTCTATCATCGACTCGCAGGTCGGCATCCTTATTTATTCTTATATTCCTATGAAATTCACTTAGACCCTTGCACCTCCTCCCGAATCAGGTGGTGATCGTGATCGTCGATGCCCCTCAGTTGGCCTCTCCATCCTCAAAGGTGCCACTGCCATTGGTTCCTCCCATTGATCCGCCAACATCTCCTGTAACATACGAATACGTCCTCTCGTGTGGAGGAATCTTGCCTCCAGTCTCTCCACTCGTAACTGAGAAACCTCTAACAATCCCATTGTCTCATTCACCTGTGTTTGAAGCTGGCGAGCCAACTCCTGCAGACGATCTCTCTCCGCTGTAATCACAGCTATGTCTGGGCGCTCACGTGCACCTCGCAGCTCTGCTACCCACCATACTCTATAGGCCTCTGTCGTTCCCGCATCCATTACCCTACGATCGGCTGCTATCTCTTCTGGCCCTTCTGGAGGTGTAGGCCGGGGAGGTGAGAATGCTGCCTCGGCATCGATCCTCATGTATGGTCTATATGTCATCGGTATATCCTGAACGAACCCAAATTGTCGCCGCACGCGATCTAGAGGAATTCTCTCGTACTCACCCGGCCTGTGCCCTGCGATCCATCTCAATCACTCTACACCCCTCAACTCCTCAGCTATGTGCTCCGTCACCATATAGTTCCCGTAAGGCCTCCAACAAATATCCGCAATCGTCACCATCTCCCATACCTGTCTATAATACTCGATGTCATCTATCACGGCCTGGGATCTCGCTTCTTGTTCTGTCTGGACCCATCGTCTGAATCCCAACCTTTGCACTCCTGCCTCTCCCGACTCAATGGGTCGGCCTATTGGACGCACACAAACAATATGCTCATAGGCCCAACAATGTAATAAGTACGAACAATCCAGTGTCGTCCTGTGTTTTTGCTTGCAGGCCCATAAACCCCTATATAACTCTGCCAGATATGCGGGTGCCCATGCGAAAGTCACGCTCATTTCTATCATTTCCCAAATAACACTCATCAATGCTTTGGGAAATCTTCCACCCTCCACCCTCGGTAATGCATAATACCCCACCGCTATCATTAATAGCACGGCCAACCTTGTTTCCTCAGGGTGTGTTGCATACATTGTACCATACGTAAATGATAAACCTCGCTGTGTCAAATCTCGTGCAGCTGACCCAAATACTGCTGTTATCGCTGCCCGCCCCACGCTAGGCAACGCCTGATACACTGTTTTTCCTATCATTGGGAGTCTCAAAATACGGAACACATCTTCCAAAGTCACTGTCATCTCCCCTGTTGGTAGATAGAAGGTATTCTTTTCTGGATTCCATCTCTCAATCAACGCCTGCAACATAGCATGGTTACGCGTGATTCTTGAATAATAGCGGATTCCACTTAACCCCAAATGATTTATCAAAGCCCATTCAGCTGGTGTTACATCCGCTCGGATTCGTGACAACAACGCTGGCACAATATCATTCATCCTTAACCCTGCTTCTGCCTGCATACATCAAAACGACACATAATTATTCAAAAGAACAAATCTACATGGGTTTTTTCTCAAAATCTGGAAACCCTTACAGTGACCGATATCGGTTATGAATAACCGATACCGGTTTGCTGACCGATACCGGTTATTTATAAACGATACCGGTCACTGTCAAAAATATACCTACCCTGCTTAAAACATACACCTACGATAATTATTTTTCCCGTTTACTCCTATTTTTACCTAAAAACCTACGTGACCACCCTGTTTACCTACCCCATAGCACTCACCCCATCCCCAACCCTTGTCTATTACCTTTTCTTTCTCATCTTTACCCACTTACACTTCTCTCATCCTATTCACAAAACATGCAAGAATCAGATTACAACCAAACAGTTTACCTCTCGGGATGTTGCAGCTTGGGGCGGAACATGTCTTCCCCCTCGTCCCTGCCTGCTGGATGCTTCTCCTCGTTCAGCCATGTTCACCACCCTCTTCAAATATAACTTGTCTTTCTGCCTTCTGAATCTCAGCCCACGCTCACTTCACCTGTCTCTTTCCTCCTTACTCACTCAAATTCTTTCATGCAATTACCTGTAGCAGTCGTCAAACAGCGTCGCATTCACATATTTAACTTGTTGCATGACTCTAAAAATAAGAATGCTAAAAATAAGAACTTAAGTTGCCAACCCAGCAGTTCTATTTTTAGGAAAATAATTCTTGCATAACCGATATCGGTTATGTAACCGATATCGGTCATATATCTACCGACATCGGTTACATAACTGATATCGGTCATGTCCCCTTTTTTGCTTTAACCTAAGCCGTTTCTTCATTTTTACAATTTTTGTGGCGCCCGTCCCTTTTTCCTGCATAAACAACACCATTATCTATAATTTTTCATCAAATCCATATCTCATCACAATTTCATCAACATCATCTATCATATTACAAAAACAAACAAGCCATCAATAAATGATATTAAAAACCATCAATACACCATTTGGATCCAACTCAACAGCTACATACATTCAATTTCACAAACCAGCGACAAAACACATATAAACACAACATGTCAATTAAACTCATCATCTATGTATACATACATCCCATCAACAAAAGACATCAACACCATCAATATATAAACCATGTAAATCAAACTCATCATACATTAAATATCACAAACCATCGACAAAACACTTGACACATTTTAAGCACAACATATGGGTCAAAATCATCATATCTATATATCAAAAGTTTCAAATATACAATGTGCCCTGCATAGGGGCCTTTGTGATCTCATAATACATACAAAGCCGGCACGCAGGCCGCAATAACTGTCCATAATCTCGACTCGGCTCGCAGGCCGGTCTCTCATATCAAAAAATAAATACTCAGCTCACAGGCCGGTATCAACTGTACAACCTGTACTCGGCTCGCAGGCCGGTATATACAATAAATGAATCAATAAATGAATGAATAGAATCATATGTGGGCACGCAGGCCTCTATAAACATAACCGGTTCGCAGACCGGTGCCTCTATCTAATATCCAATGTACAAACAAAAAATCTCTCTTCGACCTAGGGATCCCTCAGCTCTCCCCACCGCCCTCAGCACTGTCTCCCTGCGGGTCCCTGTGCTGCCTCTCGCCTCCTCCCTGTAACAGACCCACCGGCTGTGGCTGTACCACCCTGGGATCTCTTACTACGCGAGGTCTCCACTCTATGTGCCGCATATGGCTGATAGTTAGCCCCAGTACCATCAAGAACATCCTGATAGTACTGGGCCTCCGCTCTCACCTCCATATAATGGTCCGGTGCCACCATAGTTGTTGGGGCTGGTCCCCCGACTCCTAATACCAGTGCCCCCTATGCCTGTGCTGGTGCCACTGGTGGTGCCTGTGGCTGTGGTGGTGGTGCCTGTACCTGTGCCTGTGCTGGTGCCGCTGAGTGGTGCCTGATGGCTGGTACCTATACCTGACCTGTGCCTGCTACCTATACCTGTGCCTTAGCTAGCTGCCCCTGTAAGACACCTATCTGTGCCTGTGTAGCAGCAAGCTGCCCCTGTAATAACTGTACCTGGCCCCTGAGCTGGTCCCTCTCTACTCTAACAGCCGCCAAGTCTGGCTGTGCGGGCTGTGCTCTCCTCGCGGCTCTCTCTCCTGCCCACCATACTAAAAATGATCCTGTGCAGCCGACATCGTCATCACTGTATCATCTTCCTGCCTCTCTGCTACCCAATCTGGGTCCACGGGATGTGGTACAGGTAGTGGAGCCTCTACATCATCCCTCCGGTACTGAGGAAAGGGAGGTGGCTCATCCTGTCGTAGCCCCAGCTGTCGTCGTACCCTCTCCAGGGGTATCCGCTCATACTCTCCCGGCCTCCGTCCCGCTATCCAGAATGTATACTGGATCCACTGCAACTGTGCTCGGGCTCCTCTGTGGGGGTGATGACCTCTATAAGGTCTCCATACAATATCTAACGCTGTCAAGCCCTCTAATACATGCCGGTAATATGCCACATCTCGTCCGGCAAGAACGGCTCGTGGCTGGCCCATGACCCCCAACCACCTCTGAAAGCCATATCTGTAGATCACCTGTGGCCCTGGCTGCTGGGGCAGCCCTACTAGTCTAATGCATATGATATGCTCATATGCCCAACAGTGTAACAAAAACGTAGAGCAAATCCCGAATCGCCTCATCCGGCGATAGCCCCACAGCTCTCAGTATAACTGCACTAGGTATACTGGTGCCCAAGCATAACATGTATGCTCCTCGACCATCTCGTGTAACACCCCCATCAACACCCATGGAAAGCGGCCTCCCTCTGAGTCCGGGAGGGTGAAGCATGTAATCCCGATCATCATCAACATGGCAAGCCGTGTCTCATGTCGGTGGGCACGGTACATATCCCCATACGCGATGCTCGCACTGTGATACGTCAATAGCGCGGCTGCATCCCCGAATACATGTAAGATGCTATCCATGGCTGTCTCTGCGTCCACCTGGAAGACTGCCTCTCCATCAATCGGTAATCTAAGGATGCGATACACATCCTCCAATGTAATGGTCATCTCTCCAGTCGGGAGATGGAACACATTGGTCGCCGGATCCCATCTCTCGATGAGGGCGACCATCAAACTGTGATCCCTATCGATCGCCCTGTACCGCTGGACTCCGCCGAGTCCCACCTCGCGCATAATGCCCCACTGCGCTACCGACACGTGTGGCCGCATCCATCTCAACAGTGGGGGCATCCTGTCCCGCATCGTCAGCTGCTGACGTGCCTGCAAAACCAACTCACTACATTAGCCCTACTCTTTATCACAACATCTACTTATACCCTCTATACCCCCTTTTTACCCCCCCCCCCCCCCCCCGACCACACCCCGACTCTCTAACACACACCTCTACCCACCTATATTCTCCAATATCCCCCTCCATCTTCACACCCAACACACAAAACCCAATCATAAACAACAACAAACAACCCAACACGCCAACCCCAACAAGCACTTAACACCCAAAACCACCACAAAACCACGCAACAAAATAGCAAATCCTGCCTAGGGACCGGTACCGGTCACCCATAACCGATCCCGGTCCCCTTTCCACTGACGCCGGTCAATGTTAGACCGACACCGGTCACCCACAAACCCGACCTACCCCAGAACTTTGTGACCGATGCCGGTCGCTTAGTGACCGGCATCGGTCACTGGAAAATACCCGAGCCGAACCCGACGCGGCTACCCCATTCAATTTTTTTCCTATTTCTCCCTATATACCCACCCAAACACCCTAAAAACCTACCCACCCTGCCGCCTTGGCCTATTTCACCTATCTACCCTCTCCTTTTTTCAAATAATTTCCATTTATTAATTATTTTCTAAAAACCTTACATTCCTACCCAAAACCCAAATACAACATAATACAATCAAATTCACACAATGAAGGGTTTCGAACCTACCAGTACGACGACACGTCGTCGTGGTGGGATGGGTGGTGGTGGTCCAGCTGGTCCAGCACCTCCTGCTCCTCCTGGCTGTGCCATGGCTCTAACTCTCCTCTGCTGGGTCCTCCACCAATCAACTACTGCCTCCTCCTCACTCGGGCCCACTAACCACTCACTCCTCCACTCAAATAGCGCCACCTCAACCAACAAATGCTCCAATCTCAACACTCCACCTCAGACAACTCAAATTGGTTTTCAAATTGACAATGTGACAATGACAGGCCGTATTTTTCTTTTTATAGGTTTTTGACCTATAACCGATATCGGTTTTATTGTGCCCTAAGGAACCGGTATCGATCACCTAACCGATATCTGTCATACACAAATCGATATCGGTTTTATCCCACCTCTACCCCAATTTCTGCCCTTATTTACTAATCACCCTTTCTACCAACATCACCTATATCCACCTTGGCTGAAAACCCTTTGTTAACTTCATTGGCCCGACCCAAGGCCGTAACCAACCATTTGGCCCGACCCAAGGCCGTAACCAACCAATTTGGCCCGACCCAAGGCCGTAACCAACCAATTTGGCCTGACCCAATTTGGCCATAACCTAACCATTTGGCCTGACCTAAGGCCGTAACCAACCAATTTGGCCCGATCCAAGGCCGTAACCCTACCATTTGGCCCGACCCAAGGCCGTAACCTACCATTTGGCCCGATCCAAGGCCGTAACCAACCATTTGGCCCGACCCAAGGCCGTAACCAACCATTTGGCCCGACCCAAGGCCGTAACCAACCATTTGGCCCGACCCAAGGCCGTAACCAACCAATTTGGCCCGACCCAAGGCCGTAACCTACCATTTGGCCCTACCCAAGACCCAAGGCCGTAACCAACCATTTGGCTCGACCCAAGGCCGTAACCAACCATTTGGCCCGACCCAAGCCGTACCCACCATTTGGCCCGACCCAAGACCGCACCCAACCATTTGGCCCGACCTAAGGCCGCACCAATTAAATACCTCACCCAACATCAACACAATACACTTTTATCCACCCATCATGTCACTTTTTGTTCAATCGAGCTCACCTGTTCGTGTTTTAGCATGATTAGGGTCCTTGACTTGATCAGTCGACCAACTTTGCCTAGACCAAGACCGTGACGTTTATCTCAACCAAACCAACCATTTGGTACTGCCGAACATGCCTAAACGTTCCTGTACCTTACCCGTTATATCCCCTGGAGCTACTTCCTATGCCTTGGATACCAGGATTATATCACCCTTGTTTGGATAAACTATCGACCTTTGCCTATGAATTGCTTGTTTGCTCTTCAAATCATGTACCCTGGTCGCACTACTACATTTCAACGTGCGTCTGCTTCCTTGGACCTACCCCACCATCTTACCATCATCTGAACACCATTTACCCTTTATCAACCCTATCCCTGATTTCACGCTACCTCAATCTGTGATAGATTTGAGGGGGATTACCTATACCCTTAACAGGGGTAACCACTTCTTATTATTGTCCGCGCAACTTTAACAAGACAAGCCACACGACAACAAGGGGCTAATGTAGACACCAAATTTGTGTCATTACGACACCCTGTGCCCCGCATCTCATTTCGCAACCTAACCTCATCACCTAAACCTTACACAATTATTTATTAATTACCTTATAATTAATAAATCCACATCGCCATACCTGCCACCTCATTTTGCCACCTCATCATGACCTAGTCTTAACCCTAAACTAACCTAATTAAGACCTATAACTTGGTCCACATCCACACCTATGATTAATTACTCCTCACCCGCACCCAAAACCAACCTCATAATGACTTGACCAAGCCCACAACTAATCCCTCGGGAGAAAAGGAGGGAAAGTTGGCTATTTTACCAAAAATAGCCCACTTTGACCTGACCGATACCGGTTCCTACTCGACCGCCGTCAGTTTCGTAACCGCCATCGGTTCCCTGTAAATGACCACTTCCAACCAAAAACAAAGGATCGGATTTTCATTTGATCAAAAAAAGAGGAGAAATCATTGAAAGGATCCGGATTTGCTTGGCCGAGCAGAGACAAGTGAAGAAAATAGATAAGTTTGCAGAGAAGGACATCAAGCCCAAGATCGCAACTGAATAACCAGAGCCCAGTGACACTCATCTCGAGCATCAGAAGAGGAGATAGCTCATCTTGGATTGTCAGATCATCCCACTTGAGCCCTGTCTTCGTCATCACAGTCCTGGAACCTGCATCTTCATCAGGAACGAGTAAGTAGTGTCTCGTATGTTTCTAAGCACCATTTCTTGAGCCTGTGGATTGATAGTAATTATAAGCTCATTCCTAGATCTACCACCTACCAACACCCTGCACTGAACCTTCATCCATACATCTTTGTATTACCCAAAAGACCATTTTATCACACTCTGAGCCTTCCCTGTCCTCCCATTATTCCCCTCAGCCATCCACCAATCTTAATAACCCCACGATCACCTTGTAACCAACCTGTATCTAGAAGCACTTAGATTGCTGACCCTACCGGTGTCGTTTATCCCCCACCGGCGGCGGTTCTCTAACCGCGGTCGGTTATCCAGTGACCGGCGTTGGTCACTGTGACTTATACCCCAAAACCCTTTTCTCGCCTATTTGTCACCTAACAACCTTAGATCCAGTCTGGTTTATCCCTATAACTCAACCTGAATGTATCAACGACCAGTAACCAAACAAACAACGTGACACTTTATTATTGATAGTTTAGCTTCTATTGCTTTGTAACGAGATACCTAAATCGTGATTTTTGTAATTGCTTTCTTTTTTATCATTTGTGTTAATTCGTATTAAAAGGGGAACTGACCACCTTCGAAAGGAAGTTTTATATTTCCTGGGCCTAAGGCAGCTCCCTCATTTATTGTCTAATTAAAATCTGGTGGTCTTGTATTCTTACTTGCAGGTAGTCCTTCCAAGACAAAAAGGAGTTCTTCGCAGTCAATCTGATCTTTCTCTACGGTACGCGCACACCATCTCAACATTCAACAGGTATTCCTCCTAGCCCTAACCCTTATCTGTTTCTCAAAGGAATGAAAGGATAGAAGCAAGTCTATTCCGCAGAGCCGAGACATTCCGTGCGAAACACCTACATCAGACTCAATATACCTCGTGATCACATGTGTGTAAAGAATAGAAAATATATTCTATCAATCACAGTGTAATGATAAACAACATGTGTAATCTATAGTGTAAACAACTCAATATATGTGTATAGGGGGTGGTTTTATAATTTTACAAATATGTGATTTTTTTTGTGTTTTTGAATTTAACTATATACATAGAAAGGGGGAACAAAAGAGATACCTAATGAGGAGGTAAATAATATCTATAAGAAATGTGAGGCTCAATTCTCAATTGTGTTGGAAAAATATGCTTAAGTGCGAGTGGTAAAAAAATCCATAATATATATGTCATAGAATTCATGAGAGAAATAGGTGGGTTAAATACATGAGAAGCATTGTTTGACTTGGATGATTAGTGAAGAAGAGTATAAGGGGAAAACCCTATAGAGACAAATGGATTAGCCACATATGGAATAAGTACATGTGTAGTAGCAAGATGAAATCAATGATGGAAGAAATATATAAGAGACTTAGTGATATGTTGGTTTTATGTATAAACCTCAATCAAAGAGAACCAAAAAGTAAAAGAGGGTGGTGTATAATCATTAGGATCAATAGAAACATACCAAGGTTTTCTCAAAGTACTATATGTAAGATTAACATGCATCATGCATACAAGATACACCCTACATAACATTGATATCTTCATCATTTGTAGAAGATATAAGATTATAAGAACAAATTTTAGCCATTTTCAAAGTATTAGATATGTATTTGAGCATGTACAAAGAAGTATGTGTATAATCTATATTCAGTGTAAAACTATGAGGGGGGATATGAGTTGCCCCAAAAGAGGTAAGCATTATATATGTTATAATAGTTGGTACATTCATAGGGGCATACAAAATCTCTTCCAAACTATACGAAGTGAAATCAATATGAGTCATTGTAGATAACATGCCCAATCTCGGTAGAGTAGTAATATTAGGTAAGGTCACAAGACATTCATATGGGTCAAAAATTGTAATATCATTAAAGATTTATCGAGTTTTATTCTAAGTAAAAAATTTGAAATTCACAGACAATGTAACATTTTGAAGGGGAATATGGGTCAAGCCACCATAATTATAGGTACAATAGAATTAACAATAGGAGAAATATGTTCATTATAAGAAATATCTTCATTATGATCTAGAATATAAGTATATCATGACTAAGTTTAGATTCCACTGTAACATGATTATAGAGTGTATCATTTATTACATCCATTTCAAGAGAAGAAAATGAAATATCATCATGTACAACATCATTAGAATTAGTATTAGAAGTATAATAACAATTGCAACTATCAATAAAACATATATGAAGTGTAAAACTAAAACCTAACTTGAGAACAACAACCATATGCAAGGGATGTGTTAGGATCAATTTGTGTATTTTGAAAGACTCTAAGAATGATATCTTTATATGTAGGATTAAGTAGAATATACTCAAATAAAGATACAATGGATTCCTTCAAAGGTATGTTAATAATAATAAAAATAATTTTGTAGATTCAACATAAATATTAAAATCACTGATAATGGAAGCTATGACATCAAGGGGTGTAGCAAGAAGAATTGGTGTACATAGAAAGACATAATGGAGAATGTTTTTACATACCAGATAGATTTGAATGAACTTGAGGAATTATATAGAAGGTTCATTAGAAGAAGCCATGATTATATAAAGGATAAAATATCTTATAATCAATAATATACAATCAACGATGAGTAGGAGGCCGAAAAGCAAGAGACCATAGAGGACAAAACCCAAAAGTGATGTTTATAAAAAAGAAACCATTGTAAAATTATTAAAATGACCATATATATGAAAAAATTAAGTGAATTAAAAAAATAGTTATTTTTGAAGATGATTATGTCAGAGAAAGACCTCCAATGAATTTTCAAAAGAGTGTATACATATTTTATTATGCCCTTGTTACTATAAATACTGATTTTGGATTTCTAAAAACTGTGCTAAGGATTAGGGAAAACAAAAGAAGCTTTTTCATTTATAATAGATAAAAATTAATAATAATCGCAAAGGAATTCAAAAATAGATATGTTATGCTTGAGATATGCATTGAAAGGTGATTAGGCAATTATGAGCCCTAGAAAGAGACTCAAAAGGTAGGATCGAACATGATATCCTAGGGAAATTTGTGCAAACCAAATCTAGGGCATGAGATAGATTAAAATTAAGTTTGGATATGATTATACAATGTAGAGTTGAAACCCATGACAATCTGGGTTGGAAAGAAGGTGCAAGATACAATGTTGGGTTCACCGAATGTTTAAACACCTTTTAAGATTTTATGAATATTTTAAAATAATGTTATGAAATACACAACACTATAAATGAATGTAAGGTTTAAAAGTAGGGATCTTTTTATTAATTAATTTCCAATTTTTTTGATATAATATCATAATACTATTTTGGTACTTTCAATAATGATTATGATATTTTACAAGCTTGAAAACATAAGAAGGAAGATGTACTTAGATACACAATAATATATAAGAGAGATCTAGGTGCATAGACTTGAGAAATTAGGAGTGCAGAGGATGAAGATGCTTCATTACTAAAACTACAACTAGAAGATGATGTGTTCTAGGACCATATAAGTCTACCATGAATGGTTATATGGTCTAAGTGTTTCACTTGGAAATGTTTCGTTCCTTTTAGAAACAGATAAGGTTAGGGGCTAGGAGGAATACCTGTAGAATGTCGAGATGGTGTGCGCGTACCGTAGAGAAAGATCAGGCTGACTGCGAAGAACTCCTTTTTGTCTTGGAAGGACTACCTGCAAATAAGAACACAAGACCACAAGATTTTAATTAGACAATAAATGAGGGAACTGCCTTGGGCCCAGGAAATATAAAAATTCCTTTCGAAGGTGGTCAGTTCCCCTGTTAATATGAATTAACACAAAAGACTGTAAGATATCAATTAAGTTGTTTCGTTGAACTGGGTAAGGGAAAGGCTAGTTTTCTAGTTTTGATCAGAGGAACCGATGCCGGTTACTGATAACCGATACTGGTGTGTTCTAGGATCTTCTTGGTGGCTATGGTGTTTGTAAGGCTGGTTTATGGATGATATTAGGAAATGAGATGATGAGGGGTAAAAGAATGACAGTTAGATGCAATGGCACGTTGGGTAGTGGATTCAGAAATGGATTTGGGCGGACTGAGATTCAAGAAGCATAAGAAATGTTTTAACAGAGGACTTGCAAGATGTGACTTACTGGTTTTTGACAAAGATGCAAGGTGATCTCCTTTGCTGTAAACACTTCTGGTTTCCACTTGTCTCTGCTCGGTCAAGTGAAGATCTGGACTCTGTTTCTCGCTCCCAATGCTCTCTGTTGATCCAGAAATCCTTCGACTGATCCCAAAAATGAAATTTTGATCCGTTGTTTTGGTTTGGGGAGCCCATTTACAGGGAATCGATGGCAGTTTCGTAACCAACGGCGGTCGAGTAGGAACCGGCATCGGTAAGGAAAAAGTAGGCTATTTTTAGTAAAATAGCCCACCTTCCTTGCTTTTCTCCCGAGAGATCAGTTGCGGGCTCGGTCAAGTGACTAGAAGGTCAGTTTTGGGTGCGAGAAAGGGTTCATTAGTTATGGGTGTAGGTGTGGACCAAGTTATGGGTCTTAATTAGGTTAGTTTTAGGGTTAGGGCTAGGTCATGATGAAGTGGCAAAGTGAGGTGGTAGGTAGGGTGATGTGGATTTATCAATTAGAAGGAAATTAATAGATAATTGTGTAAGGTTTAGGTGATGAGGTTATATTGCAAGATGAGATGCGGGTCACAAGGGGTCGTAAGACACGAATTTGGTGTCTACATTAGCCCCTTATTGTCGTGTAGCTTGTTTTGTAAAGCTGCGCGGACAATAATATGAAGTGGTTTCTCCTGTTAAGGATATATGTAATCCCCCTCAAATCTATCATAGATTGAGTGAACGAGAAATCAGGGATAGGGTTGATAAAGGGTGAATGTTGTAGAGAGGATGGTAAGGTGGTGGGGTAGGTCCAAGGAAGCAGACGCATGTTGAAATGCAATAGTACGACTAGGGTACATGATTTGACGAGTAAACCAGCAATGTATAGGCAAAGGTCAATAGTTTATCCAAACAAGGGTGATATAATCCTGGTATCCAAGGCATAGGAAGTAGTTCCAGGGTATATAACAGGTAAGGTACAGGAACGTTTAGGCATGTTCGGCAGTACCAAATGGTTGGTTTGGTTGAGATAAACGTCACGGTCTAGGTCTAGGCAAAGTTGGTCGACAGATCAAGTCAAGGACCTTAATCATGCTGAAACATGAACAGGTGAGCTCGATTGAACAAAAGGTACATGATGGATGGATAAAATAAAACGTTGATTGTGGGTATGGTATTGAAGTGATACGGCCTTGGGTCGGGCCAAGTTGTTGGGTTGTGGCCTTGGGTCAGGCTATAAGGGTAGAGTGAGGCCTTGGGTCGGGCCAAATTGATTGGTTGAGGCCTTGGGTCGGGCCAAATAGGTAGGTTGAGGTCTTGGGTCGGGCCAAATGGTTAGGGCGAGGCCTTGGGTCGGGCCGAATAGGTAGGTTGAGGCCTTGGGTCGGGCCAAATGGTTAGGGCGAGGCCTTGGGTCGGGCCGAATAGGTAGGTTGAGGCCTTGGGTCGGGCCAAATAGATAGGGCGAGGCCTTGGGTCGGGCTGAATAGGTAGGTTGAGGCCTTGGGTCGGGCCAAATAGATAGGTTGAGGCCTTGGGTCGGGCCAAATAGGTAGGTTGAGGCCTTGGGTCGGGCCAAATGGTTAGGGCGAGGCCTTGGGTCGGGCCGAATGGTTAGGGTGAGGCCTTGGGTCGGGCCAAATGGTTAGGGTGAGGCCTTGGGTCGGGCCAAATGGTTAGGGCGAGGCCTTGGGTCGGGCCGAATAGGTAGGTTAAGGCCTTGGGTCGGGCCAAATGGTTAGGGCGAGGCCTTGGGTCGGGCCGAATAGGTAGGTTGAGGCCTTGGGTCGGGCCAAATAGATAGGTTGAGGCCTTGGGTCGGGCCAAATAGATAGGGCGAGGCCTTGGGTCGGGCCGAATAGGTAGGTTGAGGCCTTGGGTCGGGCCAAATAGATAGGTTGAGGCCTTGGGTTGGGCCAAATAGGTAGGTTGAGGCCTTGGGTCGGGCCAAATGGTTAGGGCGAGGCCTTGGGTCAGGCCGAATGGTTAGGGTGAGGCCTTGGGTTAGGCCAAATGGTTAGGGCGAGGCCTTGGGTCGGGCCGAATAGGTAGGTTGAGGCCTTGGGTCGGGCCAAATGGTTAGGGTGAGGCCTTGGGTCGGGCCAAATAGGTAGGTTGAGGCCTTGGGTCGGGCCAAATGGTTAGGGCGAGGCCTTGGGTCGGGCCAAATAGGTAGGTTGAGGCCTTGGGTCGGGCCAAATGGGTAAACAAATGGTGTTCAGCAAAGGTGGATATAGGTGATATGTGGTTAAAAAGGGGCAAATGGTAAATAGGGGCAAAAAAATATTGGGGGAAAGTTGGCAGAAAAACCGATGTCGATTCTACATGATTGATATCGGTCAAGGGACCGATACCGGTTCATTAGGGCAAAATGAAACCGATATCGGTTATGGGCGAAAAACCTATAAAAAGAAAAATACGGCTTGTCATTGTTACTTTGTTATTTTGAAAACCAAATTGACTTGTCTGACGTGGAGAGTTGAGATTGGAGGTTTATTGAGTGAGGTGGAGCTATTTTGGTGGAGGAGTGAGTTGTTTGCGGGCCCGAGTGAGGAGGAGGCAGCAGTTGATTGGCCGGGGACCCAACAGATCAAAATTGGAGCTATGGCACAGGCAGGAGGAGCAGGAGGGGCTGGACCAGCTGGACCACCACCACCTATCCCACCACGACGACGTGTCGTCGTACGGGTAAGTTCGAAACTCCTCATTTTGTGCATTTTATTGCATTATATTGTTTTTGGGATTTGGGTAGGAATATAATGTTTTGTAGAAAATAATGAATAAATGGAAATGATTTGAAAAAGGGAGAGGGTAGATAGGTGAAATAGGCGAAGGCGACAGGGTGGGTAGGTTTTTAGGGTGTTTGGGTGGGTAGAGAGGTAGAAATAGGAAAAAAGAAGAAAGGGGTAGCCGCGTCGGGTTCGGCGCGGCAAATTTCCAGTGATCGATGCCGGTCACTAAGCGACCGGCATCGGTCGTGAATTTTTAGGGCAGGGTGGTTTGTGGGTTACCGATGCCGGTTGATCGTTGACCGGCGTCGGTGGGATGGGGACCGGGGTCGGTTATGGGTGAGTGTCGGTTGGGTTGGGTTTTGGTTGAGTGTGGGTTGGGTTGGGTTTGTTTTGTTTTGGGGTTGGGTGGTAGAGAGTCGGCGTGTGGTCGGGGGGATAAAAGGGGGTTTAGAGGGTAAAGTAGATGTTATGATAAAAAGTAGGTCTAAGGATGTGGGTTGGTTTTACAGGCACGTCAGTAGTTGACGATGCGGGATAGGATGCCCCCACTGTTGGTGCGGATGAGACCACATGTATCCGCAGCTCACTGGGCGATCATGCGCGAGGTGGGACTCGGTAGAGTCCAGAGGTATAGAGCGATAGAGAGAGATCACAGCCTGATGGTCGCCCTCATCGAGAGATGGGATCCAGCGACCAATGTGTTCCATCTCCCGACTGGGGAGATGACTATCACGTTGGAGGATGTGTATCGCATCCTTCGACTACCTATCGAGGGAGAGGCAGTCTTCTAGGTAGATTCAGAGATTGCCATGGACAGCATATTATAGGTTTTTGGAGATGCAGCCGCGCTACTTACCTATCAAAGCGTGAGCATTGGGTATGGTGACATGTACCGTGTGCATCGACACGAGACATGGCTGGCTGTGCTGTTGATGATTGGGATCACCTGCTTCACCCTCCAAGACTCAGAGGGAGGCTGCTTTCCACGGGCATTGATGGGGGTGCTTCATGAGATGGTGGAGGAGCACACATGTTATGCTTGGGCACCAGTGTATCTGGTGCAGCTATACAGAGAGCTCTGGGGTTATCGCCAGATGAGGTGATTTGGTATCTGTTCGACATTTTTGCTGCATTGTTGGGCATATGAGCACATCATATGCATCAGGCCAGTAGGGTTACCCCAGCAGCCAGGGCCACAGGTCATATACAGATATGGCTTTCAGAGGTGGTTGGGGGTCGTGGGGCAGCCACGAGCAGTTCTTGCAGGGCGAGATGTGGCATATTATAGACATTTATTAGAGGGCCTGACAGCAGTAGACATCATATGGAGACCTTATAGAGTTCATCACCCACACAGAGGAGGCCGAGTACAGTTACGCTGGATCCAGTACACTTTCTGGATAGTAGGACGGAGGCCGGGAGAGTACGAGAGGATACCCCTAGAGAGGGTACGCAGGCAGATGGGGCTGCGACAGGACGAGCCACCTCCCTTCCCTCAGTACAGGAGGGATGATGTAGAGGCCCCACTGCCTACACCACAGCCCATAGATCCAAATTGGGTTGCAGAGAGGCCAGAAGATGATGGCGTAGATAATGCTGGGTGCACGGGGGCATACAGGATTTGGTGGGCTGGTCAGAGAGCGGCGAGGGTAGCACAGCCCGCACAGCCAGACTTGGCAGCGGTGACGGCAGAGAGAGATCAGCTCAGGGGTCAGGTACAGCTATTACAGGGATAGTTGGCTGCTGCACATGCACAGATAGGTGTCCTACAGGGGCAGCTAGCCCAGGCGCAGGTACAGGTACAGGCACAGGCACCACCACCAGCAGCGGCACAGCCACAGGTGTAGGTACAGGTACAGGCATCAGTACCAGCAGCAGCACAGGTACCGGCACCATCACCAGTAGTAGCACAGCCATAGCCCCAGGCACAGGTACAGATACTACCGCCAGCAGCGGCACAGCCACAGGCACCACCAGCACAGGCACAGGGGGTACTAGTATTAGGTGCCAGGGGACCAGCCCCAGCTCCTTCAGTGGCGTGAGGGTGCTATATGGAGGTTAGAGCGGAGGCCCGATACTATCAGGATATTCTTGATAGTACCGGAGTTGAGTATCAGCCTTATGCAGCTCATAGAGCAGAGACCTCTCACAGCCAGAGATCTCAGGGAGGTGTAGCCATAGCCGGCGTGTCCGTTACAGGCAGGAGGTGAGAGGCGCCACAGGGACCAGCAGGGAGAGGTGCCGAGGGCGGTGGGGAGAGCTGAGGGATCCCCACATAGTTTTTGTATAAGGACATGGGAACCGGTCTGCGAACCGGTTGTGTTGATAGAGGCCTGCGTGCCGTCATTTATTCATGTATGGATTCATTTATTCATTATATACCGGCCTGCGAGTCGAGTACGGGTTGTATATTTGATACCGGCCTGCGAGCCGAGTATATTTTTGATATGAGGGACCGGCCTGCAAGCCGAGTCGAGATTTTGGATAGTTATTGCAGCCTGCGTGCTGGCTTAGTTGTATGATGAGATCACAGAGGCCCCGATGCAGGGCACATTGTATATTTGAAAATTTGTATATATATATAGAGATGATGTTTTGATCCACATGCAGTGTTCAAAAATGTGTTTAAGTATTTTGTCGATGGTTTGTGATATAGAATGTAGGATGAGTTTAGTTGACATGTTGATATATGGATGATGTTTGATGTTTTTGTTTTTGCACGTATATATGGATGACATGTTATATGAGGAAATGTTGCATGTTTTGGGCTGGTTTTGTGACATTGTTATATATGTATCTGATGAGTTGGATCCAAATGATGTATAGATTGGCAGTTTTTTGATATCCTTAGTTGATGGTTTGTTTGTTTTTGTAAAATAGATGATGTTAATGAACTTGTAATGATATGTGTGGTGGATGGACAAATATGGTGTTGTGATGCAGGAAAAGAGGCGGGCGTGACAAAAATTAGGTAAAAAATGAAGAAAAGAACCATGTTGTAAAAAGATAGGTCTATAACCGATATCGGTTACGTAACCGACGTCGGTAGATAGTAGACCGATATCGGTTACATAACCGATACCGGTTATTTAGGTATGAGCTTTTCTAAAAATAAAAAAGCTAGGGTGGCAACTTAAGTTCTAATTTTAAGAGCCATGCAAGAAGTTAAATACGTGAATGCGATGCTTTTTGACGACTGAGACAGGTAATTGCATGAGAAATTTGAGTGATTAGGAGTAAAGAGACAGGGAAAGTGATTGTGATCTGAGATTCAGAAGACAGGAAGGCAGGTTTGAAAAAGGTGGTGATAATGGCAGGATGAGGAGAAACATCTAGCAGGCAGGGACAAGAGGGAAGACAAGGGCCACCTCAAGCTATTGCAACCCAAGAGGTAAACATTTTGGTTATGATTTGACTTTTGCATGTGTTATGAATAAGAGATTAAGTGGGTAGATATGAAAAAGAAAACATGATAGCAAGGGTTATAAGTGTTACGGGGTAGGTAATCAGGAGTTTCAGGTATGTTTGTAGGTATAGAAAGGAATAGATGCTCAAATTATTGTTGTAGGTGGTTGTTTAGGCAAGGTGTATGAAAGTAACAGTGACCGATATCGGTTATGGATAACCGGTATCAGTTACTCAACCGGTACCGGTTAGTTGGAAACGATACCGGTTGTTGTAGGAATTTCCAGAATTTGAGAAAAAACCTGGGGGGATTTGAGGAATTGAATGGTTACTTGTTATTTGGATGTATGTAGGCAGAGGCAAGGTTGAGGATGAATGATAGTGTACCAGCGCTGTTGTCACGAATCTGAGCGGATGTAACGCTGGCTGAATGGACACTGATAAATCGTTTGGGGTTAAGTGGAATCCGCTATTATTCACGAATCGCACGTAACCATGCTATGTTACAGGCATTGATTGAGAGATGGAATCCCAAGACAAATACCTTTTATCTGCCAACAGGGGAGATGACAGTAACATTGGAAGATGTGTTCCGTATTTTGAGACTCCCTATTACAGGAGAACCAGTATATCAGGCACTACCTAGCGCGGCACAGGGAGTGATTGAGAAGTGATAACAGAAGTAGTAGTATTTGGTCCATACGCACAGAGATTGACACGCGAGGTTATCATTTACGTTATGGGCGGTAATGTATGCAGCCACACCCTGAGGAGACAAGGTTAGCAGTGATATTAATGATAGCGGTAGGGTATTATGCATTACCGAGGGCAGAAGGGGGAAGATTTCCAAAGGCATTGATGTGTGTTATCTGGGAGATGATAGAAAGGAACGTGACTTTTGCATGGGCACCTACATATTTGGCGGAGCGATACAGGGGTTTATGGGCTTGTAGGTGAAATCACAGGACGACATGGATTGCTCATACTTATTACACTGTTGGGCCTATGAGCACATTGTTTGTGTGTGACCAATAGGCCGATCCATCCAGGCAGGAGAGACCGGAGTACAGAGGTTGGGATTCAGACGCTGGGTCTAGAAAGAACAAGAGGCAAGATCTCAGGCCATGACGGGTGACATCGAGTATTACAGGCAAGTATGGGAGAGGGTGACGGTTGCGGATATCTGTTGGCGGCCTTACGGAAACTATATGGTAACAGAGAATATAGCTGAGGAGTTGAGGGGTGTAGAGCGATTGAGGTGGATCGCAGGGCACAAGCCAGGTGAGTATGAGAGGATTCCTATAGATCGTGTGCGGTGGTGAACAATTTGGATTCGTGCAGGACATACCACAGGCTTATAGACCATATATGAGGATCGACGCAGAGGCAGTTATTCTCACCTCCCCAGCAAACACCTCCAGAAGGTATGAAGATAGCAGCCGATCGCAGGGTAATGGATGCCAGGAACGACAGATTCCCTATAGATTATGGTGGGTAGCAAACTGCGAGGTGTACGTGATCTCCGACATAGCGGTGAGTACAGCAGAAGGGATCATCTGCCGCGTTTGGTTCGCAGCTCCAAACGCAGGTGAAGAAGACAGAGGATCGTTTGTGGTTGCGGAGTCATGGGCAGAGGACTAATAGGGCGTATTCTATGTTTAAGATAGATTGGCAGATCAGTGGGCCGGACCAGTAGCCGTGGTACCATTTGAGGACACAGATTCCTGGCGAGACGGTCGACGATCACGATCATCACCTAGTTTCGGATGAGGCGTGAGGGTCTAAATAATGTTTATCAAGTAATAGATCTAATAAGAGTTCGACCTGCGTGCGATGATAAGAAGCATTTACTTTGTTTAACACTAAATAAAACTGAATATGGAGTTGATTTGAGTTATATAGAGAAATGTGTTTTCGTTTTGACGTTTTGGTTTGAAAAAGGATAAAGAGAAATGTGATTAATAGAAATTACACAGAAATATTTATATTTACCACACATGATAGGTTGAGTAGAGGATGGTCTAGCTAACCTTGGGAGACCCCCTGTCTCCGAAGTGCTGCCTACATACCCACTTGCACAAATCCAAGGAGGGCTTCAAGACCGATTAGTTTCCCCTTAGTACAGGGAAGAGGTTAATTTCAGGCAATTTGGTTTGGTGGTTTTAGGCAGAGGCAAAGGTTGAGGATGAAATGATAGTGTACAGCTGCTGTTTGTCACGAATCTGAGCGTATGTAACGCTTGTCTAATGGACACTGATAAAATCGTTTGGGGTAAGTGGAATCCGCTATTCTCCCAAACGAATCGCACGTAACCATGCTATGTTACAAAGGCATTGATTGAGAAGAGGAATCCCAAGACACATAACCTTGTATCTGGCCGAACAGGGGGATATGACAGTAACATTGGAAGATGTGTTTCCGGTATTTTGAGACTCCCTATTACAGGAGAAAACCATAATATCAGCACTACCTAGCGCGCACGGGGAGTGATAACAGCAGTATTTGGTCCATACGCCCGATTTGACACAGCGAGCTTATCATTTACGTAGGGGGATGTATTCAGCACCCCTGAGGAACAGGTAGCGTGATATTAATGATAGCGGTAGGGGTATTATGCATTACCGAGGCAAAGGGGGAAGATTTCCAATGCATTGATTGTGTATCTGGAGATATAGAAAGAACTTGACTTTTGCCTGGGCACCTCATATTTTGGCGGGCGATACAGGGGTTTTTATTTATTGGGCTTGTAGGTGACAATCCACAGGACGACACTGGATTGCTCATCGTTCTTACACTGTTGGGTTGCCTATGAGCACATTGTGTGTGTGACCAATAGGCCGATCCATCCAGGCATGAGAAAGACCGGAGTACAAGGTTGGGATTCCAGACGCTGGGTCTTAAAGAACAGAGCAAATCTCATGCCCTGACGTGCCTCGAGTATTTACAGCAAGTAGGTAGAGGTTGACGGTGCGGATATCGTTGGCGGGCCTTACGAAACTATATGTTAACAGAGAATATAGCCTGAGGATTGAGTGGTGTAAGCGTTGAGGTGGTCGCAGGCACAAGCCATGTGAGTAGGAGAGGATTTCCTATAGATCGTGTGGGTGACAATTTTGGATTCCCGTTGCAGGACATACCACAGGCTTATGACATATATGAGGGTCATCGACGCAAGGCAGTATTCCTCACCCTCCCCGCTCCCCAGCCACACCTCAGAAGTTCCTGACGAAGTAGCAGCCGATCAGCAGGGTAATGGATGCAGGAACGACAGAGGCCTATAGCTTATGGTGGGGATGCGAACTGCGAGGTGTACGTGAACTCATCCTGACATATCGGTGATTACAGCAAGAGAGGGATCATCTGGCAGCCGTTTGGTTCATCAGCTCCAACGCAGGTGAATGAGACAAAGGATCGTTCGGGTTGCGGAGTCATGCAGAGTACTAGAGGCGTACATATGTTACAGTATATATTGGCAGATCAGTGGGCCGTACCATAGCCGTGTACCTTGAGGACAGAAGGCCTGGCGCGAGTGGGTCCCCCCCCGACGATCACGATCTCACCTAGTTCGGGATGAGGCTGAGGGTCTAAATAAATGTTAGCAAAGTATAAGAAGAATACGAGGTCGACCTCGTGTCGATGATAATAAGATGTATTTGTTTAATCTAAATAAAACTGACATGTATGTTGAATTTGATGTTATATCCTAAGAATGTTTTTCGTTTTGACTTTTTGTGTTTTGAAAAGATAAAGTAGGATGTGATTAAATATAAATACCAGAAATATCTTTTATTTTACCACCATGATAGGTTATGGTATAGGATGGTCGAGCTAACCTTGGTAGACCCCCTGTCTCCGCAGTGCTGCTACATAGCCCAGTGCACCAAAGCCAGTAGGGCCTCAGACCGTATGTAAGTCTCTCCCTTAGGACCAGGGAGAGGTGAATTTAGGCATTTGGTTGTGGTTAGCATTTTTGTTTTGGAAAAATTTGATTTTGGGGAGGGTAATGTTTATTGTGTTGGTTATATGTGAAAGCAAAAGTTTAGCAATACCCAAGTAGTAGGGAACGTGTCTGATTAAGATCAACACACAATCCTAGATGCTAGGCAAGTGGAAAAGGGCTCCGTAGGTGAAAAAGACTACACAAACCACCAACGTAGAACAGCTTGCAGACCCTAAGTACCGTGATAGACTAGAAGTCAATAGGTAAAATAGTTGTATGATCACAATATATCAGGTGTACGTTACGTCTCCCTTGAGTTGAAACAAATGGTGAGGGTGAGGTGGATGATATAGCTGAGGGTACAGGAGAACTTGTTACAAAGTGAGTGTTCTGACGAAAGAGAACCTACCCTAAATAGACAAGTCCATGACCCCAAAAATTTCTTTTTGAATGAGGATTTTTTTTGACTGAATATATATACTATTCGTGCGGGAAAGTCTCACAGAGGGATATTGATTGTACGTTCTTGAAAGTCTGTTCGCAAGCTGATCCATGGCGAGAAGCTTCGAGAAAGGCTGACTGTGTATACTCTTTCCTTCGGTGGGAGCATTCTATTTATAGTACGTGCGATAGGATTTTAGTTGCATAGCTGTCCTTCGGGGAGCATTCTATTTAAGTAGCAGCAATAGTTTTCGGCATATAGCTGTCCTTCACGGGAGCAGTCTATATTTCATTTAGATGACTAGAGGTTCTTTTGGCATGAACTCTAGTTTAGTAGGAAAGTTGACTCAGAAATCCCAAAAGAAATACGGCTTAATTTAATACTTTGAAGTCCTGGACTAACTAAAAAGGGGAAGGCTCATCAAGGGGAGGTAGAAGTGAATTTGATTTTATTTTGAGATATAGAACACAAGTGTATGTACGTAAATAGCTCAAGGGCCGAGCATTAGGTAGATAAGGAAGTGATCTAACCTAGATTCAACAGTAGAATGGTCCTAAAAATGGCAATACTTAAGGGGTTCAGGCTCAGGTTTCCCTTAAGCGAAGCTAAAGACAGTGGCCTGATCCATAGGTGGGTGGTGATTATATAAGGCCCAATCCAATTGGGCGCAAATTTTCCGACGTTTGCTCTTTTCTAGTTGGTGACATGTTGATTCTCTTGGGCCAAGATCACCACCTGAAAATGTACGCTTGAAGTCCTTATCATAAGCACGCTGATCGTTTTTGATAGATTTTGGAGGTGATCAAGAGCTGAAGACTACGTTCGTCAAGAAGCTCCAATTGGGCTAACCGTTCTTGGCGGAAATCATCGTTGGTGAGAATATCCTGAAGGGATTTCTGATGGAGGTATATGGGTATTCAGAGGCAAAGACGGCCTCGTACATAATACCAAAGAAAAATGTGTAGCGTTAGTATGAGGTTGAATGCTAGTACGATAAGCCCAAAGGGCATAGGGAATGTGATCGTGCCAATTCTTCCGGATTCAATTGACAACTTTCATGAGGATTTTGGTTAGGGTTTTATTAGAAGATTCAGCCTGACCATTGGCCTGCAGATAGTAAGGCGATGAGAACTAAGTTTGATACCAAAGTGTCACAAAGGTCTTGTAGCAATTTGTTTTTAAAAGATTTACCATTATCTGTTATTAGGCGATGAGGAATACCAAAACGACAGATAATGTGATGGTTAATGAATTCGACAATTTTTCTTTTTTGATTGAAATGAGTGGAATGGCCTCCACCCATTTTGTGTAATATTCGGTTTGCTGTGATTATCCAACGGTGACGTTGCGAAGAGGTCAGGTGAATCTCACCAATAAGGTCTAAACCCCATGTGAGAAAGGCCAAAGAACTCGTGCGACCTGCAGCGGATGGCTAGGAGTATGTTGAAGGTTGGCATGTTGTTGACACATAACACAACGCTTAACATATTCGTAGCAGTCGTTATTGAGAGTAGGTCAATAATAACCTAGGAGAAGGATTCATTTAGCCACGGAAAGGCCACTAAAATGTCCACCACAAATCCCATCATGGACTTGTTGGATGGTATAGGTGACCTCCGCGCCGGTTAGACAGCGAAGGAGGATGCCATCAAAGCCACGTTTATAGAGGAGTCCCCCCATGATAACATAACGAGAAATGCTTTTAAGAAAAGCACGTTTGCCATTACTAGTAAGGTCAGGTGGGAGAACAGAGATTGTAAGGTAGTCGTGAAATTGGTGGTACCAGGTATCCTGTGAATTAGTAGACACAGTATTTATCATACAAACTACCGGGGTTGAATAGGATGGTGCAAAAAGTTGTTGGACCACGACGAATAATTCAGAATCAGTTGGTGCGGTGGGAATTTGCGAGGCTAAACAAGCCATAGTATCCACAAATTTGTTAGTGGAGCGGGGAATGGTTTGGATAGAATAGTGAGTAAAGAAGGCTAGAAGTGAATCCACGTAGTGTTTGTACTTTTGAAGTTCCTCATTTTTGCATTGGTAGACGCCCATAACTTGATTGACTACCAATTGAGAGTCGCAAAAAATATTGATAGATTTGATGCCTAAGTATATCGCAACTTGGAGACCCAGAACAAGGGCCTCGTATTCCGCTGTATTATTAGTGCAGGGGAAATCAAGCCGGAATGAAAGAGGCATAGGTTCAGCGTCGAGAGGAATGAGAACAACACCGGCTCCTCCGCCGCGCTGGCATTTAGATCCATCGAAGAAGAGGGTAATTTGATACAACTCTTCCCCGAGTGAAAGAGTGGCGATGAGTTCGTCGGGGAATGTAAAATTGGTAAATTGTTCCCCAGGTAAAGGGGCCTCCGCAAGTTGGTCTATAAGAGTTTGTCCTTTGATTGACTTCTGTTGTATAAACTCAAGGTCGAGGTCGGCAAGGAGCATGAGCCATCAAGCGATGCGTTGGTTTAGATGTGGTTTGGCGTACATATAATGAATGGGGTCCATGTTGGTGATGACAAAAGTTTTGTGATTCAGGAGGTAATGTCAGAGTTTGGTAGCTACGAATGATAGGGCTAGGCACAATTTTTCTACATGTGTATACCTAGTCTCGTAATCCACGAGGGTACAAATTATATAATAAACAGCCTGTTCTCGACGTGCCGAGTCCCGATGTGCGTGCATAGCTCCTATAGCATGGTCAGTGGCGGAAAGATAAAGGTAGAAAGGGCGGTCGTCCTGGGGTGGGATAAGCACGTGTGGCTGCAAGAGATAAGTTTTGAGAGCTTCGAAGGCTTGGTGACACTCCTCACTCCATTGAAAGGCAATGTCCTTTTTAAGAAGGTGATGAAAAGGCTGACATCGATCCGAGAGTTGGGAGATGAAACGCTGGATGGATTGAAGTTTACCCTGCAAACTATGTAATTGTTTGAGGTTTTTGGGTGGAGGCATTTCTAGGATAGCTTTTACTTTAGATGGATCGACCTCAATGCCACGCAAAGAGACGATAAAACCAAGAAGTTTCCTCGAAAGGACACCAAAGACACATTTCTTTGGTTGAAGACGAACATAATATTGCAACAGGCGATCGAAAATAATGGTTAAAACATCGAGATGTTCACTGCGATGTTTAGACTGCCAAGAAGATCGTCGACGTAATCTTCAAGGATAGTGTGCATAATGTCATGAAAAATGTAGGTCATAGCCCGCTGATAGGTAGCACCAGCATTCTTAAGGCAAAAACGGCATGACACGATAATAGAAGGTTCCCAAGGAGTTATGAAAGCGGTCTTATGTTGATCGGCGGGTGCGACCAAAATTTGATTGTATCCTGAAAAGCCATCCATGAGAGAAAGCATTTCATGGCCCGCAGTGAGATCAACAAGTTGATCAATACTTGGGAGGGGAAAGTCATCCTTAGGGCAAGCGAGGTTAAGATCCTGGAAATCCGTGCATATCTGAAGTCCCCCCGTCGCTTTAGTGACAGGTACGATGTTAGAAATCCATTGAGGATAGTCAATAGGCAAGATGAAGGAAACAGAGAGAAGTCGTTGAAGCTCTTCTTTGACCAAGAGGGCAATGCGTGGATGCATTTTTCTCAGTTTTTGTTTGACTGGTTTGGAATCGAGGTTTAGGGTAATGTTATGGACGGCAATGGTAGGATCAATTCTTGGCATGTCAGCGTAGGACCAAGCGAAAGCTTGGTTGCGGGTATGGAGAAAGGTAGTAAAGGTGGCTTGTTCTGATGTGTTAAGGGATTGTCCGATCTTCACTATGTGAGGATCCTCCTTCGTGTGGATGTTGATTTCTATAGTAGATTCGTTCAGCATGGTTTGGGTTTCAGATGGTAAGGCTCGTTGAATATAAGAATCATCCGCGCCAAGGTAAGTGAGGATGGATTCATCATCCTGACACTCAACAACATTAATCAAAGGCGAATCCTCGTCGATCATGTCTGGATACAGAAGGGGTAAAGAAGATGGGTCCTCATTATCGCGTTGATAAGTGAGAGGACCTATGAAGATGGCATTTACAAAAAAAAAAGTTAGGAGGGATAGATTCAGGGTCTATAGATTCTGTGGGTGATGATGGCAAAGTGGGTGATGATGGTTTGGTAGGGGTGACGTCGTCTTCTTCCAGAATACAGCTGACATGAGGTGTCTCCTGTGTAGGTGTTTCAGGAAAACCGAGACCACTGCGATCATTATGTTTGCATGTGGTGATGGGGTTGAGCGTATGTCGGCCTTATTCATAAAGACCAAAACCAAAGCCTTTCCAAGCACAGCGAGTCAAGAAAGTGAGGGCGAAGCGACGATTTGTCAGGTATTGGAAATCGGATTGGAAGGGAACCACATCAAGAGGAGGTTTAGGGGTAATGGAAGATGTGTCAACACCCCCATATGTTAGGTTGGTGCGGCAATGGGGTGGTCCATAAGAGATTACTTCCCCCACGTGACGGTCGTAGGTGGGATGTGCATGTAATTTTCCGTACTCCTGTGGGGTAGGGAAAGAACTAACGTTATATAGGTGGTACTCCCCCAGCGTAAGGCGTTGAAAAACATCTACTAAGGGGTCGGAGGTTGGGATGTTAGCTACGGGAAGGGAAGTGGTTTTTGCGACGGTGGTTTCATCAGTTAAAGGCATAGATGCAGTTGAGGTGGATGGTTGAGGTACATTTGAAGAGGATGGTTGGGTTGAATGTATGGGTGCCTTGATTGGTATAAGCACATCGTTAGGGCGGTATAACATATTGCAGGTTTTCAAGGGAGGAGGATCAGCTTTTACGGTGTAGGACTTCCCCTCGTACTCAAATTTTATGCATCTATGTAATGTTGAGGGAACGCATCCCATGGCCCGGATCCAAGGACGACCCAACAATATATTATATTGGAACTCTCCCTCAAGGACATAGAAGAGTTCGGGTAAAGTACGCGGTCCTACACGAATGTTGAGGATCACGGTGCCTAAGGTAGAGGTAATAGTGTCATTGAATGACCGCAACATGATGGGGTTGGCAAACATGCAACTAGAAGGGATATTCATTTGTTGGAAAGCTTTTGAAGAGATGATGTTTAGGCTGGCGCCCCCATCAATCATGACACGACGTACCTGGATATCCCGGACATAAGCTGAGATGAAAAGGGCCGGGTCAGGATCTTCGGTACCAAAGTCGATAATTTCATCTTCAGAGAAACTGACAGCAGCGGCTTGCTGTACAGAACCCGAAGTGGTTGGGGCAGTGGGTTGTTTGGTGAGAGAAGCAACGTGATTGGGTGTTAGAATGGAGGCAACAGACAGGGTTTCATTAGGTAAAACCTCTATCCCTTGAAGGATCTCAACGAGAGCTTGTTGATGAGATTCAGAAGTCTGAATGAGGTCATACAGTGTCATTTTTATGGGTGATTGGTGAAGCTATTTGATCATGGCTCAATGGGCAACTCCATTAGAGACGGGATAGGCGGGTCCACGAATAACCAATTTAGGTGGTGGTGCAATCGAGATGGTTGAAGGAGAAAGAGATGCCGCAGGTGTGTTTTCTTTCGCTTTCCCATTGCTTTTCTGCCCTCGAGTAGCGACACTAATCATATTAATCTCGTAGACCTGAGATGAGGAAGATGGTTGGGATAACTCATGGTCTTCAAGAGGTGGGGTTGTAATAAAGATAGATCTTGGTGAGGTAGGGACAGATGATATAGTAGAGGGGGTTGAAGCTAAAGGTCTCTCCCTTCGTAAGTTGTCTTTCTTAACCTTTCTATCCGGGAGAGGTGACTGACGAAGGATGGTTTTTAAAGCTTTGCATCCCTCCACATCATGTCCTGGTGTGCGGTGATATGCACAGATTTTAGACTCATCATAACCTGCGGGTCGAGGTTTAGATGGGTCATAAGGTCTAAGTGGGGGTAGGGAAATGGTCGCATTCTCCACCAACATAGCAAGGATTTTGGCGTAAGATCCTTTGAGTGGGTCAAAATCGGATGAGGGTATTGGTTGTGCGGGTTTTGGTAATGTTTTGGCATGGTTGGTTCGTACGGGTGGTGGTTTAGCCGAGGGGTGTTGACACGTGTTTTTCACTAAACGTGGTTTCTTTGGCACAGAAGTTACGTTCGGCTGGTTAGATGATGAGGTTACAGATGACGTGGTAGCGGGAAATAACCACGGAGAAAGGGGAGTGACAGAAAACAAATATTTTGATGATGGAATTTGTTTAGGGTTGATAGGTGGATAGGATACGCGGAGCGATGGTGTTGCTATACCCTGGGATCTCTGTATAGGTGCAGAAGGTGTAAGTCGTTTTGAAGAAAACGTAGGAGGTATGATATATTGATGTAAGGTGGAGGGATGAGGTCCCAATATGGAAGGTGGGTGTGATGATGAGGGTTTTGATTGTGATGGGGGTACAGATTGAGTTTGTCTCCTAGGTGGCGGGGCGGATTTATTTTTGGATAAATCGAGTCGCTTAGGCGGGTGTGTTAGACTGGGCATTGGTGAGGTCCCAAGCGTAGGGGAAGATTTGGTTAAGTTGATAGAAGTAAACGGGGCATTTGGTAGAGGTGAGGGGGGTGAAGGTGAGAACATGGGCATTTTAAGCTTCTGTAAGCACTTCGGGTATATGGTGGAGGCATCAGGATCAGTCATTTGCATTTGAGTAGAATATGGCGTACTCAAACGTTCCCATAGGAATCGTCTATCTTCTGGAGAATGACAGTCTTTAGGTTTGAATTGTAAATTTGGTTCGAAAGAGAGGTAGGTTATGATTCCAGTCCACTGTGGGCGTGATACAGGGGGTAGATGAGGTACTGTATCAATAGATATTAAGAGGTCGACCGGTTGTTGAAAAGATTTAGGTGATGAAGGACTAATAGGCAGGAGGGTATGTTTGAGAGGGTCTGTCATGGTTAAAGAATTTAGTGATGTCGGTGTAAGAGATTTCTCGTCTAAGGATGTCAAAAGGAGTGGCGTACCCTCCTCTTGTGTAGCAAGAGTGGTAGAGGGAGACGTCTGGGAAATAGATAAATTAGATAACATCCGTTCGCAGTCTTGTAGGGATGTGGTGTAAGCAGACTCATTGATGAGAAGAGAAGTCTGGGAAGTTAACTCTTTTATGGGTAAAGGAATGATTTCGCTTTGGCTTGATGGTGGTGAAGGAGGTTCGGACTCCCGTGTTAGTGAAGAGGCTTGATTCAAAATTTCCTCGATAGAGGCTTTTGGCTAGGTATCGAAGACTGCATGGATCTCATGAACACTCTCCTCGGCTAAGATATCCTGGTTTGTGTTACTGTTGGGAGAGTGATTCGGGAATGGCTTGTTGAAGATTTTCAAATTTCAGTTGGCAGGGGCGTTAGGATTATCGAGGGCTATATCCCCCGCATCAACCATTTCCTGCACTATGTTTTTCAACATCTTGCAGTTCTCATGACTGTGTCCCTTCACGCGGTGGAAGTTACAAAAGTCATTTTCTTTGTACCAGGAAGGTATGGCACGAGTGGAATCAAACCCAGAATGAGGTTTAATAGGAGGTAAGGTGATGGCTCCTGCTTTGAGCAATTTTTCCAATATCACACCATATGTCTCCCCTAAGGGAGTGTAGTTGATGGGTTCCACTTTATACTTATAAGTGGTTTTTGGCAGGGTATTGGACGGTGGTTGGGATTTGACCATCACCAAGTGGACAACTCCTTTTGATTTAGAAGAAGTGGATGCGTGAGGAGTGGTGGTATTTGGTTTATTGGTGGAATCTGGAGTTCGGAAAGTGGAGTTTTTGTTGCGCAACCGCAATTTCTCTTCCTCTAAGGCTCGAATTTCTAATTTTCGAGCCATAGTAAAGGCCTCGTCGAATGTACGGAAAGTTTGAATTTGGAGGGTAAGGGAGATGTGCTTAGCGCAGGCCCGCGTAAATAGTTCGATAAGTTTGGTTTAAGGCAAGGCATACGTAAGTTGGTTGATAAGGCCCGGCCATCGTCCAACGAAATCTGTGATAGATTCGTCTTCAAATTGTCGGATGGCATAGAGGTTGGTAATAGATACTTTCTTGGCAATATTAATGGAGAAATGATCCAAGAAAGATTGGGCTAGGTGGTTAAAAGAGAAGATTGAGTGCTGGGTTAAAGCACTGTACCACTCCAAGGTAGGTCTTGATAAGGACATGGGAAAGGTGCGGAGTAACAAGGCATCATCATGGGCAATCAAATAACAAGCATGTCTAAATGATCGCAAGTGTTGTTGAGGATCCTCTTTACTATTAAAACGAGTAAATTTTTGGCAACTCCCATTGAGGAGGATATGAATGAAGGGGGACAGAAGGGTGAATGGGCTCCCAAAAAACTTGCTCGTATGTCAAGGCGCTACGACTTCCTGAAACAAAAGCCTCCAGGTTTTACATTTTGTCCATCATTTGTTTGATTAGATCAGTAGTTGGATGAGATGATGGTGTGGTTGTGGTAAACGGAGGCAAATTGGACCAAGGGCCTCCACTGGACAATGGTGGGGTTAAGTGTTGATAAGGTATGGAGGATGAATATGTTGAGGCGACAGAATAGGGATGTCCCATATAAGGTGTTAAGGTTACTGGATACGTGTATGGGAATGGAAAGGTAGGCGGAGCTTGAGAAGGAAAGCTCGTGTGGATAGGTGGCAGAGAGCAAGTCATGAATGAAGTAGTCTGCAAGAGAGATGAGGTAGGGGCAGTCGGTGGTAATGATATGTGGGGTCCAAGATTAGCCAAAGAAAAGCCAATCTGAGTCGTATGAACTTCTGAAGCTGTCGGATTGGGAGATGGGGCTAAAGGTGCCGGAAGCAAGGCAGTGTTATCAAGCGGAGTGGGGGCTAAATGAGCAGCTATAATAATAGGCATGCCAACGAAGAGCTGACCATCAAGCGTACGATCAGGGGCATGAGACAAATAGTATTGTACAGCGCTAGGATTAGCATCCAGAAATTTGGCAAAGTCCTTGTCTCCTACAGGAATTTTCGTCAACCCCTCGCTGTATACGTAGGAATTTCCCAAGAAGTGTGAAGGGGGTGATTTCAGGCAAAGAAACAGAGCAAGCCATGTGAAACCATAGGCAGCGGCTTGCTTTTGAGTGCCTAACAACCATGGACCAGAAGTTCACAGTATGGTCTAAATCTGTCAGGGAATCGAAAACAAACTCAGACCGGGTAAATTGGTAGTGGGGAGGTTGCTGTTTGTCGGAATTGGAAAAGACAGTACCGATAGCGGTCCTAGTCACCGATGTCGGTTAGACTTAGCCGACGTCGGTCAGGTTACTGATGTCGGTGGGTAAAGAAGTCTGGTTAACAAGATATAAACTGCTAAGTTGATATTTTAACACGTTTATATACTTGTCCAATTATTGATCACAGAGACAGGGTATGATAACGAACAGAAGCATGACAAACAAGCAGATGCACAACTCAAATCCCGAAGACTAACCTAGGGTTAATTTTACTTATCGTGGGCTATGATCTGGACTCTGTTTCTCGCTCCCAATGCTCTCTGTTGATCCAGAAATCCTTCGACTGATCCCAAAAATGAAATTCTGATCCGTTGTTTTGGTTTGGGGAGCCCATTTACAAGGAACCGATGGCGGTTTCGTAACCGACGGCGGTCAAGTAGGAACCGGCATCGGTAAGGAAAAAGTAGGCTATTTTAGTAAAATAGCCCACCTTCCTTGCTTTTCTCCCGAGAGATCAGTTGCGGGCTCGGTCAAGTGACTAGAAGGTCAGTTTTGGGTGCGAGAAAGGGGTCATTAGTTATGGGTGTAGGTGTGGACCAAGTTATGGGTCTTAATTAGGTTAGTTTTAGGGTTAGGGATAGGTCATGATGAAGTGGCAAAGTGAGGTGGTAGGTAGGGTGATGTGGATTTATCAATTAGAAGGCAATTAATAGATAATTGTGTAAGGTTTAGGTGATGAGGTTATATTGCGAGATGAGATGCGGGTCACAAGGGGTCGTAAGACACGAATTTGGTGTCTACACTAAGACCTATTATATGGTCTTGGACCTTCTTACTTTGGGGTTTTGTAACTTTCTGGGTCCTTTAATGATTTGTAAATGTGTTTCACCATCAAACCCTAATTATTGTAAAATCCTAAAACCATCTATAATCAAATGTATCATGCTTAAATCCTAACCATGGGTGTAAGACCCTATAATAAGGTTAGTGTCTGGGTTGAAGTACAATCTATGCACCACCTACATTAACACTACCCAAAGAGGCCTCAAACCACACATAGTTATCCACATAACATGTAAAATATATATAAATGTTGTAACTATTTGGAAACTTGAACCACTTTGAACATGTTTGAGAGGATTGTTATCTTAATAATACTTTGAAGTAGGGATCTTGGTGTGCTTGGAAGTGAGGGAAGATAGAATCCTTAATTTGGTTGAGTGCTTCAAAACTGAAGTAGTGGCTTCCTTAATGGATGTGCATCAACTTTGGGAAGGTTTAGGGAGCCTTGAGTTCCTTTTTGTGAGTATTAAAATGAGTGTTCCACTTGATTTGATATATGATTTCTAGTTGAGTGAATAATGTGATTTTTTATTAATTTTTACCCCCTTGGAAAAAATTCACAAGTTCAAAAAATTGGACTTGAGTGATTGATTGAGCTTCAATGGAGAATATGGAGAAAACAAGTAATTTTCATGTTCTTGGGGCACTTGGAATCATTTAAAGGAATTTCCCTTTGCTTCAGTTCAATACTTAGCCAAATTTGAGGAAAAGGGGTTAAAATGGTGAAAAATGGCTTTTGGGGAATTCTTCTATCCTTCTCCTAACTCCCAGTTTCAAAAAATCCAAATAGTTGAAAAAAATAATGTAAAGAATGAAGTTTGGAGTAATGCAGAGTTTTACTGCGGGACTACTTCAAAGCAAAACTCACTAAAAAATCCGAGTAAAGCAGTCCAGGTAACCCACAATGCAAAGGATTAGAGTAGAGGAGTTATGCGTAGTTTCTATGTTGCTTCACTTCTTAAAAATAAATAAGTAAAGAGCTTTCTAAGGCCCAAAGTAAATCACATCTGAAATTCCGCAAAACAAAGATAAGAAGAGGAGTGATGTGGAGTTACGATGTGGCACTACTTCGAAGTAATTCTCACTCGCAAACTCAAGTAAAATAACTCCAAAAGCCCATAGCAAAGGGAAGAAAATAAGGCGTAATGTGCGAAAACGATGTTGCTTTACTCATAAAAGTAACTAAACAAAGCAATCCAAAAAATGTTGAGCATAACAGTTGCAGAAAGAGGCAAAAGAAGGAAGAGTGCAATGCGGGGATGCGACCTGACATAACTGAGAAGCAATAGGGGTCAAAAATCCGAAGTAGAGCAACTGCGAAAGCCCGCAAAGCAAAACCAAGCTGTGGGGGTTCGTAAACCCAAGTTGGAGCGAAGGCATCCCCAAACCCCACAAAACCAAGGCAATGCAAAGAAGAGTAGTGCGGGATTTGAGCTCGAGGGAGCTTGAAGTAATGGGAACTCGCAAACTCGAGTAGAGCTACTTCATGAACCTGAATGGCCATATTTTTCTCCTAGGTGGTCCGTTTTTTGAAAAATTGAACTTTTTGGAAATGTCTTTCCAAGATCTTCATCATGAAATCATAAAAATGGAAAGTAGGTGGGGTTGGTGAGCAGAAAACAAATCAAACATCTCAGATCAAATGCAACGTCCCAGGGAGTTGAAAACACATTAATGGAGGCATGCAAACAATTTTATTCTCCAGCAAGCGAAGGGACATGAAGGGTTGGGGTTTGTAGGGGTTCTTCATGATCTTTGCAGGCCATTTAATGATTTTTGTTGGTGGTTGGATGGAGATTTCAGGATTTCCCTCCTCTCTTTCTTTTTTAAAAACTTCTATATATTGTAATGAGAGATCATTTTTTTGGTTGTTGGAAATTTTTGAAATGATACTTTCTTCTTCTCAGCTGCTGGGTGAATGTTAAAGTTCAAAGCCTCAATTTTGGGCATTATAATGATGAATCTTTCCTCCATTTCTCAACATAATGGTCTGTGCAACTTCTTGAGCGATGAAATTTAAGTTTTGTGGTTATTTCACTACCCTAGCTTTGTTTATTGCATTCTCTTGCCTCTCTATCACATTTACAAGTATGGTTGTGCATATTTTGCTCTCATTACAAGCTTGAATGATGTTGTGCTTATGAAATTGGTGTTTTGAGTGTTGTTGTGGTCTGCAATGCTTTTTCCACCCTCTCTATCTCCATTTTCTCCCATTATCATCCATTTAAGAGTGTCCCAACCCCCTCTTTCTAGTGTTATCACCTTTGTTAGTGTAGGATTTCCCTTTTATGCATCTATCTAACCCTTATCTCTCCCTGGTCCCTTGGAATTGGTAGTTTAGGAGTAAATAGTTGTATATCCTTCTTTAGGAGTAGTTTAGCATTAGGATTAGGTATAGAAACCAACATTCTTTGGAGGTCCATCTCAAGTAGCAAGTCCCACAACTTGAGAGATGGTCCAAATTTTACCTAAAAATAATGATTTCTCATTCACATAGGCATGCTAAATTAGAGGGTGCTATTTTTTTGTGATAGTAATGATCTTAACTAAGTTCTTATACAAAATTCCAATGTTAAATTATCATGATAAGGTCAATCTAGGAGGATGAAAAGGCCTTAAAAATGTTATTTCATCGAAAGTAAAGTTGGAGGATGTTTTGTTTTGGGACCATACAGGTCAGCTAAGATCAAATTTCACATCCTGACCTAGCTGTATGGTTTTGAAAAGGTATGTGATGAATGAAATCTAGAAGTTTCACAATGAAAAGTAGAGTTTAAGTACCAATATTATGCATTTAAAATAAGATTTTATCGACACATCAATGTGTGGGAATAAACAAGTTCGGAAAGAAATAATAAGATGAATTGAGTGGGGATAGAATGTGAGTGTTTATCTTAGTAAAGGGGAACACTCACAATTATCAATGTCAAAATGTTAAATTTCCAAATTTGGGTGTCTAAATATTGAATTCTAACTATCATATTATTAATTTTTCATTTTTCATCTAAAATAATAGTAATGAATGTAAGTAAAATAATGTTAACTATAGTTTGTAAAATATTTATAATATTAATGGTTTCATGTCTGTTTTTAGTTTGATATGCACTCTATTATAGTTATCTCATAATTTATAGCATATATGATTTTGGATCAAACATGTATGAAAATTTATAATCAACATTTCATATCAAAACCTGTGATCCATCATCATAAGGTAAAATTCATGGGAAACAAATGAAGGATTTTCATATAGATATTTTAGTGTAATACAGTGATATCTTAAGGAATAAAATAATTTTTTAATTTAAAGGGAGTATTTGTTTCATATATATATATATATATATATATATATATATATATATATATAAGGTAAGTAAAGTTTGGTTTTGAAAGGACCAAAAACACCCTTTACGAAAGAGAAGCCATGCATAAAAAAATCACACCAAAAGAGAGACAAGGGTGTCAAGTAAAACATGCTTGACAAAAAGGAAACCCCGGAACAAAGCAAAACTAGACAAGGGCCTATATATATATATATATATATATATATATATATATATATAATATTATATTATATAATAGTAATACAAAAACATAAGCCATAGTTAAGATAGTAGAATCAACGAGCACCAAATACTGCCAAAATGGTAGCCAAAGGTTCACCTTCATTTCACTTTTTCTAGAAGAAGCTCTACTCTGAGTTCTGGTACTTGGGCCACTGTCCTTAACACCTACAACTTTAATAATCACCCTTTTAGGAGTATTCTTAGTGTTGTATTTAACCACACTATCCATGGATTATTTTTCCTTCGAGCTACTTAACACAAGCCTCATATTATCCTTTCATCCTTCTACTTCAGTCTCAACAATTTGGTCTTGTAGGATGGAGATCTTTTGTTCTTGCATGAAAATTCTATGTTCAGTCCTCCAATCCTATTATTCTATACCTCAATTTATGACGACACTCCCTGAATTCCTGGATCAAGTTTTTTCTAACAAGTAGTATGGTGTCCGCCATGGATTCCACTCCCAATAATTTTACCTCCTAGTCAATGAAGGTTCTATCTCTATCTCTACTGGCAGAGAATTCACCCCTTTCCTTGTCACCCTATTTCATATTACAAAGAACATATACAATGCTCTCTGTGTTGTCTTAACCCTCTCATTTTTTGAAACATTTCATGGCCACAACTAGGGTTTCATTATCAGATTCTATTTCACTGGGGCTTAGGGGTTGAGTGGGGATTAAGGGTTTACCATTTTGAAACAATAAAAGAATAAAAACTTGATGTAGGGGCACATCCAATTTTTCATTTTGAAATCAGAGATAAAAGTAGTTAGGGATCTCAAAATAAAATAGGGAAAACTCATGGCTTGATTTATTCTTAGATAGTTGAGAATTGAAAGGTGATAGGAGACTATTTTCATGAACTTTCCTTCTAAGGTAAGATATTTCATTACAACCATACAAATATCTACTAAATGTTTTGGGAGAGAAATTCTCACAATTCCATTTTCATACATCAAAATTCTCTCACTAGGGAAAAAAAAGTGGTTATTTCATGTTTGCACCTAGTTTTATCCATAAAGAGTTTGAGTCCCTCAAAGGATAATATAGTGGCTTTAGCTATGGCTTCCTCCATGATAAAAATATAAACCCCATCAAATTAAAACTCCCTTCCCCTCTTCACAGAATTCTTAATAAGATGGTATCATTCTTGATGTGAAGGAAGGTATTTAGTTCTATCCTAACTCTGTTGCTGCCCATTCTGATTCGATAACCCTACCAATTGTTTGGACTAGTCAAATTAGAGCCACACACCTAGAGCAAGGAAACTAAGCATGAAAATGAATGTTTCATTTCCCTTCCTGAGAGATAATAGACATACTCACGTTGAAAAACATGCGATACTTGAATACCATCATTCATGGTTCCTTTTAAGACCCACCTTCCGAAAAATTATTATACAATGGGTGGAAAATCCCAAAAACAGACTTTTGAAATGATGGCGAATTACCAAAAAATGTGTTTCGTGGCAAAGGAATTTTTTTTACGGGTCTGTCTAGTGGTTTCATAGGGTTGGACAGGGGTTAAAAAACCATCCAATTAATGCTGTACAAAATGTGGGTTGTATGACCACCTAGTCTAGTTGGGCAGCCATCCAAGATTGATTAGACAACCGTCTAGAGCAGGAAAGATGGACATCTTATGTGGGATGGAATTCTTAGGATGAATCAAGGAAGGAAAAAAATGTATAGGATGACATTTCTCATGGTTGGACAACTTTCAAAATGATAGATCTCTTCCACAGTTTGAAACCTAGATGGTTGGATGACTATAAGGTTAGAAAAATTTGAGGTTGGATGACTCTAGGGTTGGATGAATCTTAGGTTGGATGGCTCAAAGGTAGGACAGTGCTGAGGTTGGATGGATCTAGGGTTGGATGACTTTGAGGTTGGATGACTCTAGGTTTGGATGGATCTGAGGTTAGACGACACTGGGGTTAGATGAAAATGAGGTAGGATGGTAATGAGGTTAGACAACTTTGACGTTGGACATATCTAAGGTTGGAAAAAACTAAAGTTTGACTTCCAAAAGGTTGGATGGTATTGTTGTTGCAGGCTCACAACACCCCTGGATGCAGATCAGGTTTCTAGGTTGATGTTCAGGCATCTAGTGTGATTGCACAACATGGAATCCTTTCTCCAAGTGTGGGACTTGAAAAGATGAGAAAGGATTCTCCAGAGAAGGCTGGTTCCTATTCCTCTGTTCAGATGCTCATAAAAAATGAAGAGGTTTTACTCAAAACCTAATCTAACTTGCCGAAGAGACAGAGAGAGAGAGGAATGCATAAAAATAAACCTAAGCTAATAGAGGTGATGCACCGAGGAATGAAGAACACCTGTCTTGCTAATAAACACAGACCATTCAAATGTGAGGAAAGATCATGCACAGATAACAAAACTTGCAGTGAAAGACCAGGAGGATGCAAATAAACACAGAGAGGGTTGAGAATCATCCACAGACATGCATTACTTGCTCCAAAGATTGATACAATACACTACAAAATGCCAAAAGGTAGAGTCACATTACAGTTTCAAATGGGAGGTTCGAACTCCACAAATTTGCCTGATTAGAAGAAGAAGGGAGGAGTAAAACAAAAAATGTTTGACCTTTTTTAAGAAGCCCCTCTTTACAATATATAGAAAGAATGAGAGAGGGAAGAGAGAGGAAATCTAGAACTACCCCAACCAATTCTAGGTCGCATTTAGAATCATCTCATTATGGTAGAAGCGGTGGATCCTGGAAAAATGGCGGGCTATCTAACAGAAGCGGCGAATTCTCTGCTGCATTAAAGCTGGTTGTTGGAGCGTCACTTCTGGCATTACCACGCGTCAGGGACATTTTCAAATTTTTCTCCCTCCAGACTATACCAAAATTCAAGATTGATCCCAGAATCATATAGAGGACTTCAACAACTTTCCGTTGATATAAAGAACGTGCAAATCCGAGCTCTGGATCGAAAGATACGACGATCTAAAGATTTAGGGCACGAAACATGCAAAAACAGGTTGGCGGGAAAAATATTTGAACTTTCCCCGCACCCTACCACTTAGATGACATGTGGCAGGCTCTGATTCACTGAGTAATTCTCTCTCCTCCACCTTTCTGTGGGCTTCCCTTTTGAAATTTCCTTGTGGGCCCTTAAACTTGGACACGTGGCACTATTTCATTGGCTTGGGCTGACCCTTTAAAACTCACCCTTTGACTTTTGGACCTTTTCCCTTGTGACACGTGTCATGATTTGATTAGTCTATGGGTCTACTGGCTCTTTCGTGTCCACCGCATCAATTTTTCCTGGATGTCCCAGTGCTGTTTGGGACAGAAACCTCCAATCTACCCGAAATGGGCTTTCCTGTCCCTTTTCTGTTGGTGACGCGTGGCGTTGCTTGATTGACTTTCGGCTCCTTTGGCTATCCGCATCCCACGTGTCCCTTTGTCCCAACTGTCCCGGTGTTGAAGTTCCACGTTTCGGCTGAACCGGCCGGTTCGCGTCCATTTGCTCCCACTATCTCGAATGTTTGGGAAAAATTCTTCCGATTCGCTCGATTCGGCTGGTTCGCGTCCTCACGGCCCAAATGTCCCGAATGTTTAGTGTGAAATTTCTCCTTTTCAGCCGAACCGGCTGGTTCGCGCCCTTCACGTACATTTTTCCTAGATGTCCCTTTGCTTCACGGGCCGCCTGGAGCCTTTTTGGCCGATCCGCGCCAGATGTCCCAACTGTTTCAATTTTTACGAGGACATAGGACTTAGCTAATTTTCATGATTTTTCCTATCCCAAGCTTGTTTTTGCCACTTTTTCCACCTTTCCTCAGAGCTTGCTCTTTCCTTCTTTGGCCAAGGGAGTTAGAAAAATCTGAGGGGACACTAGAAACATGATTTTTGCTCTGAATCAATCCATTTGCCTGGGACTTGAGAATTCTGATGCATGTTATCAAATTAACCCTGGGGGTGAATTTTGGATAACAATTGGCAACTCAGCGGGGTTACCTTCCTGCTAGGTAAAAGATACCAGTTGCCTGAAGCAGTCCATTGGGCATGGAGCCATCAAATATTCTATTTAGAACCTCAGTTGACTCAGAATGTGCAAGGAGGAAGATGGAATGTCACCTGATGAAGGCAAGCACTACTAAACATCTCCATGGATAGCAAGCTATGCCAAAGCACTTAGGGAAAACAAGACTAACCTACAGCAAAACAATGTGCACAAGCACTTGGAGGAAAGAAAATCTAATCTAATATTTACAGAGGTAGTGAACTTCCCTCTAGAAGCAATGCTTGAGATAGATTCCATTGACTGGAATCTGCAGTTCTTCACCCTCCAGTGAGGCCAATTGGAAAGCATTATTGTTCTTACACTTCGTGACCATGTATGGGCCACTCCAAATGGCATCAAATTTTGAATGCCTGCCTGGTTTTGCTCTATCCACATCCCATTTCAACACTAGATCTCCAACTTGAAAAGATCTATCTTTGGCCTTCCTATCAAAGGTCTTCTTGATCAAAGCTTGATCCTTTTCCATTGCTTGGGATGCCTAATTTTTGATCTCTTGTAGCTCCATCAACTCCGCATACCTCACCTCCATGGGCTCAAATTCAAGCAACTCCAGCTGCTTCATGAGTTCCAATGTTGGCAACTTAAGTGACATGGGCAAGATTGCCTCTCTTCCATAGACAAGCCTGAATGGAGAGTTACCTGTGGATCTTTTGGGAGTCATCCTATCAGCCCATGAGGCTGATTTCAGCTTGGTATGCCAAGACCTCTGATTCTCATCAAGAGTCCTCCTAATGATCCTCAACAAGTTCTTGTTTGTAGACTCGGCCTGGCCATTACCCTGAGGGTAATAGTTCGATGAAGTGTTTAGGTAGATACCGTTCTTGACAGCCCACTCAGTCACCTTAGATCCAATGAATGCCAATACATTATCAGAGATTATTGTGGCAGGTACACCAAATTTGGTTGTTATCCCCTCATAAAAGTCTAAGATGCTAGACTCATTTGCCTCTTTAAGTGCTACTGCTTCTATCCATTTGGTGAAGTAGTTTGTGGCTGTCAAAATCCATTTGTGCCCTTGGCTTGAATTGGGATTAATGACTCCAATGAAGTCCAAACCCCATTGCATGAATGGCTGGTCAACTGAGATCGGATGCAATGGAAGGGCAGCAAGTCTCTCTTTTCCTGTGAAGAATGCACAATTCTTACAGCTCTTGATCCATGCATAGCAATCACTAAAGATTTTAGGCCAATAATAACTAGCCTTCATGATTTTTAGAGCTGTCACTCTTGGTGCAAAATGGCCACCAGCTGGTCCACCATGAAACTCTTCCAAAACCCTTTGAATCTGACTTGTGCTAATGCATCTCAGCAGCACTCCATTCACATCTTTCTTGAACAAAACTCCATCAACAATGGCATACGGGACAGCCTGCAATCTGAAGTGTCTCCTTTGGGTCTTGTTCATCTCTGGAGGGGATAGGCCTGTGCCTAGGAAGTGCATAATATCTTGGGTCCAACAAGGAGTGTGGAAAGCATTGTTTTCTTCATGATTGCCACTTGGCTCATGGCTGTCCTGGACTGTCAAAACAGTTTCTTCTTTGTTGCATACTTCTTTTTGCTTCCCCAAAACCAGCTGCTCACACAATCCTTTCCCTCTTACTAGCTTGGTGATCTTGATCTCAATGTCATACTCCATGACACGGGTGATCCAACCTGCCATTTTCTCATTCAAATCCTTGTTGAGGAGGAAGTCATTAACTCCAGCATGTGAGACCAACAACTAGACCTTGTTGTTTGAGACTAAATGCTTGAATTTCTTCAAGCTTCTGATTACTGCAAGTACATGCTTTTCAATAAAAGAGTACCTCACCTCACAGTCATCTAGGCTCTGGCTGAAAAAGGCAATCGGCTGCTCATCATTATCTTTGTTCTGCTGTACTAGAATGGTAGAAATAGTGTCATCACCTCCAAATGCATAGAGGATGAAATCCTTGGAGAAGTTTGGGTTGATGAGAGTTGGTGCTTGAGAGATAGCTTCTTTGATTGCCTCAAAACTCTCCTTGCCTTCTGCTGTCCACTTAAAAGCCATGCTCTTCTTTAACATTTTGGTGATGGGCTTGACAAGGGCTACAAAATCTAGGATAAACCTATGGACAAAATTGATCCTTCCCAAGAAGCTTTGAAGAGCCTTCTTGTGGCTTGGCAATGGTAGTGCTCTTATGGCTTCAACCCTCTCTAGATCAATTGCTAATCCCTCTTTCGAGACAATATGGCCTAGAAGTTTCCCCTCATGAGCCAGGAATATGCATTTTTTGGGATTCAATGATACCGCAAATCTTCTACACCTCTGAAATACCTGCCTCAGATGAAAAAGGTGATCCACTACATTTTTGGAGAATACGGTGATGTCATCAAGATATATCAAAACTATTTCATTGATCAACCCCTTGAATGCCATATCCATTGCCCTTTGGAAAGTGGCTCCAGCATTTGATAGGCCAAATGGCATCTTCTTGTAGGCATATGTTCCCCATTTGGTTGTGAAGGCTGTCTTGAACTGATCATCTTCTTTCACCATCACCTGATTATACCCTGAGTAGCTGTCTAGGAGAGAGAATCTCTCTGAACCGGATACTACTTGCAATATTTGTTCCATTGAAGGAAGTGGGTAATGATCTTTGAGAGATGCCCTATTGAGATCTCAGAAGTCCACACACAACCTGATTTCTCCGCTCTTCTTCCTGACCGGAACCAAGTTAGCAACCCAGCTTGAGTGCTTGATCGGGAATATAATGCTTACCTCTATTAGCTTATTTAGCTCTTTCTTCATTAGAGGCTCAATGTGAGGGTTAACAGGTCTCTGCTTCTGCCTGATGGGCTTAGCATCTGGATCCAATTCTACGGTATGTTGTGCCAAATTCGGATTAAATCCTCTCAAGTCTTCATAGCTCCAAGTGAAGACATCTGGAAATTCTTGGCAAAGCTGTATGAAATCTGATTTCTCCTGCTCAGTGGCCACTTTACCAATTTGAAGTGTTTTACCTTCCCCAATCGGAATTGGCTCTGAATCTTCTCTCTTGACCTGTATGTTAGCCTTTTCCTTACGGAACTAGTCGTTAGGGTTGTTGATAGACTCCAATGTTACTAAACCCTTGGGAAGCTTGTTTGTCCGCAGCTGCACTACTTGATCCCCATACTGCTGCTCTAGTTTGTCCTGATTCCTAGCTGAGAATTCAGCCTCTTCTTGTAAAAAATTGACAATTTGTTGATCGTTCTCAAACACCTGCCAGCTTATATTATTATCTGGAACTGCTAGCCTCACAATCACATGGATATGTGGCTGTATTTTTTCCCTTTTGATGTTGTCAACCACATCAAACGTTGTTCCAACTGCTGCGAGCCTATCCGCGGCTTCATTTTTCTTCCTGGGTATGGACACTATGTTGAAAGCTTCGAAATCCTCAATGAGGTCCCATACCCTATTCTTGTAGTTCTTCAACAGGTCATTCTTTGTAGCATGTTGTTCCCTGACTTGATTGACGATCAGCTCACTATCCCCGAACACCTGCAAGTTATTTATGCCCTTTTTCCTAGCCCAATGAAGTCCATGAATCAAGGCCTCATATTCAGCTGTGTTGTTTGAACAAGAGAACTAGAAACGAAAAGCTGAATAATATTTGATGCCTTGAGGTGAAACAAGCATAGCTCCTCCTCCTGAACCTTACCTACTCCTTGATCCATCGAAAAATAATTTCCATACCTCATTGTCATCCTTATGGTTTGGTTTGGTGATGCTAGGAATAGGCTGGTTTTCTTCATGTATGCAATAGACTCCTAGTTTAGATTCTTCTACTTCTTGGTAGGGATCAAAAGCATGTACCTTGCTTTCCCATTCATCAAGAGTCAAATTTGGAATGCTTCCAACTTTGGTGTTGGTTTCATTTGTGTTTGGATAATCTTCTTGATCAAATGCTGAGCAATTGACATTGATTTGGCTTGGAGTGTAAGGCTCAATATGGAAGTTTGCAATAGGTTCGGATCTGATTGTGGCCTTAGTTCCATATCTTGTTCTGAATAGCATGTGTGACCAGTCAATAGACAAATACCCCCCAATCTTGGCTGTGAAGTCTCTTGACAAGCAAAGGGAAAAGAGTGGTGGAAGGTCTATGATTGATACATCTTGTAAAACAACAACATTTGGACATGCATGTAAGGTAAGACTCAAGTTTCTAATCACTCCAACTGTTGCTACTGCTGTTCCATCTAACTGCACTACCCCTTTGGATGTTATTTCATACTAGAGCCCTAGCTGATCAGCTATTTGTTTAGGCATGACAGAACTACTTGCCTTGGAATCAATCATGCAATTGTGTACTAGCTGATTTCCAATGATCAACGAAACATAGAAAGGAGGGGGATTCAACATTTTACCTTGTTGTCCTCCATGATTCCCTTCAGGATGAGTAGCATTTGTGAGGACATTCTCTTTCATAGTCTGGGACTACTGGAGTAACTTGATCCTCTAAGGCGAGCGAAAAAGGTAGTGTCTCAGTGCCGCACGTTGGCTAGTTTATTCCGCTTTAAAGCTAGCCCCGTGACAGCTGGTATCAGAGCTTCATCAAGCGAGAGAGTAAAGTGTGCCTGATATGTAGCATGTCAGCTTGTATCAGTGCTGTTGAGTTAATGTTGTACTTGATACTCAGAGTGATCAACTGGTGTCAGTGCATTTGAAGTGATGCTCTCTTTGATACCTAGAGCACAATGAAGCAGCGGTGCATGGGATGTTGATTGAAGAACAGGGTGACAGACTAGGGAGCCAACGTAATCAACATCATTGGTGGTCAGATGGGCGGGACACCAACGCGGTTGGGCGGAGCAGAAGTAGACTGGTGTGTGCTTGTGAAGCGGCGTCAGATTGAAATGCCTAACCTTATGTGCGGCTATGCAGGGTCATACATGTTTGACGGAGTTGGTTGTTGGACGAATCGGATCAGGCGGGTCTTGTGAAGATTGGCAATCAACGGTGTTGGTGATCGGAAGGCGGGACACCAACACAACTGGATCAAGTGGAGCAGTATTGTTCCAGTTAAGAAGAAGACTGGTGTGGGCCTGGGCAGCATTAGATCAGAGTGATCCAGCGGAGTATCAGGGCTAGTTGAGCCTTAATTGATGTCACAGTGGAATTAATGAAAGACAGTGAACTTTCTCAGCTGTAGACCAGAGGGTTGATGAGAAAGGAGTCATGCAGTTGCGACGGTGGTCCGCATGGCATTTAGTGATCAGGGTGTTGTAGACCCATGCAGGTGTCAAGAGTTGGCGCTTGGGCAATGCAAGTAAGCCAGTGCAGGTTGCTAGAGACTTCGTGGGAGAAGAAGGCCAGTGTTTTGAACAGATCTCAGTTGTAGAGGAGGCGACAGGGAAGCATACAGGATGGGATGGGTAAGCCACTTCAATGGGCAGTTCATGTGGAGGCTGGTGCAGAACTTACTCCTAGCATTTTGGGTGAAGGGATAACACTTGGTAGAGTCCAGGTGCAGTGGCAGAGTGACTTGAAAACTCGGTAGGTGCGAAAGCACTGAGTAGCGCGACGACTCCCTAGAAGTTGTAGACGGGACTTGTACATTGTGGATGGCTGAAGTGCAGTGTCTGTGAAGCGATATCAAGTTGATACTCGAGCCATGAAGTGGAAAAAGTGGCTCTCCCTTGGTAGAATCACGGTGGTGAATTTTGAGAAACCTCAGTATTTCAGGTTGGCAACGGTGGCAGTGGCTACATTCCGGAGTGAAGCAAGAGTTGCGTATTCGGAAGTGCTGGTTGGTTGAAAGCGGTGGTGAGTAGATCAGTCAAGTTGCAGTGAAATGAGGTATTCCTAGTGAAGAGTTTGCCAGAAGATCAGCATCAGAGGCACAGTGGTGGTTTGGTGTTGGTAGAAGTGCTGAACAAGGGCAGCATTTGCGGTGAAGTTAGGCCCCTGGATCGGTTGGAGAATATCAGGTATTGCGTGTGGAAGCGTGGTGTGACCAGTTTCAGCAGCAGTGAAACCTTGCAGTGGTTCATCAATCGGCATGGAGGTTGGCGGTTCTCCAGTTTATGCAGTGAATGTTGTGCAAGAAGGGCTCAAAGCTTGGCAGGGCAGCTTATACATCATGCAGAATTCCTAAGAGGTTGTGGGAATTGCAGAAGGGGTATCCCATCAAGCATTGTGTTGGATGTTTGGTGAAGTGTAGTTTCAGAGGAAGGGAGCTACAGTGACAGAAATGTTGTGTGTTGGCACTTTTTGTCCCGAGCACAGGGAGTTAGCACAGCGAGATGTTGAAGAGACTGAGTTGTGTTATGTCAGCAGTGACCGAAGTGTTCCGTGTGTATTTGCATGTGAGTAGTGCAATTACATTTTGTCCAAGTGTTGCGAACACTTGCATCCTTTGCGCAGGCTTGCGAAGTCTAGCATCGGCGCTGTGGGCATCGCCACTTTAAGTGGGGGAGAATATAAGGGGGGGTGCGTCTCCATGCTCACAGAGCGACCGCCTCCCCCAGGATGGGCAGACCCCATCCGCGTAGGGTAGTGCACGAGGCGCTATCTAGGGAGCCAGAGGGACTCCCGGCCGAGGTTAACCGTTGGCCAGGCATGGGTTGGGGTTGACGACCTCGCATGCATGTGCTGACAGAAGATCTGGGCGAGTTGGGTGAGTTAAGCGCGCAGGCTGAAAATGGGTGACCTCCCGGGAACTTCCCGGTGGCACATCAATATAACTCCAGTTGGGTGAGTTAAGCGCATAGGGCATAAATGGGTGACCTCCCGGCAAGTTCCCGGTGGCGCACCAATGCAACTCTTGAGGGCTATGGAGTGAGTAAGAGTTGTGCATGGGGGAATATGAAAGGACCATGCTACGAGCCCAAGGATGTCTCAGAATCAAGGTTTAGCCGAGGCGGGTTGGTGAGTTAAGTTGGTTGCACTTAGGAACAGTGCAAGGTGTCTTGGAGCGAAGAACATACCCAGTGTACGCGGAGTGAGCTGGGCAACTCATGTGGGCAATGCAGTGGCAGAGCGGGAGTTGGTTTGAAGCATGAAGACCTTGTACGATAGAGGCCTTGCGTTGAGAGTGCAGCGCACGCCTAAAGAGCCAGGTGAGCATGGTAGTCAATACATACCAACAAGGGGAACTCACAACCCCACCAAGTGGAGTGTGGAACACTTGGTGCACTGGACATTCAGAGGATGGGGTGTTCAGCAGACCTTAGAGATATACTCTACCCTTGCGGAGTATGTCCATGCAGTGATGTGCATCGTGGATCAGCAGTGGGACTCTAGTGTTAAGTGACAGTGGACTTGGGGAGACCTTTAAGGTGGCAACGTCCTTAGAAGCAGAGTTCATGTGGGAAACAGCCAAGAGGCGTGATGGAGTGAGACTGGGATTCGGAGGTCGAAACGGAGGAGAAGTAACTCGGACGTGAGCGAGCCAAGTGTGGCGAGCTCCTCAACCTTGCAGAGGTTAAAATAGCGCAGATGAGTCGAGTGCTCACATAGATGTATCGGAGTGCGCCGAAAGCGCGGATGCGGAGTGGGTGCAGAAGCAGAGGCTGAGACTCAGTGAAGTGGACAGAGGTGGGTTCACATGGTGATGCGCGACATGGTGGGCTGAGTCAAGGACATCATGGATACCGTTGCAGTGTGGTGAGCTGACAACGAAGGCCTGCTGGTTCAAAGTTGACCAATTCTTCATGGCAGCTTGTAGCAGATCTCTTTGGCCTGGGATAGATAGGGATTCCCACATTGATATGTTGACGTTAGTCTTCTTCATCTGTTCAATGATACTGAATGGTGATGAAGGATCTCTTTGTTGTCCCTTGGTTTGCACATTTATTCCTTGCACGTGGGCAGCAACAGCTGGCATTTGAGTTGGCCTAGGGGCTGTTCTTGGCTGTCCTTGTGCATTTGAAACTGGACTTTGCTTGCATATCATTTGTGGAGCCGTGGAAGGTTGTGGATTGGCTGGGGCTAATGGCTGTTCTTCACCCAAATTTCTCCTCTTTGACCTTGTGTTGGCTGCAACACCTTGAGAAACCACCTGATTCATGCCGCAGAAATCCTCTGCTTGCCAGTTCACTAATGTGGTGTCATTTGGGGCTGATTACTGTTGGAATGTTTCTTGTTGTTGACTGTTTCCTTGACTGCCCTTGCCCTCCACACCAGTAGTTGTCACCATCAATGCTTGATTGAGAGCACTGTTGAAGCACATGGATTGGTTTTGAGGCTCATTGCATGGAAAACACCAATCATATTCCTGAGCAATGTTGTTCTGTGTTGGCACTAATGCCTTAGAGGCAGATATGGCATTTGGATTATAGGGCTAGAATGGTCTATTGGCAGGAGGCCTTGTTTGATTCATATTTGCAGCTGGATTAGGTGGTCTTTGTGGTTGGTATGGCTGCCTATTAGGCTGAGCTTGGGGTTGATAAGAAGGTCTGAAACCCTGGGCTTGTTGCCTCTTGAGAGTAACTAGCTCATTGCCTAGGTTTTACAACTATTTCATGACCTCTTGGAGTTCATTTGAAGCACTAGAGGATGAAGTAGAAGTTTCACTTGAACTTTGATTTCTAGGGGTGGGAACAGAAGCCAAAGTGGGTGCTTGACTAGTGCTTGGATTTTCTAAGTTTGGATATAAGGACATGGGAGGCCTAGGAGCCAGTTTACCAGCTTGAATAAGACAATTTTCAGCTCTAATGGCAATGTTATAAGCATTAGGTAAGGTTGTACCTCCCATAGATTGAATTAACATAGAAATATCAGAATTCAAAGCTTTAAGGTAATATAGAAAAGCACCTTCTGCTGTTGGCCTGACTGCCACTGGAATCCTATCCTAAGACCTTTGAAATCTGAAGTTGAAGTCAGTCAGCTGCTCGTTGGGGGCTCTCTTGATAGTTGTCAGCTGCTCCAAAAGAGACAAGTTGTCTCCCTTCTCTCCAAATTACTCGTGAAGTGCAATACATAGCTGATTCCAGTTTGTGATAGAACTAGCTCCAAGGCTCCTAAACCATTGTAATGCTTTACCCTTGAAGGAATATGCCAGTAACTTGACAGCCACTTACATTTCATTGATTTCATGAATTGCACAAAGGTTAGCAATATCTTTAACATGATCACCTGGAGTATTCTGATTTTCTCCGGTGAAGTAGGGAATGTTCTTTAAGGCTGTAATAGGAACTGGATGTTGTGCATTGAGAGCAAGTGGGCTGCTACCTGTGAAGTTCACGTAGGGGTTGTTTTGAGCCATTCTAATCGGTCTTAAAACCCTTGTATACTGAATGAAAGGCCTGTCAGGTGGAGGAGTTGAGAGATTTCTGTTTGGTGGAGATGGAGACCTTTGAATCCTTCTTCCTCTTTGCCTTCTTCTTGGAGATAATTGCAGGTATTCAAACAACACTTCTTCTTCTCCAACTCTTGACCTTGTGGTGATTCTTCTCATGAGTTTTTAGGCCTGCACTTGGAACCAATCGATTCTTCCCCTTGGAGTCGCCAGATATGCAAATAATAGCTCCTTTTAAGTGAGAAAAATGCAATAGATGCACATCAACCCTGCTACAATAAAAATGAGACCTCTTGTCCCACCAGGCGTGCCAAAACTGTTGTTGCAGGCTCACAACACCCCTGGATGCAGATTAGGTTTCTAGGTTGATGTTCAGGCATCGAGTGTGATTGTACAACATGGAATCCTTTCTCCAAGTGTGGGACTTGAAAAGATGATAAATGATTCTCTAGAGAAGGCTGGTTCCTATTCCTCTATTCAGATGCTCATAAAAAATGCAGAGGTTTTACTCAAAACCTAATCTAACTTGCCAAAGAGATAGAGAGAGAGGGATGCATAAAAATAAACCTAAGCTAATAGAGGTGATGCACTGAGGAATGAAGAACACCTGTCTTGCTGATAAACACAGACCATTCAAATGTGAGGCAAGATCATGCACAAATAACAAAACTTGCAGTGAAAGACCAGGAGGATACAAATAAACACAGAGAGGGTTGAGAATCATCCACAGACATGCATTACTTGCTCCAAAGATTGATACAATACACTACAAAATGCCAAAAGGCAGAGTCGCATTACATTTTCAAATGGGAGGTTCGAACTCCACAAATTCACCTGATTAGAAGAAGAAGGGAGGAGCAAAATAGAAAATGTTCGACCTTTTTTAAGAAGCCCCTCTTTACAATATATAGAAAGAATGAGAGAGGGAAGAGAGAGGAAATCTAGAACTACCCCAACCACTTCTAGGTCGCATTTAGAATCATCTCATTATGGCAGAAGCGGCAGACCCTGGCAAAATAGTGGGCTGTCTAACATAAGCAGTGAACTGTCTGCTGCATTAAAGCTGGTTGTTGGAGCGTCACTTCTGGCATTACCACGCGTCAGGGATGTTTTCACAATTTTCTCCCTCTAGACTACACCAAAATGCAAGATTGATCCTAGAATCATATAGAGGACTTCAACAACTTTCTGTTGATATAAAGAACGTGCAAATCCGAGCTTTGGATCGAAAGATACGACGATCTAAAGATTTAGGGCATGAAATAGGCAAAAACAAGTCGGCGGGAAAAATATTTGAACTTTCCCCGCACCTTGCCACTTGGATGACACATGGCAGGCTCTGATTCGCTAAGCAATTCTCTCTCCTCCACCTTTCCGTGGGCTTCCCTTTCGAAATTTCCTTGTGGGCCCTTAAACTTGGACACGTGGCACTATTTCATTGGCTCAGGATGACCCTTCAAAACTCGCCCTTTGACTTTCTGACCTTTTCCCTTGTGACACCTGTTGTGATTTGATTGGTCTGTGGGTCTACTGGCTCTTTCGTGTCCACCGTGTCCATTTGTCTCAGATGTCCCAGTGCTGTTTGGGACAGAAACCTCCAATCCACCTGAAATGGGCTTTCCTGTCCCTTTTCTGCTGGTGACGCGTGGCGTTGCTTGATTGGCTTTCGGCTCCTTCAGCTATCCACATCCCACACGTCCCTTTGTCCCAACTGTCCTAGTGTTGAAGTTCCGCATTTCGGCCGAACCGGCCGGTTCGCGTCCTTCACGTCCATTTGCTCCCACTGTCCAGAATGTTTGGGACAAATTCTTCCGATTCGCCCGATTCAGCCAGTTCGCGTCCTCACGGCCCAAATGTCCCGAATGTTTAGTGTGAAAATTCTCCTTTTCGGCCGAACCGGCCAGTTCGCACCCTTCGCGTATATTTGTCCCAGATGTCCCTTTACTTCACGGGCTTCCTGGAGCCTTTTCGGCCGATCCGTGCCTCGATGTCCCAACTGTTCCAATTTTTCCGAGGACTTAGGACTTAGCCAATTTTCATGATTTTTCCTATCCCAAGCTTGTTTTTGCCACTTTTTCCACCTTTCCTCAGAGCTTGCTCTTTCCTTCTTCAGCCAGGGGAGTTAGAAAAATCTGAGGGGACCCTAGAAACATGATTTTTTCCCTGAATCAATCCATTTTCCTGGGACTTGAGAATTCTGATGCATGTTATCAAATTAACCCTGGGGGTGAATTTTGGATAACAAGTTCCTGGTTCGGTTGTAGGGAATTGGGTGACAAAGAGTTAGATGGTAGATAGTTGGAAAACTTACAATTAATGTTGGATGACAGATGTTGGATGGTAGTTTATGTAAAATTTAGTGAGTATTCACACAAAATGATTCAAAATGATGGTGAATTACATACATAAGTTCATATATATGTGTAAATACTAGGTGAAATGTACCATACAAAGGACCAGTCAGCCAAAATTTTTGGTGAATAAGTCAGTTTCCATTCACTAAAAATTCACCATTTTCGATTTTCAAAATCCTAGATTTTCATGAGTTTATGAAAATCTGCCACTAAAAGTTTCCCTTCCATCATTCCTAAGATTTTAAGGTCTTTTCATCATTAATAAAATTCAAAATGTTTGGCATAGATATGAGATCACCCAGTCATGTCACCTTTTCTAACATGTTGTTTCCATAATAAGCTAAGCCATCTGTGGGTTTATTGCCTGACCTATAAAATTGATGAATCTCCACTCTCTCAAATGATGTTAAAAAAATATTGGCCTCCATAATGATGTTGTTTAATCTCCAGCTAATGTTTCCCAATTTCTTAAGGGATTTGACTATGCATAGCAAATCACCTTCAGTGACAAGGGATTTGATGTTCATTGAAATACATTGTTATATACCCCAAAGTATAGGCATAGTCTCGTCATAATTATTTGAGTTATTTCCCAAAGGCATAGCGTAGGCCCTTATACATTCCCTTAAGTGATCACATATAAGACCTCCTTTCCTAGCAAACCACTCCACCAGTTTTGCAAAACCATTAAAGTTTAGTTTGAGGCTACCTTCAAGTGGACATTCCCATTTTGTACAGTTTTTATTAATAGTCACATTTTTGTTTTTATCCTTACTTGTGGGATTGAGATTCAAGCCATGCAAGATGGATATTTCCAAGACAAGACATGCCTTAGAGTATTTTATTTTAATGATATGTCACTTATCCTTTAGAGTTTTTCCTAATCTCCCAACAAAATGTTTTATATTGGATGATTTCTTGTGAAAAAATTGGGTTTCTCTCTAACCAAATACCCCAAAGAATATGAGGAAGTGCACATTTCCATAACTCTTTTGTGAATTCATATTGAAAATTGAAACACCATTGTTCCAGAAGCTAAGATACATCCTGAGGAAGGACCAGTTGAATCCCTAAAATATCAAGGACAACAAAGAAGAATTGAAAAGCAAAGGTACATTCCATAAAGAGATGATTGGAAGTTTCATCATGTTATTTACACAAGTTACATCTATTTATAATAATCATCCCTTTCTTTATGAGTTTATCCATCATCAAGATATTTTTTGAAGTACTTCCCAGAAGAAGTTAAATTTAGGGATAAGTTTTTTTTTTCTATATCTTCTTCCAATAGCTATTTGATTCTATTTTCTCAACATTCAAAAGCTAACTAGAGCTTCAAAAGGGATTTGAGGACCTGTGTAATTTGGGGGTGGAAAAATCTGAATCTAACTTCTCTCCTCATTCTAGTAGTTTCACACCATCTCACCATATTCTAGGATAAAGAAATTTCTGAAGTGGCTCTATGGTTCATCCATTTTGAGGGATTTATCACTGATCCAAGGATCATCCCAAAATTTAATCTTTATGTCATCCCCAAGATTACATTTAGACCCCTTAACCAATAGTTTCCTAGCTTAATCGAGGTTGTTCCAAAAGATCGATCCTTTTGGGAGCTCATGTTCAGAAAAAAAATGAAAAGTTCCTCCAAGATTATGTAAATATTTCACCTTCAATATATCTGTCCAAGTGCCTTCTTATTTGTGCATTCTCCATCCAACTTTTACAATTAAGGCCCGATTCATGAACTATAGGTCATTCAATCCAAGACCTCCTTTGTCCTTAGGTCTAGTAACCTTATCCCAAGCTATCAATGGTATACTTATCTTGTCTTCCGAACCTAACCATAAGAATATCATTTGAATACTCTCAATGGATTTCCTGACTTTCATTGGAATGATGAAAATAGACATTGTAGATAGTAACTCCATGCAAGGAGCTTTGAAGGAGCTGAGATTTTCCAGCTTGTGATAGCAAGGAACCTTTCCAAAATGATAATTTTTTTGGAACGTCTCAATAAGTTTATTCCACCCTTCTTCTTCCATTTTTTCCGACAAAGTGGTATACCTAGGTAGTTGTTTGATATTAGTTAAAAAGTAAAAAACTAAAATAGTGAACCCCACAAAATCTTTTGATTTAGGAAGTTATCCACTTTAGGTCAAATTAAAATCCTGTAAATCATTTATATAAAACTAATATTATCATTGCAAATAAGTTAAATAAACAAATATTTGAAATATTAGTAATTTTGTTCAATTCAACTTTCTTATTTTAAGGCTAATAATGTTTAGAAAAATGAAGGAATGGTGATGGGTTCCTCACTTTCTCTTGTGGTAGGAAACATATATATGAACCAGTTAGAAGAAAAGACTCTCCACTATTTCACTAAAATACAAATGGTGGAAATAACATGCTAACAACACTAGTTTATGTTGGCAATATAATGACGATAAAACTAAAAAATTCTACACTTACATTAACTATGTAGTACCTAGTATAGAATTCAACTAAAGAGTTGGAGGATGGATACATATTAAGGTTCTTATATGTCATACTCTTACGTCTATATACACATATTTTTATGATTTCTATTTTCATACATGTTACTAACAATTATATTTTTAGGTTAGAGGTCACTAATGTATCTATTTCTGGGAATCGGTGCCTCAATGGGATCATTCCAGGATAGGGGCATGGTTATTTACGTAACCATTGAGTTAGGGATGATACATGAAGAGAGAATAAATTTTGGTCCTATTCATGTTCTTCTTTTTTTCTCTTACCTTCTTATTTTTCTCCACATTCTTCCGGCACCTTTCTTGTTAATGACCACATTTCTTTTGTCTTGCATTATCTTTATTTCTCATGACACATTGCACACATCTTTATGCATTTCCCTCCCTAGCTGACGCCATCACCCATGAGAAATTGTGTCAGTATTATTTCAAATTTCTGGTTAGCACCTTCCTCCATGGGTGATGACGTTGGTATAAATACCTAAACTACATTTTCACATAAAGGAAATCATCAAAAATTCATAAAGGAACCCGACATAAGCTCTGGCCTTTTTGACCAAATTGTATTTGCTAGCTCAAATCTTGGATTTTTTGCATCTTGAATCTTGGCTTGGAGATTCTTCTTGATTGGATTGGTTTGCTTACACCTTTGGGTCACATAGAGTGAGCTAGGACTAGATTATTTCCCCTTCTCCACATGAAAGATATTATCTCTTGTTATATGGTCCTTTGGGAGATAGATGCATCATCGACTACCCCCAATAGGTAAGTGTTCTAACCCGACTTGTCATTTTGTATAGAGTAGTCTTCTATCTTTGTTTGTTACTTTATGTTAGTTTATTCTTTTATTCACATGCTAGGTTAGCATATTGTATTTCAATTCCTTATTTCATGTTACATGCTTTACTTCAGTTAGTATAGAATTTTCATGATTTTTTTATTATTATCACCCCCCATAGTATTGATACCTCAACCTCTTCTTTGACCTAGGGCCTTGGAAACCTTAGGTTGTCCTAGTGTATGGGTTACTTCCCTTTGGGTATGCGATCTTAGTGGTCCCTCTACTCCCTTTGAATTCTATCTGTTGTGTGTCAGTCTTGATGTCTCCCTTACTTGTTATCTTGATACCCTAATTAAATGGATGATAAGAGTGAACAGTGTATAGACATAGTTTTTACATACATACATCCTTAGTGAACTCGACTTGAATCTTAATTTGTAACTTCTAATCGTGTAAAACTTTTTAAAAGCACCCATTTTCATTTTTATATTGTTTCATCCCTTAAAAATTTAGAAAAACCCTAAGAATCAATCTTTCCAGATGCCTTTGACCCATGTGTCAATTTTGTATAGGTATAATCCTGTCTGTTCTATCCAAACTTCATCACAGATGCCTTTGGACCATGTGAAACCCTTTTTATAGGGTAAATTGTGTCAGTAGATTATTTTTCTTAGCTTCTTCAAAGTTAGATCAACACTCCATCATGGAATATCTTGGCGTAGAGCTCTCCAACTTTGATGAAGAGTCATTTCCAAAAATAAAGTGTCCAGACTCTATTTTTCCATTCTATTTAAACAATTGTGTGGTAAGAGATAATAGAAAAAAGTATAACACCTGCAACAATAATGTCTTAGGTGATGAAGAGAAAGATATTCAGATTGAGGACATTGATGACCTTCCAACCGAGATTCAAAAATTTCTTGATAATTTTTCTTAATATAAGGGGGAACTTGAGTCAGTAATCCATAAACATCTTCTTGATTTTATATCTGAGCAACTTGACAATAGGGTGGATAGTGAGAAGGCTACTATGATAGGCTCATCTAAAAATTCCTCTAGCTCTGACCCCACTAATCTGATCCTCTAACTTATAGAAAAAAGAGTCAGAAAAAAACTCCCACTATGACCCAAATCATGCAAATGCAAACCAACATGGTTCAAATGGCTAACCATACTAACTTGGACTCCAAGGTGTAAAATTCCCCCTCCCTTTCCTAATGGACCTAATGGGGCACCTATTTCCCAACCTCCCATTCACAAAAAGGTCTTGCGGGAAGTCCAACAAGAGCCTCTAACACCATACATTACTAACATGAATATTAGAGGAATTGACCCTTCTATTTCATATGATGGATTAACTGATCCCACTTTACACATCAAAGCCTTTGGAAATATTTATAAGGAGTGCATTAAAGTTAGCTCTTACGATGCCACTAAAATTTTATCTAAGAATATTACTAGGGATTCCTTAGAGTGGTATCACACTTTACCCCCTAACTCCATAGTAGATCTAGAATCCCTGGTAATAGCTTTAGTTGATGAATTTCAATATCATGATTTTCTTGAAAATAAAATCAATGCTTTCATTAAATATGAAAAACATGAGAATGAATCAGCTTAAACATTTATAAAATCTTGGAACACCCTATCTACTAAAGAAGAACATAATATTCTAAATGATATGTTATTCTAGCTCTTCCTTTAAGCTCTAGAACCTCACCTTTAATACAAGGTTAGGTATTTTTATCCTACTTCCATGGATGAATCTTTTGAACAAGCTAAATGACAAGATTAACTCATATGAAAATTTGAGAAGGATCCTCCTAATACTCAAACAAATAAAAAAATAAAAATACTCTAAAAATCAAAGAACAAGTATGCCACAGATGACAAAGTCTTAGATACCCTTCGTCTTATGGATTCTTCAAATAGGAATGTCTTTAATATCGATCAAAAAGTTAATAATAGTAAAAACCAACCTGATTATTACCATCTATTGACCAAGGATGAGTTGAGATGATGCATGCCTAAACCATTTATTTAAATCCTTGATCCTTCTTAAACTATCCGTCAATGGAATGATGAGAACAAGTTCTATAGGTGACATGCTAATTGGGGCCATTCTCGTGAAAATTTTCATGCCCTTCACATGACTGCCACCACATTCCTCTTAAGTTCTCAATTTGACCATGATTCCATCACTAGAGAATGTTTGAATGAAGTGTTCAATGATTATGAAGTTCAAAATAAAAATGGTCATAATAATGCTATGAATAAAGCCAATGAAGAATTTAAAGTTTTCTCTAATCCTATGCCTAACCAAAATGTGGGTGAAAGCTATAAGAAATTAGAAACTACCACAACAAACTAGGTTGATCCTCACTTTCCTCCTGAGAACACATTTGCCATAAATGATGTGAGACATGTTATAGCATATATAGAGCTTTAATATCCTCCATCAATTTCAGTCTCAAACTCAAAAAGTCATTTAACCTTGTGTTCTTCAAAATTAGACTCCCAAAGATAATATTACATCTTCTACATATGCCACCAACTCCTGTGATAAAAAGTTCTATAGGGCCAAAGGTGTTTGAAACCACTTCTGCAATCATATATGCCTTCAGTCAGGCCAATGACATTGGACATACATAAAATTCATTTTTTGAAGTATATTTAATCACTACCCCTCCTTCTAAACTTGTTTCTTAGAATCCTCTTTATTCTCAACCTACTGCTCAGTCCAGACCTAACGAGTGGGACCCCTTGGAAGCACTATATCAAATTCTTGGTCAAATCCTCTTCATAGAAATTATGTGCACATCACCTCACCATCACGAGCATCTCATGATTACGTTGTTTGATATGAACATCCCTTTCCCTCCTACTTTGGGGTGTAGTATCCTACATTTTATGGTTCGGAAGAAAGCATCCACTGTCAATGTGAGGAAATTTCCATTTGTACATAACGTATCACATACATTCAAACTTGCATCCATTTCGCCATAGCCACCATGATTCTAGACGATCTCTTACTTCAGGTATTTGATCCTCGAATTTTTATCTCTGTAAAAATTGGCGAAAACATAGTCAAATGTTCCCTCATTGATGAAGGTGACAACACTTGTGTGACCTCTTTAGACTTCATCAAAACCCAAGTGGTTATTTGATAGACAAAATTAAGACCACATGTACTACATTTCAGGGGTATGATCTTTGGTAGATTCCTCCCATGGGTTGCATTTGGATGCCTATCACTATTCCTCCTATGACCATACTTGTGAAATTCATGGCCTTTAACTTTCCCTATCTTACAATATCCTCTTAGGTCGACATTGGACCCACCGTATGCATGTGGCTGCATCTTCTACATATAAAAGTGTCAATTTTTCACATCAAGGGGTTATCTATAAAATTCAATCCTAATCCTTGGAATTATGAAACTTTATAAAAAAAGGGGACTTGTAAATTACCAACCCTTCAAGAACTATCTCCTATTCCATTCCGTGAATACTAACACTTTAAGTATCTTATCAAGTCTTTCACCCAATGTGGGTCATATAGAATTGGTCGAGTGCATGCCTCCCAATCTCTTGGATTCTGAAAATGATGAGCCCAATGAGATTACCATTAAGATTAATACCTATGATCTACCAGATCTTGTTATATCTCAACTACCTCCTAAATTTTGACCTCATAAGAAGGAGCCATATATCCCTATTACTATTTCACGTACATATCAACCTTCAATAGAAAAAAAGGTTAAAATTAAGAGCACAATCTACTCTTCACTATGATGATGATTACACTTTGGATGATCCTCATTTGGCTAGTTATGCCTAAATTTGGGACAGATAAGTTTGAAACTATCTAATAACCCTCCAAAGTAGGATCACTCATGATGTGAATATCATTGTTTTACAATAGCACTCTTCACATTTAGTCGAGTGCCTTCTTAGAAGATGAGTTCTTGAGCCTGAGACAACTCTGCATGCCTTGTCCTATCCTCATGATTCCACCACTAGATCACAAGGTATACCTCCTCATGTAGATGAAGGGGAGTGTATACCAGGATTTAACCATGAAGCTAAAGATCTCATGGATGATGAAGTGCAATATCCATCAACATCATGTTTGATGACCCATATGGCTCATCATATGGCTCGCTTCCTATGGCCCATATGGTCAAGGATACCCTCTTTGAAATATCTATGGTATTATTACAATACATGTGATCCCCCTCAATCAGAAAGCCCAATATCCCATAAAAATCATGAATTTTCATGCTCATCTCCACTATTTCACCTACCCACCATTAAAAGGTGTTATCCTGGGGATCCCATGTAACTAAATTTTTTTGTAGTAAATCTAGGCTCAATGATATCCTGGGAATTGGCATGATGCCCTAAATCCCCATCCATGTAACCATGCCACCTCTATATCTCTCATCTCTATAATTAAATCAATAAGCCATAATATATCAACCACTCACCATAGACGGATCCTTTGATCTCCCCGTATTCACAAATCATCAAAATACATGCATTAGATTCATCAAAAATCAATGTAATATCTAAAATCATGATCATTCTATGATTTTGCAAATATTTCTTATGCCATCAACCCTCTATCTTATGCCATTGAATCCTATCAAATTTTCAAAATGTCCTTGATGCCATTAGATCTATTGTTTCAAGGGGGCTGATGGCATTTGGTTCTATACGACCACAAATTTTAAAAATGTAAATGCAAAAATCTACAAAATGAGAAATCTAAAAGAAAATCCCTTCCAAACCCACTTACATTTTGTCATACCCTTTCTAATGACACAAGTTTGACTCAAAATGGCACCCTAATATCTTCATATTTCTAAAAAGACCAAATTACTCCTAATCTACCTAACGAAATTGAAGGTAATGACTTACCCATGGTTGAGTGCCACCACATGATCCTCCTTGTCGGTATCTTCCTCCTCCTTTTACTCATGCTATATCGTCCAATTAATCTCCAAATTTAGAATTCGAGGGCTCAATTCTCTGAATTCCAAAAACAACAATAAGAAAATAAAACTTAAAAATACTATATAAGCCTAATCTTTCTATTCAATGTTTCTATGATGGTCCTCAATATTTAAATACCTTTCATTTTAGTTCATGATATCCAAAAAATCCTCCATCAATTATGTTGGGATCATGATCTTCTCCAGTCTATTTTGACATATTGTATGCCTTATTTTTCTCCTTAGCCAACAAGATGATTTATGCTTTATTTAATTGATGGTCCTCTAGTGTTTTATTTTTAGTTTTTCTTCCCTAGGGTTCTAGGAGCATGGATTGTTTCCATATGTTCCAGGATGACCGAAAATATCAAGTACACATTAGTGGGTATATTTTATTTCAGCTATTACTTTATTTACTTTAGATTTTAGTGTTATGTACCATTCTTTGTACTAACTACCCCATGTTTTGCTATTGTGACATGCGGAAATCAATGACTAGGGCATATGTATACACCTATTTTTTTATGCTTTATATTTTTCGTACCTGTTACTAACAATTATCTTTTCAGGTTAAAGGTCACTACTGTATATATTTCTAGGAATGAGTGCCTTAAGGGGCCCGTTTCGGGATAGGGGTATGGTTATTTACGTAACCATTGTGTTAGGGATGATACACGGAGAGAGAATAGATTTTGGTCATATTCATGTTCTTCTTTTTATCTTACCTTCTTATTTTCCTCCACATTCTTCTGACACCTTGCTTGTTCATGACCAAATTTATTTTATCTTGCATTATCTTTGTTTCTCATGACACATTGCACACACCTCTTTACATTTCCCTCCCTAGCTAACACCATCACCCATGGGAAATTGCATTGGCATTATTTCAAATCCCTGGTTGATGCCTTCGCCCGTGGGTGATGACATTCGTATAAATACCTAAAATACATTTTCACATAAAGGACATCATCTAAAATTCATAAAGAAACTCACCATTATCTCTACACTTTTATGCCAACTTGTATCTGCTTGCTCAACTATTGAATTTCTTGCATATTGACTCTTGGCTTGGAGATTATTCTTGGTTGGATTGGTTTGATTTCACTTTTTGGTCACCTAAAATGAGCTAGGAATGGATTGTTTTCCCTTCTACACCTGAAACCTATTCTCTCTTGGTGTATGGTCCTTTGGGAGATAGATACATCGAAAACCACCCCCTAATAGGTAAGTGCTCTAACCCAACTTATCATTTTGTATAGAGTAGTCTCCTATATTTTCTTGTTACTTTATGATAGCTTAGTATTTTATGCATATGATAGGTTATCATATTGTATTTGAGTTCCTTATTTCATGTTACATTCTTTACTTAATAAGAATAGAATTTTCATGTTTATTTTTTTCATTATCACCCCCATTAAAGACCACACGAGAGGAAGGATTGCGTAGTGTAACATGAGGTAGGAAGTGGCATCATGAACTACTTAGTATATAGTGTAGAGTATTATGTACCATGATGTAGGAAAACACATGCAAGAAGATCTATGGCCTGGGAAGTAGTTAATGTGCCATAAGGTTATGATTGTAATGCACAGAAGAAAGTAGCAAAAAAGCACAAAAAAGAAAAAACATAATTAAATATGTTGTACAGTGGTAGGTGGTGAGAAATGAATGTGGTAAAAATTTGAAAACCTATAAAAAGGGAGTCAGGGTAATTTTATTTTCACCTCACTTTGTGAATATCTTATGCATTTTCAAGAGTGAAGTTGTGTGAAATCAAGAAAAGTTGAGTGAAAATCACAAAACATCGAGTGACCCATATTGAAAAAACATTCAGATTGCTAGTAGAGCTCCTTCAAAGTGAAGTTGTAAGCTTAAGGAAGGTGTGGGAGTTGTTTTCTAAGTTAGGGTTTGTAGAACTTTTTGGGGTTAAAATTGATGAATTAGGGCACATAATTCATTAGAGCTTGTGATAAAGAAAAGTTTTTTGCGAGGAAGGATATTTTAGACACCAAAGGAACATAAGGATAACAATTATGAAGGTTGTTATTAGAGTGTGCAATGACACTTACGAAAAAAAAATTATATCAATGAAAGAAAAAGGGAAAGGTAAGTGCAAGGAGAAGCCCATGGTTAAAGATCTACAGGAGGAATGGTAATTTGAAATGCAGTTCCTAGATGGCATACTATTGGGAAAGGATTAGGTCTCACATGTGAGGAAGATGATAGTTAGCAGCTATAACCATCGGTCAGATGGAAATGCACATGAAATAGATATTGAAATAGTCCAAAAGATTGATGAGAGCACTGTGGACAAAGAGCCTATATACGATGATAATGGGTATCAAACTTTACAGAATGTGGGAGTTATTTATCTCTATGAACTCCCTTACATTGAAAATCCTGAGTGATTGTATCAATGGCTTATGTCGCATGTTTATGAAAACATTTTCTATTTCACTAGAAGGAGAATGTGCCTTACCATGCTTTTAATTAGAAAATTTTATTGGCGTTCGAATCATAGGAACAAAGCTTCAATTGGACCTAGAAGATGATGATGAAGTAAAGAAGATAACTACCATGATGAGGTACTGTACGCCGAAAAAGTGACAGGCGAGCATGAGAATCTACAAGTGACTCTTCCACGTACCCGACCTCTCAAGGTCGTGCCGAGACAGCCGGTGGGGGTAGAATATGCATGGTATACAGACAGACTAGTTAGGCAGTCTGATGTCTTCAACACGCACTAGTGGAATTTGTGAATCTAAGGCAAAGAAGGCCCTTCTAACCTGGACTCGTGTGATAGATCGATCGGCAAGGATGACTGCTCGAAGGCTCCAATCAATATTGAGCTCTGGTGTGATTCAATCTATGGGTTGTGGAATACGTGGGAAATGACCTGGGATAGTTTTGTGTATGTCTCCAGATAAGGTCATATGGTGGATGGTGGAAACAATTGATTCTATGGACGATTCTCTGGCCTAGTCCAGAATTCTCTAGCTTCGTTAGCCGCTATATCTAGTAAGGACAATTGTTCGATGATAATAGGTGGAAGTGGAGTGGATTTGAATACTAGTGTGCATAGGCCAGCGTCTATTTCTGATTGACTTGTGGATTCGTTGGGCTATGAGATCTGTGGGTCACAACCATGGACTCTTGGATGTTGCGGTCCTGTTATGGTCATACGCGAAATCAAGTTTTAATCCCTAGTATCAAGTAATCGTACGCTTTCTCAGCTTCTATGTTTAGGGCCAACAACTGTGTGATTTTCTCATAATATCTCACAGGTGTTCGTGCAACCTGGATCCTTAGACTAGTATCTATATCTGTGAGAGTGTCTCCTGCACCCAGCTGTGGGACCAAAGGATCACAACCAAAGGTTTGTTCTCTTTTGAACCCTTCTACAGTCATGTGAATGTTTACCTAGGGCAATCTATTGTTTGGTTGGTTTGACCAAAATGTGTGTGCTTGGTCGTCTTCTATGTTTAATCCTCTCAATTGAGAACTGATCAGTTGTAAATCTGTTGTTGTTCAGAATACTTGTATTCTGAGATTTTGATCTATGTCAACTATTGTTGTGATGAGGTTTGGTTGAGGCACGATTGGCTCAAATATATATTCTCTGGGCTCCTGAGGTCCCGTGATTGTCATACAAAATAAAATGTAAATCTAACTGTAACAAAACAAATTCTAACGACATGGAATAAATCTAAAACATAAATAACTTCTATTCTTCTAAGAAACCTTTTAAGAATATAATGAAAGCAAGCTATTTAAATGTATCTAGGAATAACAACTAAACAATAATTTAAAACAGACAAAATAACCGAGTGTAGTTATCAGCCTGTGCAATTTGTAGATTTATTCTAAATAAAATAGCTCATCTAATATATCTGTAATATTCTCGATCCTACCTCAGAACTGAGGAGTGAATCATAGTTTCTCAGAAACTATCAATCCTCACAGCTTCCCTGGCAATATCGAGAATAGAATTCACTGAAATGAAGCAATTATCTACTCTATTTGATATGATTCTAACTAGAACTTTGAAAGTTAAACCCTGGATTCCGCAGAACAGTGGCGAATCCGATGGTGTATGTGATCTTGTCCCCTCAGTATGATCTTCTCGTTATTTTGTGTTTGCGTGGATCTAGAAAATTGTGTAATGCTAGCATCGATAGGAGTAGATATTGGGACAAGCTCAGCTCAGAATGCAGACCAAAAATGCGAGTAGGAGAGGGATAGCGCAAGATTACAGAGCTTGGCTTATGTGATTCCTAGCGGGATTTTACTATGAGTCATGCAACATGAAGTGACTAGAACCTAAAACTATCCTATTTGAGGAGCAAAACCTGCAACTTTAATGGCTTCCTAACCTATTCTACTCTAATGGATTAGATAGAACAGCAACACTATTTGCACAAGCTGGATATGTGGCTTACCAACAGCTGGACAATGCTAACTAAGCATGCAAATGAACTAAAACAAGTACTCTAAGAAAAATTATAGCTAAATCTAATGCAAAGAGAAATTCAGAGACAAACTTCATACCGGATTGGGTGAAATAACAGTACTGCCTGCACAAGATGGGTATGTGGCTTACCAAGAGCTGAACAATACTAGCTAAACATGCAAGTGAATTGAAACTATGGCTTCTAAACAAGATAACAAGCTGAACTACTGAAAATGAGGAGATGAGAGCAAAAGATCAGTCCCTTTGTTTGAGCACAAGCCATGCATTTATAGGAATTCAATCACCCGAAGATCAAAACCAAACTGAACTCTACAAAACCATAAACAAAGGAAAAACACTATTCCAGGGGACCAAAAACATAAATGCATGCTCAAGTCAGCAAGGAAAGCTGGTGAAACGTTGATATTTCACGCGAGTCACGTCAAAAGAACGTTCTGGAAAATGCGTAAAGCACCGCCGCCCTGCTCAGGGCGGCGGTTACAAGACCGCCACCCAGTCAGGGCGGCGGTTTCGTTACTAAGGAGAAAAGGGGCAAGAAAAGAGGGGAAAAGAGGAAAACAAAGCATGCAAGGGCTAAGCAGGATATGCAGGATGTTAACGCATATTTGGAGAGATTTTCTGGATCCCGAACACCTTGTGAAGAGACCTGTATCATCATTGGGGCATGTGTAACATCTTTCCAGTGGTGCAATACATATAATTTTGGGTACGTACATATTTCCCCCTCAGAGAAGCGTTTTAGCCATGAAGAGGCATAAAATAGTGGGTCCGAGTATGGCAGTCCTGAAATGGGAAGTTAGAAGTTATACCTTACACATCCATGTGTTGAAATTACGCCATCCAAAATTCCCGCTATCTACAAAACGAAAGGAGAACTCAAGTGCAGATAGAAACAATAATTTGGAAAATAAACGCTAAAATAATAGGGAATGAGAACGTACCATTCGCGCGGGGATAGGGACTTACCTCCATCAGCGCTCCAAACCTACGAAAAAGTCTTTTAAAATGAATCAGGGTGCTATATATATGAAAGTGGGCCCATTTTCCTATTCTTTTGCACGAGTTGAATTGGTTGTTTTTGAGCTCTGGGACCCACAGCGACGGTTTCTTGCATGAGTATAGTCAAAACATCCGCAGCGAGATCGTGATCATGCCTCCACGCGCGGAACACCACCCGGCTAGATCACAAGTTGGTTTTCTTCAATTTTGTGTTTTTCCCCCCTTAAATTTGAAATGCTAAATTTGTCATAATGGGGGGGTTATTTTTTAAAATATTAGGTTCAAAAGGTCCACCTAGGGGGGGCGCCTACTGGGTAGGCTCCATTTTTAGGTCAAATGGTCATTTTTTGCTTGTTTTAGGCTTTTTAAGATAAAAAACCCGCATGGGTTTTCGGACCACGACCGCCGCCATGTTCAGGGAGGCGGTTACACGACCGCCGCCCTTAAGGCGGCGGTTATAAAACCACCTCCCTGCTCAAGGCGGTGGTTCTGCACAGAATGCAAAAAAAACTTATATTTGAGATTGTGTTTGTATTTTTTTGCACTTTTACGCGTTTTTATGACCTTCTTGGTATTGTTTAGATATTAACTTGCTCTGTTTTGTGTGTTTTTGGGTGTATGTAGGTGAGAGAGGAGTACATTAGATGGAGCAGAGAGAGAGTGTGTGATTGGCTCTCAGAGATACTGGATGCCCTCTCGCAGGACGAAGAGGACACACTTCAGAGGGCTGGTATACTGCGTATATCGCGTGTGCCTCATGTTGCACCATCTAGTCATATCCTTTATGACTTATTCTCTTATTGGGATGTAGATCAGAACACCTTCCGACTGCCAGGGGTCCGTGGTGAGTGGACCATCACACTCGAGGATGTCTATCATATTTTGGGGGTCCCGATCATCGGGAGGAGACTTACATTAGAGACAGCAGGCTCACAGGCACAGATTACACAGTGGGCAGCATATATGGGAGATGTAGTTATCTCCACGGGGTCGAAGAAGGGAGTGAGAGTTCGATCCATTCCTTCTTTGCCTATCCCCATACTTCGACAGGCCGTCATGGGGATCCTTGCCTCGAGACTGATCGGGGACAAGGGAGGGGATACATTGTTATACTGTTGGGCCCCCATCATTGTGCAGATAGAGGGACATGGCCGAATATACGCCTGGGGTGCAGATATTCTGGGGACAACCTACCATGATTTATACAGGGTGGTCCATTTATAGGGACAGTCATTGAGCCACCCGACTTTAGTCATGAGTTGGGTGTATGAGCATTTTATCCCTTATGGCAGAGGTGTGGAGGTGGCAGATCCTGGGGCTGTGAGGGCAGCCAGATGGACAGATATGTCGGTGCTTAGAGCACCTCACCAGCCAGTTTCCTCCCTTACTACTACAAACATGGAGGCAACACCGTACCAGGCTTATGGCCGGCATATGGGGAGAGGAGACTCTTACCTTGATCTCTTGCTCCACCACAGGGTAGCTCATTGATCGAGTGGGATGAGTGGAGGTTCATCCTTTTAGCAGAGTTCCTCAGCTTTTTGGCCTACCGTATATGGGCATGCTTCCCCCAGTGGCACCAGTTTACAGATCATTTCACGAGGCCAGAGGGGGGCCTAGAGGCCGTGGTTGGACAGTGATCACTCCTGGCATTCCCATTGCAGCTAGGAGGATAGTTCGTGCTAGAGGGACAGCTGGTGCACCTCGGGCACCTTTACTTTCAGATTGCTGCGGATCCTGCTCATAGTAGCAATGACCCCATAGATATTAACTCCGACTCATAGGAGCTTACTGAGGGAGGGTCAGAGGAGCAGATTGATGACAGTGATCCTGAGTGGCATGACACTCAGGACATTATACAGGCAGAGAGGGCTGAGCAGAGGCAGAGAAGGACACTCTAGTTTTAGAGGAGCCACTCTCTCAGGGCCATGGTGGAGAGGATGAGTCAGTTGTAGGGTGACATGTTGCCCCTGCCACAGGAGCAGCCCCTCAATCGGCAGCGGCATCCGTGGCAGGTGCCGGTCCCAGCGACCCATCTTGGAGGCCCGGTGATCCGAGTAAGTTATCCTTTCTTCCTTCTTTAACATTTTTTTAATTTAGGATTTGTTTTAATTGCTATCTCTCCTTGTGTTTTTATCTTGTATCTTTTAGCCTCTTGCTTGGTTTCTGATTTGTTTTTCTTCTTTGTTTGCAGAGACTGTTGACGAGTGGCGGGATCTGATCCGTAGGGTATGTACCGATTCCCTGATGATCCCCATGGATAGGACTCGCGCAGAGCTATCTGTAGACACCGGGGAGCCCTTAGCAGTTGGTAGACATACCGATGTCTTCGCTCCCATTTGGCACGTGGCCAGGATGGTGTCGACCCTGCGCACAGAGTTAGCGGGCTACAGGACGGCTGAGCGCCTTATGAGGAGCCATTCTCGTGGTGAGACCGCGGCTGCCCCTCGGGACCCTGAGCCCTCCGTACATTCAGAGCGTCGGCATAGCTGGAGTCCTAGGCGAGGGTGTGCACCTTCGGAGGGGTCGCGTAGGGGTTGAGAGGCCATTTGGCCCTTGTGTATTTCATACTATTGTGTATCACGGGCTCTTTGAGCATTTTGATCATGCCTAGTGCATGATGGCATTGTATATGAACATTGATTATTTATATATATATATACATTTGTCTTTGGATCAAAAGCTTGTCACTCATGTTTTCCCTTTCAATTTCCAGCTTCCTTGTGTATACTACGGTGTATGTTTATATGCTTTTTAGAATGTATGCAATGGTGAACAAATGATGTAAATGCTCGTTTTCTTTTTGTGTTTCATGATGCTGATACATGATAATGTAGATATATTGTGATTTTGAATTTTAGCTTCTGTGAGCAATCTGGGTACCTCATGTTTGTTTTGGCAAAGTGATGAAAATAACTAGTATGATGAATAGATCAACTTGCCCCACTCTTAACTCCACGCAACTAGTAAGATGTGAGGGCTCATCACCAAGAGCCAAGAAGGGTGCAAGTTATGAAATGTGGTGAAATGATAGTGATGAAAGACAGACAAAGCTTTGGTGGAACCAAATTAGAAGCTACAAGCCAACTCCACTCGAGTGACTTCATAGTTTTGGATGCAACTTACTTTGCGGTTTATCCAGACTTAGACCTGTAGATGGCCACATAGTAGACAAAATCTAGGCTTTTAGGTTTCTAACTCTTTTGGGATTTTGAACATCTATTTCATTTGTTTTTGACTCAAAGTTTGAAAATTTGAATTGTTTGCATATGACCATTTATACTTATTTGTCAAGAAAACCCCCTACACTTTGCCCCATGCTACTAGTAAGAAGAGTGGGTTTATCACCATGGGCAAGGTATAGGTGAGTAAGGGAATTTCCATCCTTTCCCAACCCTACGTCACTAGTAAGAGATGCAAGCTCATCACCGAAGGTTGGTGGGGCAAGGAAATGTGTAAAATTAAAATTTTCTGTTTAATTACTTGTTGACTTGTTTTCTTGAGTAAAATGTCAGTATGTGCTTATTCCCAAAGAGATGTGCATATGGGATACATGTGACACCATGAAGCTTCTAGAACAGACCATAGGCAAGACACCTATCCTAAGAAGAAATCAAAGTGAGAATAAACTTGCAGATCTTGGTATGGTTACCGTTAAGACTTTGTCATGTCTATCTTTATTTGATAAAAGATTCCGAGATGATTCGATGATATATGAAGATGGAGAGGTATGATTAAAGAGCTTTATGCCAACAACATCATGAGTTTGTAGTGAATTGCTTTTGAGAATAGATTCCTTGATCATAATTTATGTAAGAAACAAGTGGACAAAATGATCTTAATCTGCATGAAGATGCAATGTAGATAATTATACAAGTAGTGCTAGTTACTTATGCGTAGAATTGCTTGAGGTGCAGGGAATTGACTATTTCACCAAATTCCTCACCTTCTAGCGTACATAAGAGGTAAGCACCATTTCCATAGTCCTTCATGACTTGGTATGGGCCCAACCATTTGGGCCGGAATTTCCTTCCTTCGCCGGTCTTCTTGTCGATCCAACTGTCTAGCCTTAGATTTAGATCACCTTCGTATATATCGCGTTCATAGACTTTTTTGTTGTACTGCCAGGCACATCCAGTCAGCATAGACTCTATATCGCTGTTCAGCATCTAACCTAGTTTCATCTAGGCTTTCTAGTTGGGAAAGACATGCTTCTTTATAAGCATCCTCATCCAGAATCCCTTGTAGTGAAACGCGGAGACTGGGTATTTCGACCTCAAGCGGCAGAACTGCTTCTACCCCAAATACCAGTGAGAAAGGAGTTTCTCCCGTTGGTGTTCTTATTGAGGTTCGGTGGGCCCACAAGGCTAGATATAACTTCAAATGCTAATCTCGTTTGTTTTCTTTTACCATTTTAAGGAGAATGGCTTTCAGTGTCTTGTTTGTCGCTTCAAAGTTTAACTTAAAGGCGAATGAGAGGACTTTCTCCTCGGGTGAAGTAAGAATTATACCTGCCCCTGCTCCATAACAGCATTTAGCTCCATCAAAATGGAGATTCCAATACTTACTCAGGAGTATAGATGTTGGGGCATTTGCTGCGTTTACGCACTCTACTTCTACCATACAGAGGTCCTCTGCTGGAAGGGAACCAACACCTAGGGAATATCCTATGCCTACTAAATCAAATGGTAAGAACATTGGTGAATCTTGTTCTATCAACTCAACGATTTTCGCAGTAGTCCCTAATGATACTGTTTCTTTAGTTTTATCTTTGGGGGTTGGGATTGTTTTGGCTATGCTGATAGTTTCAAGATCCATTGTAGGTACCAACTTTTCCTCTGGTTTTGGGTCAGTGGCTTTATTAAGTTGGTTTGTTGGAAGTTCAAATTCTGAGTGCACACCTAGTCTTTTCTTTAAATCAGCTAGGTGTAAATCAAAAGGTTTTGGATCGCCTTTGGCTACAAATACCTTTCCTAGATGCAAGAATCTTACTTCTTGAAATAACGTAGAAGGGATTGCCTTCATTCGGTGTATCCATGGTCGGCCGAGTATCATATTATAATTAGTTTCCCGATCTATAATATAAAACTCAGTTAGGATTGTTTTGGGTCCTAAGGTGACTGGCAATATTATAGTTCCTATCGAAGTGGCTTTAAGGCTATCATAGCCTCTCAATGTATTTCAAGTGGTGGAACAGTTTGTTTCCCCATATCCTAGTTTTTGGAGGAAAGAGAAAGGGACTATGTTAACTGCGACCCCATCGTCAACCATTGCCTGTTTTACATAGTTATTATAAACCCATACTTGTAAGTGTAAGGCTGGATCACCTCGGCGTGTGATCTCAGCATCTGTGGGCATTTTACTTATTTTGAATATGAATTCGACATCCTTGTCCGGCTGCCCCGGAGGATGGATATCAAAATCTACATGATTTACTTGTGTTTCAGGAGGTGGAGTGATGTTAATTAGATGGCCTAGACCTAATGCTTCTAAAAGAGCAGCTCTGTGAGGGGGAGAGTTTTTTAGTAAATCCAAGAATGAAATGTGTGAGAAGGTCTTTGTTAGGTCATTAATTAAATCATAGGCACCTATGGGTTTTTCTACTATTTGCTGACTCCTATCTGTTTCTGGCAGATGACTTGGGCTCGGTTGAGAGAAATATTCTCGTGTTCTTGTTATAGCTTCGATAGGTAGTTCAGCATCTAATTCTACCAAACTGACTATCTTGGGTCTCCGTTGACTTCCTAACTGTGGCGCAACTGATGGATTTAGTGAAGTCGAGGCTTCATGATCATTGTTTCCCGGCATTGCACCCTTGTTTGTTCCAATTGGATTCAGCCTATTGCTATCATGATTTGGGAGCGGATCATTAAAGATCTTGAGGGGAGCATTCTGAGGGGAAACTACCCCTGCGAGTGTATTTGGTTGTGATGACACGGGATCTGCCAAAAACAAATCTGTGAAGAACTGTCTTTGTTCTTCTGGAAAACGTTGCATCAATTTATCGTAGTCACGGCACGTTCTAGTATCATGACCCCAAATTTTATGAAAACTACAATAAGAATTGGGGTTGTAATTCCTGTTTTGTTGGTTTGGTGTGTATTGTGGCCTAAAATTCTGATCAAACTGTTGCCTATTAGGATTAAAGTTTTGGAATTGTTGTTTCTGGTTTTGACTTTGGTTTTGATAACCAAATGAGTTTTGGCTTGGCCCTTGTATGGGATTTCACCATTGTTGTTGTTGTTGTGGATGGTTAAAATCCACTGTATTGATTGTCGAGGTAAAGTTGTTGTTTCGTTGGTTGTTTGTTTGTGACGGAGTATTAACAACATTTACCCTCTTGGGCTAGTCGGTTACTCCATCCGTTGTTACCCCCACGATTTTTGTTAAGGATTTTGGGTCCTTTATTGACATTTGTGATAGTTGTAGTGTTATGAGTGGAGGTGATTAACCTCCCGTTTGTTCCATGTCTTACGACCACTATCTATTGATGCTTGATCTATTCGAAGAGCGCTCTCAAGTACTTCATCGTAAGTTCTTAGTAGGAATTTCTAGACTTCTTCCTTCACCTCTTTGCTGAGAGAATGAAGGAATAAATCGCATAGTTCCATCTGATCCATGTTTGGAGCACTTGCCAAGGAATAAAGGACTGTACGCCACCTTTGGATGAAATGGGCGACAGATTCGTTGTGTTCCTGTTTGATGTGTAAGAATTCCCTGATTCCTGTTCTCAACAGTTTGTTCATGTCAAATGCCTTAATGAATTCTGATACGAGCTGTTTAAATGAATGGATGGAGGCTTCAGGTATTCTATAATACCAGTCGAGAGCAATTCCTTTCAAGGTTTTGGGGAATATTTTAGCAACAACCCCATCCCAAGGGAGTAATTCTCGTATGGCTGTAGCGTAAGCCTTGATATGTGCGTTTGGATCTCCCTCACCTTTGTACTTGGGTAAATCGAGAAGGGGTCTTGGGAACATGACGCTTTGTATGGTGAATTCTAAGGGCTCTTTCAAATATTCTGAATAAGTCCCTATCGCATAGGTTTCGACCATTGATGGTGGTTGCTGAGGGAGTGGTGGTGGGATGGGTTGTTGATATGGTGCAGAGTATGTGTTGGTAGGGGCATAGGGAAGTCCCTGCGTTTGAACAAACATGCTGGGAGAGGAGAACATATCTCCTTGTGGTGATTTGGAGTACATGTTTAAGTATGACGGGGTATTGTCTAGGAACGGATTGTTTGATACTAGACTGGGAGGATTAGTGTTAGAGATGATGGGCCTTGTTGGCGTTTGTTGCGGATAGTGAGGCGGCATGCCTAACGTGCCTACTCCTGTGAGGAGATCTACTTGGCCAGGGTGGTATGGAGGATTGGAACTTCCTGCTTGTATGAACGGAGAATTTTGATTTGTTTGAGCAAGTTCTAACCCTCTCACTTTTTCTACTAATGTTGAAATGACTTCATTTGGTGAAGTCATGGTGCTTTTCCTGAGCGGAATTTGTTGTATACCCTAGTGTTGTATAGGCATGTGATATCCTGTCATGAACTGATCGTTATCTTGCCAAGTTTCTCTGAGAGTATTTCCTATATGTAGTGGCATAGAGGTATTTTCTTGAAAAGAGACCTCAGTTTGTATTTGTAAACCTCCTATAGGTGGGTAGATACCCCGAGAGCGTTGTTCACTCCTAGGATAACGTATTGACTGTTCATCATTTAAGACCATGTATGGGTCTGATTGCCTACTAATTTGTGATCTGAGTAGCATCTGAGGAGACGAACCAGATTCTCCGGTAAACGTCATGTTGTTCAAGCCCGAAGGCTTGGTTTGTTGCGTTCGAGGAGGTTGATCTAACTCTCCCGTTTGAAAAGATGAGTTATATATGATTCTTGGGGTTTGTGTTGACAACTGATTAGTTGAATAGTTGTCGCCCCATACTGAGAGTGAGGGTGATGATTGTCTGTTTTGTTGGGCATAGTATGCCTCGAGACCCAAGAGGGGTCTGCCATATGCATCGAATCCCGACATATTTGGGGGGTATATGAATACCCGCAGAATAAGGAGAAGGAGCGAAGGTGATTTGTGAAAGAACACGTGATACTATGACTCCGAATGAGAAAGTAGGAAGTTTTACGTCAGCTTCACTAATTTTGTTTGCTTCACGTCGGGTTCACCAATTTTGTACGCCGAAAAAGCGACAAGCGAGCGTGGGAATCTACAAGTGACTCTTCCACGTACCTGACCTCCCGAGGTCGTGCCGAGACAGCCGGTGGGGGTAGAATATGTGTGGTATATAGACAGACTAGTTAGGCAGTCTGATGTCTTCGACACGCACTAGTGGAATTTGTGAATCTAAGGCAAAAAAGGCCCTTCTAACCTGGACTGGTGTGATAGATCGATCGGAAAGGATGACTTCTCGAAGGCTCCAATCAATATCGAGGTCTGGTGTGATTCGATCTATGGGTTGTGGAATACGTGGGAAATGACCTGGGATAGTTTCGTGTATGTCTCCAGATAAGGTCATATGGTGGATGGTGGAAACAATTGATTCTATGGATGATTCTCTGGCCTAGTCCAGAATTCTCTAGCTTTGTTAGCCGCTATATCTAGTAAGGACAATTGTTCGATGATAATAGGTGGAAGTGGAGTGGATTGGAATACTAGTGTGCGTAGGCCAGCGTCTATATCTGATTGACTTGTGGATTCGTTGGGCTGTGAGATCTGTGGGTCACAACCATGGACTCTTGGATGTTGCGGTCCTGTTATGGTCATACGCGAAATCAAGTTCTAATCCCTAGTATCAAGTAATCGTACGCTTTCTCAGCTTCTATGTTTAGGGCCAACAACTGTGTGATTTTCTCATAATATCTCACAGGCGTTCGTGCAACCTGGATCCTTAGACTAGTATCTATATCTGTGAGAGTGTCTCTTGCACTTGGCTGTGGGACCAAAGGATCACAACCAAAGGTTTGTTCTCTTTCGAACCCTTCTACAGTCATGTGAATGTTTACCTAGGGCAATCTGTAGTTTGGTTGGTTTGACCAAAACGTGTGTGCTTGGTCATCTTCTATGTTTAATCCTCTCAATTGAGAACTGATCAGTTGTAAATCTGTTGTTGTTCGGAATACTTGTATTCTGAGATTTTGGTCTATGTCAACTATTGCTGTGACGAGGTTTGGTTGAGGCACGATTGGCTCAAATATATATTCTCTGGGCTCCTGAGGTCCCGTGATTGTCATACAAAATAAAATGTAAATCTAACTGTAACAAAGCAAACTCTAACTACGTGGAATAAATCTAAAACATAAATATAACTTCTATTCTTCTAAGAAACCTTTTAAGAATATAATGAAAGCAAGCTATTTAAATGTATCTAGGAATAACAACTAAACAATAATTTAAAACAGACAAAATAACCGAGTGTAGTTATCAGCCTGTGTAATTTGTAGATTTATTCTAAATAAAATAGCTCATCTAATCTATCTGCAAGATTCTTGATCCTACCTCAGAAGTGAGGAGTGAATCATAGTTTCTCAGAAACTATCAATCCTCACAGCTTCCCTGGCAATATCGAGAATAGAATTCACTGAAATGAAGCAATTATCTACTCTATTTGATATGATTCTAACTAGAACTTTGAAAGTTAAAACCTGGATTCCGCAGAACAGTGGCGAATCCGATGGTGTATGTGATCTTGTCCCCTCAGTATGATCTTCTCGTTATTTTGTGTTCGCATGGATCCAGAAAAGCGTGTAATGCTAGCATCGATAGGAGTAGATATTGGGACAAGGACAGCTCAGAATGCAGACTGAAAATGCTAGTAGGAGAGGGATAGCGCAAGAGTACAGAGCTTGGCTTATGCGATTCCTAGCGGGATTTTACTTTGAGTCATGCAACATGAAGCGACCAGAACCTGAAACTATCCTGTTTGAGGAGCAAAACCTGCAACTTTAATGGCTTCCTAACCTATTCTACTCTAATGGATTAGATAGAACAGCAACATTGTTTGCACAAGCTGGATATGTGGCTTACCAACAGCTGGACAATGCTAACTAAGCATGCAAATGAACTAAAACAAGTACTCTAAGAAAAATTATAGCTAAATCTAATGCAAAGAGAAATTCAGAGACAAACTTCATACCGGATTGGGTGAAATAACAGCACTGCCTGCACAAGATGGGTATGTGGCTTACCAACAGCTGAACAATACTAGCTAAACATGCAAGTGAATTGAAACTATGGCTTCTAAACAAGATAACAAGCTGAACTACTGAAAATGAGAAGATGAGAGAAAAATATTAGTCCCTTTGTTTGAGCACAATCCATGCATTTATAGGAATTCAATCACCCGAAGATCAAAACCAAACTGCACTCCTAAAAACCATAAACAGGGGACCAAAAACACTATTCCAGGGGGACCAAAAGCATAACTGCATGCTTAATTCGGCAAGGAAAGCTGGTGAAATGTTGATATTTCACGCGAGTCACGTCAAAAGAACATTCTGGAAAATGCGTAAAGGACTGCCACCCTGCTCAGGGTGGCGGTAACAGGACCGCTGCCCTGTTCAAGGTGGCGGTTACAGGACTGCCACCCTGATCAGGGTGGTGGTCACGAGACCGCCACCCTGCAGGGCGGCGGTTTCGTCACTGAAGATCAAAAGGCCAAGGAAAGAAGAAAAAGGGGAAAACAAAGGGCACGGGGGCTAGGTGGGGCATGCGGGATGTTAACGCATACTCTGAGAGCTTTTCCGGATCCCGAACACCTTGCGAGGAGACCTGTATCATCATTGGGGCACTTGTTACACTGTTCCGGCAGTACAGTACCTTACAATTTTGGGTACGTACAGGTACTAACAAGGAGGACCCATTGTAGATAATGTTAATCTTGATGTAGCTGTTATCAAAATGGCCACGTGACTACTTATAAAATAAAATGGGCATGAAAGGTGGGGCTATGTGAACAAATGATGGCTCCATTTCATGAAGAAAATATATGAGGGAACCATCTATAACCTTACTGGATTCATCAAAGCGGAGATTATTGAGGAGGCGTGCATAGGGGACAAGATCAATTTTGGAAACATCCTACTGTTGATTGTGTTTTCTGAACATGGGGTGATAGATGGGATGAACGATAAAATATGACAGTTTACGCTTGAGGATAAGGTACATATGAAAAATATTTGGTGATTACACTTAAGATATCATTATTAGGATTGTGGAGCTGAATTTCTTCACAGATAGTATGATTTACACCTTTCCAGCTTACACAATAAATGGCACTAGTCAGGGTAATTGATGCCGGTCAGCATTAGGGTAACCGGCACTAGTCAAGGTAATCGGTGCCGATCAGCATAAGGGTAACAGACACCGATTACCTATGTGTGGAATGTTTTATTTGACCCGTGAGATTTTATCTAGCTTTTGTTTTAAAGATGATTTAAAGGATGTAATTGCATGGCTATTGTACCCTAAGTTTTTATATGGCTATATAAGCTTGAACACTAGGGTTAGATAGGTTAGAACAAGAGAAGTGAAGAAGAGGATTATCCTTGGTTAAAAAGATGACGATGATGAAGAAGAAAAAATAGATTGCGTGAAGACAAGAGATTTTATAGAGAGAAGTTGAATAGAAGGAAAGTTTAGGTACACTGTTGATGCTAAGATGGTATTATATTCTAATGTATTTCCTTTATTATTTTTTAGTCTCATGTAATGGCTTGCATACTATGCAAAGCACTTAGTGCTTCTTCTTGTTAGATCATGAGGTTGTTGTGAGATATTGTTATTTCTCATTCTTGTAGATCAACATGTTGTGAGATATTGTAATACAGATCCATGAGATCATGATGTATTGTTGATCCATAAGAATATAGTATTGTAGAGGAAGTGGTCTTCATGTTTACACAATATGATGCAGTGATAGAGGAGAGACTTACTTATTGGTGCATGGTTATGTTTGCACATTGGTAGACCCTTCTAGAGGTCTTGTTTAAAGATTCACAGTACAGTGAGAGGTTGGTTACACAATGGAAGATGCAGTGTAGCTTCAGGTATGTGAGATATGGTGGTGTTTCAATGGCATAGTTGTAGTGCATTTAGGTAGATCTAGTTAGAGATCTGGAAGAGACATAGGTGGTGGTATGGAGGCACGGTTTAGTGTACTCAGGCATATCTGATTGGAGATTTGGGAGGAAGAGATAATATTGTAGAGATACATTTACTCTTGTGCATAAGAGTTGGTTTGTAATCTCTTGTTATATTATATATATGAGATCTCTATCTTAGGTGGACATATCCCACATTGGGTGAACCACGATAAATGCTATGTTATGTGTGTGTAATTTTGTGTTATTTGGATTATTCTTGTTTATACTTCCATTGATGTATATTTTTTGGGGATTGTTAGATCCATATTTTCATGTTTTGGATTTGATATTATATAGTTGCAAATTTTTCCACATAGGCCCATCCCCAAAAACTGGTATCAAAGAAGGGATTCAGTTTTCAGAATTGGGTTATTTCAGAGTAAGGGTTTGCTTCATGGTTTTGTTAGTGGCTATTATTGACATGTATGAGAGTAGGGATTTTTTTTTTCTGATGTGAAGATCATAGGAAGAGATTCAGTCTCAAGTAGGAGCTAGAAGAGCAAGGTTACTAGAAATTATAGTGACCAATGTTGGTTAAGTGGCAATCGACATTGGTAGGGTGATCATGGTTGATTACAGGGTGACTATGGTTGGTTATTGGGAAGCCTGGTTTTAAATAGAAAATCACAAATCTAAATAAATGGAGAGATTAATGGAAGGTATCTTGTTTGGTGAGGTGTCCATGGTTCTTAGAGGCACAAAAATGCTAGTCATATTGTAGATCTAGTTAGTAAGGTATGGTTTTATCTTGGTTTTGTAGTGTATGGTTTAATTACACATGCATGATTTTAGATTGTAGATCTAAACAAAGAAAAGGACTAGGTATGCATCCTTAGTATAATTAGATGCATGGGGCTTCAATAGAGAGGTTGTAGCATGAAAGGAAGATGGGGCTTCCATAAAAGAGGCAAGTTCTTTAGTTGAAGATGTGGGGTAGTATCTTGGTGCTGGTAAGGAAAGGTATTTTACCTTGCTGTAATTTATTGCATGGTTTATTGTTGTAGTGGTTTTTTATGATTTAAATGCTTCTTGAAATAATTGGCTCAACGTAACTATCGACTTCAGTCAAAGTAGGCACATGGTGTGGTGTTTTATGCCAAATTGGGTAGCATTGGGTTCGTTCCAGCAACATTGACATTAGTCTAAGAACTAAGTTTGGTCATAGAGGAACTAGTATTGGTCAGCTAACCATGGTCGGTTAGGAGATGACCATGGTTGGTCTATGTGGCAACTTATATGTACAGGGTTTTTTGTAGCAAGTGAGGGCAGATGATTTTTTATCTTGGTTTGGAGGATCAAGTTTCTTACACAGAGTGTACATGGAAGAGACGGTGTAGATCATTTCATGGTTTAGATCAGAAAGAGGAAGAAGTTGGCTCAATTAGTCCATTGATATTTTGAGTCAGGTATCTCTATACGATTCATGTTTTATTTATTTCATTTGGAGAAATCGATATTATGTTTGGATAGTGTGCATATATTTACACCATGGTTTTTGGTGTTGTCTTTTATTTCCTGCTTGTGTGGAATCTTGAGGACAAGGGTTTTTAGTCTAAGGATGAAATCCTCAATGAAAAATCATGAATAGACATAGTTACAGGTAATGAGAGATGTTGAGTACACATGGATGGAAATAAGGTGATTCACCAACTTCATAAGAAGTTCAAACTTCTGTGATGTAGAAGTATTCTTAGAGAAGAAAGGGAATCAATTTTATAGTTCTTTCATCTAGATTTATTTCTCACTGACATATTAGCTTTTGAGCTTGGTGTTAGAGGCAGTATAAGGGATTTCATGTTTAGTGGGAGCAAGCCATGGTTACTAACATTACAGGTTGGACATAAATGCATGTGCAGAGTGAGAGGAGTATGCTAATATTTGGAGTAGCATGAGGCACAAATTGGTTTTGGAGGGTAGTCACAACTTTGCATGTATTTTGAGTTTATTGCTTTGTGATGTCACTTTTGGTTTATTTTGTGGTGCATGGATATTCCTTCAGGAAGGTAGTTGATGGTTGATTCAACTAGTTTTAGATAATAAAACAATTTTTAGAGTTTGAAGGGTAAACAAGGAGAAAATTTGCTAGTTATAGAGACCAGTGTCAATTAGGGTTAACCGTAGTCGGTCATTTGTTAATCATGGCTAGTCAGGTAGTGACCAAAGTTAGTTAGAAAACCATGGTTGGTTTGGTCACAAGTTTGACAACAATGCTTATTTACCATAATTAGATGGTGCCCTTATTTTGCTTTCATCTTAGTTGATTGTGCAGAGTATGTTGATGACATGTTTGCTAGTATTTTCACTTAGTATTAGTGGCATAGTTTAGCATGGATGTTTTTTATTGAAATTGATGAGCACATGATTCATATTTGGATTTGGAGTTAGTTTGTGGTAGACTTGGAGCTTTTGGAGATCCTGGATATATGGATGGATGTATATGGTGATTTTTTACATGTGGATAGATTCAATTTTGTGAGTCTATGATGATGCAAATGTTTGATTTGCACATGGATTCCTTGAGAATGAATAGGGAATATTTGTATTTCCTCTTGATTACTATGTTACTCCATTAGATGATTGTCTTGGAAATGCTAGTTGTTTATGTAGGGTTAGATTTACAGATTGTAGTGTTTAGATTCTTTGAGTTTATGCAGGTGTTTATGGATTGATTACCCACTGGTTGCATGTAGAACTCATTTGGGTTGTCTTACCCATGATATTTTTTATTGCTTATGCTTATTCCAGTTTGACTTGTCTTTGGTCAGTTGCATTGGTAGTAACATGAAGACATGGATAGATGGTTGGAGAACATGGTTGATTTTATAGGTATGGCTATGGTTGTAGTTGAAGCTCAGTATTTTAGTTTGAGTGGGAGTTATTGCAAGTTTGTTAGTCATGGTGGCTTAGTTACATGAAAGGCTTGGAGTTATAATTTAGTGGGAGCTTGATGTATGGATAGCTCATGTATCACGTATCAAGAGTAGCTTCGTGTAGGTATATGGTAAGTCACGATTTTTTTATCTTCTTGGTTTTAGAAGATGGTTTAATCTTCCTGATTTCATTTGAGAGAATTGTTGATATAAAGAATAGATAGTCTTTATGGTATGTAGAGGATGATGATGTATAGTTACAGGTATATGTTCAACAATTTATCTCCAAGTGGGAGATTGTTAGGATTTTGGAGTTGAATTGCTTCACAGATAACATGATTTGCACCTTACTGGTTTACATAGTAACTGGCACCGATTAGGGTACCCGGAGTTGATTAGCATCAAGGTAACCAACACCAGTCAGTGTAACTAGCATCGGTCAGGGTAACCGGCACTGGTCAGCAATAGGGTAACCGACACTGGTTACCTATGCGTAGAATGTTTTATTTGACTCACAAGATTTTATCTAGATTTTGTTTTAAAGCTGATTTAAAGGATGTAATTGCATGGATATTGTACCATAAGTTTTTATATGGCTATATAAGCTTGAAAAATAGGGTTAGATAGGTTGGAACAAGAGAAGTGAAGAAGAACATTATCCTTGGTTAAAAATATGATGACGATGAAGAAGAAAAACAAATTGCATGAAGACAAGAGCTTTCACAGAGAGACACTAGACAGAAGGAAAGTATAGGTACACTGTTGGTGAGAAGATGGTATTATCTTCTACAGTATTTCCTTTAAATTGTTTAGTCTCATGTAATGTCTTGCATAATATGCAAAGGACTTAGTTCTTCTTCTTGTTAGATCCTGAGGTTGTTGTGAGATCCTATTATTGCTCATTATTGTAGATCCACATGTTGTGAGATATTGTATTACAGATCCATGAGATCATGATGTATTGTTGATCCATAGGAATCTAGTATTGTAGGGGAAGTTTTCTTCATGTTTGCACAGGTTGATGTAGTGATAGAGGAGAGACTTACTTCTTTGTGTATGGTTATGTTTGCACATTGGTAGGCCCTTCATAGAGGTATTTTTTATAGATTCATAGTACAATGAGAGCTTGGTTGCACAGTGGAAGATGTAGGGTAGCTTCAGGTATGTGAGATATGGTGGTGTTTTAGTGGCACGGTTGTAGTGCATTTAGATAGATCTAATTAGAGATTTGGAAGAGACACAGGTGGTGGTATGGAGGCATAGTTTAGTGTACTTAGCAGATCCATTTAGAGATTTGGGAGAAAGAGATATTCTTGTAGAGATACATGTACTCTTGTGCAAAAGAGTTTGTTTGTAATCTCTTGTTATATATATATATATATATATATATATATATATATGAGATATCCATCTTTAGTGGATGTAGCCCACATTGGGTGAACCAAGGTACATGCTGTGTTATGTGGGTGTAATTTTGTGTTATTTGGATTATTCTTATTTATACTTCCACTGTTGTAGATTTTGTGGATAATGTTAGATCTGTATTTTCATATTTTGCATTTGATATTCTATAGTTGAAAATGTTTTCACATAGACCCATCTAAAACAATAATCAATAATGCATATAAGGCTAGGGATGATAGATGGTATAAAAGAAGGCACAAGGTGTTTGGAGTAGAATGACACATTCCAAGTGAGTTACCTGTTTAGTTTGAAGAAAACACATAATTTGCAATTTATCAAAACTTCTGCATTGGCCAATTTTATTTGAAGGATGGGTCTAAGAGTCTTTGGTGAAATTTTTTGTTTGCATTTACATTGTGTTATTTTTAGACTGTGGTGAGCATATTTTGAAAGGTGGGAAAACTAAGATTTGACACTGATAAGGTGGAATATGAGTACCACACCTTGCACAAGACATATGTTTATCCCAATAAGAGAACATATAAAGAGATATTGATATCAGATGATATCAATATGACTAAATGTATTACTATGGTGGTTGCTAATTTGGAGGAAACAAAATTTTACATCTATTTGAAGCCAAAGATGGTGAATGGGAAATATGTTGAAGATGACTTGAAGATCCTAGAGGTGACTATAGGAAAGAAAATGGTTATACAGAAGAGAACGTGTGAGGATAATCCTTGTGATGAAGAAGAAGAAGAGGATACTCCTAATAAAACTATTGTTAAGAGTGCAATTACAAAGAAGACACCAGTGCGCAAGGAGTCTAAACCAAGTATGAACATGAGGAATCCACCAAAGAAGAAATATCCAATGAAGAATAAAACAAAGGTAGTGTCTAGAGAATAAACATAGGATCCTGAGAGTGATGAAGAAAAGTTCATGAGGAATGAGGAAGAGGAAGGGTTACAAAATGACTCCTTGGTTCATGAAATTGAGGAGTTGGATATAGAGGAGCGTGATGTGCATCATGAGGAGATATTAGTCATGGAAATAAAAATAGGAGGAAATGAAGTACCTATTACTCAGAGTTTTGGAAAGAGGAAGGAGCCTACTAAAGAGCATGGAGCTGACTGTAATATTGATCCATAAGTTGAGTGCCATATTAAGCATGAGGTAGAGCGCATTATGGTTAGAGCATGAAGTGGAGCACAAAGAGGAAGAATAAAGACATATGGGTGAAGAAGAATAAGGTGGTGTAGAGCACACCCTTATATTGGGTTTTCCAAAAAAGACCCGTGGGAAGAACAGGAAGCCAAGACACACACCCTAGGGACCTATGATGCAATATGTTGACGATCCTAGTAAATTCTTACGTGTGAGATAATTGAATACAATGGAAATAAAAGATAACATCTGTTGGTCTCTTGTCAAAATTTCTCATTTGTTAATGGGATTAAAGTACTAACTAATAAAGATATTTGCAACTCAAAAATGTTGGAGGGTTTATGTTACCTCAAATAAATGATGCTTAATATAGGCACTGAATGATATTATTGATGCTGCCAAACATGTGAAATTGAAACTAATTGAATTGGATAGATAGGGGCAGGGGCTGCCCAACTAAGTGGATCTAAGAATATTTTTACATCCTTGGCAGATGTCAACCCTTGTTTATTAGACAAAAAGATGTAAAAGCTAAAGCATGCAGAAACAAAGCTATCAATGAATCTGAAAAATGACATAAAGTAAAAGCATGCAGAAACATAGCTATCAATGAATGTTGAGAACATCTGTAGATGTTTCGATGCTAAGGGGGATGCTCTTATGGTAAGAGAGATTGAAGTTGCAGGATTTGGTTTCAAACTCCTGTGCTGTGATATTTATTTTCGTGATTATTGATGATCAAAATGGAAAGAAAACACATTTTTTAAAGTGGGTCGACAGATACTGGGTTGGGTCATCACCGATTATAGGGAAACTTTCCCCAATGGGCCAATTTTTTTATTTTGGTTAGGATTTGGATGCTTTTAAAGGTTAGGTGATTGCTTTAAATCATTAAAGTAGGACTAGATGACTTGGGTATGAATCCAAGGTAGTTAGGGAATATAAATAGATGGGATGAAAGATATAAAATCAAGTTAATGTGTGTGTAGGATAAAATCATCCTAAATAGAAGGTTTATTAGGGAAATGAGAAAATGATTAATTAATTAACATGAATGAATGAATTAATTAATAAAGATGGGATGATTGGGCATGTGAAACATGAAATGATTAATTAATTAATGTTGCTTAATTAATTAATGAGGGTTAGATGGGCATTTGGTTAAATGAAAAGAATGATTAAATAAATAATTTAAAAATGTGCATGAGGGTGAATGAAGGCATAGATACCAATTTTAGCTATCTACATTTTCCCCCTTTTCTTGAGTGGTTTGAGTTGGAAAACCACGAGAAAAAAAGGGTTAGATGAGGATAGAGGATTGATGATGAGCTTCCCCTTAAATGGGGGATTGATGATGCCAAGGGAAAATCAATGAAGCACTTGAAAAAGGTAGATGATGAAGGGTGGGTGGGTGATGAAACTATGGGTGAAAGCATAATTAAGGCGAGATGCCCCAGGAAAAAAGGATCGCAATAATGATGGAAAACTATGGTGGTGACTCCAATATCACATTGACAGGGGATAATTGTGGCCTCAATGGAGATAGAAAACAATGTTCTTTAGAGCAATGAGTGGATGAATACCACTACAGTATGGATACAAGCCAGGATGATCAATGAGTCAAAGGAAAGTCATTAAACTATGCATAACTATATACGAGAAGTATGTGAAATCCTTCGTACACGAGGAATCAAACGAATAGGTATACATCCACACGGGATGAGGATGAATGATATGGTGCCCAATGGGACATGGAAAAAGGATAATAAGGAGAAATGAAAAAGTGAGTGATGAAGTAATATGCCCCAAAGGGAGAAAGTATGGTCGTGAAGGCAAAAAAAATGGAAAATTTGAAATATGCCCCAAGTGGGGAAAGGTATGGCCACAAAGGAAAAATGGTAAAGGTATGCCCAAAGAGGGGATAATGATGGCCACAAAGCTGTAATTTTATGAAAAATTTGGTGTCCTAATGAAGGGCACGAATATGGTCACAAGAGTGGACTTGATATAATATGACCTTAAAGGAGGACTTGATATAATAGATGTAACACCTAAATAGGAAAATGAAAATGGCCTCAAAGTAGGACTTTGTGTGTGGATTAGAAAATGAAATGCCCAAAAAAGGAGTGATTATAGCCACAAAGGTGGACTTAGGAAATAAATATGATTAACATGCTCGAAGGAAACAAAGATATGGCCACAAAGGTGGACTCCAAAACAAAGCATGCCTGGGACAGGGATAAGTACAACCTAATGGGACCTTGGAAAAGTATAAATGCCTAGAGGAGAGATAAATAAATATGGCCAAAATGGTGGGATCTGAAATTGGATTAAAATCCCCAAAAGGGAAATAATTATGGCCACACCAGTGGACTTTGTGAAGAATTCCCAAAGGGAATAGTGAAAAGATGTGGGGTAAATTCCAAAATGGTTACTCCTAAGGTTAGTCGATGGTGACTGAGGCCAATTGATGGATACCCAAGGGGGTCAATGAAAACCAGGTGTCGATGGGCTATATAAGCTGAATGGTCGACTAAACAACTCATTTTCACGTGAAAAATTAATGAGAAAGAGAAGAGAGATAAAAGAGATTGGGAAAATGGAGACTGTTGGAGCTACGAGGAAACATCAAAGGGTGCAGAGGATGGTGAGTAACAAAACTCACACTGGTTTTTAGTTGAATTTAATGTTTTATTTAATTTTATATTTTTTTGCAAAAATTTGATGATGCCAAGGGAGGTTGGTAGCAACTTGGATGGGTCGACATTGATTGGGCTCTAAGGCACGTCAATTTGACCAAAAATGCATCGACCTGACCTGGGTCTACGTCAAATAGGATAAAATTGGATAGATTAGGGTCTAATTAGATTTTGGATGAAAATTAATGCATTTTTAATGGATTTTTGGATCACAGGTCTAATGCATGAATGCTTTGTTTGTGATTGTAGGAAAGAGACATCTTATATTTGAGAGATCAAGTGCCTACTCTATATGGGAATATCAAAGGGGATATGATAGATGTTGAGTGGGATCATCTGTCTGCAGTTGGATTGGGAGTATTTAGGCACTATCAGAGGATCCCATGAGATGTGGGGATTATGATTTCTTTGATAGAGAGATGGGACCGATAGACTTGCACATTTTGGTTCAGGAAAAGGGACACGACTATCACCCTGAAGGATGTATACCATATTTTTAGGCTGGTGATATAGGGGGAACAGATAGTCCCCATCACTAGTGATGACATATTGGAAGTTTTGACATGGATATTTGGAGTCGATGCGCCCCATATCAAATTATCTTAAGGGGATTTTACATATGAGTAGAGGTATGAGGATGGGGTGGCATACAACTGATTGATTTACTTGGTTATGATTGTAGTGTCCTGCTATGCTTTTTTGGAATTAGAAGGAGCTTGATTTTCATGGGTGTTGACTGGTGTAGTAGCTGATATTGTTGAGAACCAGACAGTCTTTATTTCAGGACTGCCTTATTAGCTTGGGTTTATCCTGAGCTATCTGGATATAGGGATGGTATGAGATCAAGATTGGATGTCAGATTCTTGCTACATATCTAGGATTATGAGCACATAATAGTGATTAAGTCGCCAGGGATTTCATGGGTCACAGGATACCATATTCCATTAACAGTTGGGTTCTTCAGATGGATGACTGACCAGGCCTTTGGATACAAGGGAGAGAGAGAGAGAGGGGTAGACTGGTATGTTGATAGATTGGATGAGTTAGACGGTGATCAGATCACTTAGAGACCGTATCAAGGAATATCCACATGGATAGGGGTAGAGGTAGAGTTTGTGGGGATGAGGAACACAAGATGGGTGTAGGGGAGGTGATTGGATATGATTGAGGTTTTATAGTTTGATAGGGTATGAAGAAATTTTAGAGTTTTTCATCCACTGTCTCATGATCCAATTTTATATAGGAGGGAGGATCTTGACAGAGAGCTACCAGCTCCTACTATGGCAGACCCACTGGAGGAGGAGGTGACACCATGGGATGATGATGAAAATGTGGGAGTAGGTGTAAAGATACTTTGACTGACACATAACAACATGGGCATGGGTAAGTGCAGCAACTTGGGGGATAAAAAAGGGGTCATAAGTGGACGTCATATTACAAATAACAACATAATATCAACTTGTAGGGATTATTAGCAATACATACACTCAAAATTAGGAAAAAATATATTAATATGAATCATAGCATCCAGAATATAGTTTCTAAAATACTATTTTTTTTAAAAAATGGACAAGATTTAGCTATATTAAACACTCAAAATTCAATGACTTGGTATTTTTATTAAAAAATACCTATAATATTGTAGTCCGTTTGCCCACGATTTGGATGACCAAAAATTATTATATATTTTTCTCCTTTGGTGAGAAGTTAGATGCCACTATCTATCTTGGGATGGATTTTATTTTATATTTTTTTGAGCAATATTTTATTTTTTATGATTTTTTCCATGAAAGTGGTATGAAAACATAAAGAAAATAGAGCACTTTCTGTTTGCCCACCATAACTTCTTCAAAAAATATTGAAATCAAATAATTTTTTTTGAACATGTATATAATTTCACCGTGGTTGGGATGGTATAATTTTTATCACATTTTGATAAGTGAAACAAAATTTTAAGTCTTAAATGTAGACATAAAAATTCATAGGAAAAAGTGTCCTTAAAGACCTACTATTGGTAAAAAATTATAAAATGATATTTATCCTATTCTATTCACTTTAAAATCAATATTTTTACAAAGCTAACCATCTCCCCTACGCGATGGTACCATTTTTATGAATATTTATGAATTTTCGGCATGGTTCAAGTCTACAGAAGACTAAATTTGATGTTTTGTTGTTTTAAATGTAAAATTCAAGATTTGATGTCCACTTAATTGTCCCCTAACTTGGTGCACTTACCGGCATGTCAGGTGAATGAAGAGGGACTAAAGGAGGAGGTAGAGGAGATGGAGGTAGATGTTGAAGTGGCTCCTATAGGAGGTAGAGATGATGGAGTAGGAGAGTCTGCTAATGTGGCACACTTGCATTCCCAGCTAGATTAGAAGAGCGTTGAGAGAGACTAGAAACACGTAGATCCTGAAACAACTCTAGAGTAGCAGGATACAGTCACATAGGAGTGATACCAAGTTACTCAGGAGAGAGACTACTACCAAAGGTAGAAGGAGGTCTATAGGGCCCATTTCATAGATTTATCAACCATTGTAGTGACAGAGTCGGCCAACAGTATCCAGGAAGCACTGCAGGGACAAGGACAGATGGCACCACCTGACATGATTTGGATGGATAAATACTTTGCGTTGGCTGCTGAGGCAAATTATTATGAAGATATTATGATCCATAGGTTTCCTCAAGAACTGAGATAATGGGAGCATCTCCAGAGGTAGGAAAAAGGTAGAGATGGGCCATCAAGGAGTACAACGAGCATAGCTCAGCCATGCCGAGAGGAGAGTGGCGATGGTGTGTAGGGTTAAGGTGTTGTACCTATCCTTGGTGGAGAGAGTATAAGATTTTTGGACATGCATCTCACTAATTTTGAGAGTATTTCAACTTTGAGGGAGCCTCCTAAAGGGTCATGATGTACTGATATTCATTTTGACACACATATATGTATATGATTTATGATTTTTTTGTAAATTATCATGTGTTCATTATGTGATGTGATGGATTCAATTTGATGTGGTGATGAATTTGTATATATGTTCTGATGATGATTTTTGGATTAGATGTAAAAATGATGGTTGCTTAGATCAATGTGATAATAATGGTTATTTTTTGGAATGCATGTCTACCTTATATGTGATGATGATGATGAAATAGATGTAAGATTAAATGGTTAATTTAAATTGAAATATGTATGAATGATGATATGAATGTGTGATACGGTAATATGTTTTAAATTTAAATTTTGATCATGATGATTAAAATTTATATGGGTAAGATGTGATGGGAACAAATTGAGAATGAAAGTGATAAATGATGGATGTAAGTTAGGATAAATGTGTTTTAAGATAGATAGATAGCAGATAGTTGATGAAGATGTAGAGAGATGGGCTGGAAGATAAATGTGATAGGAGTAAAATTCCTTGTAACAGTGGAAAATTATAGGTTTGGAAAACACTACGTTATAGCGAGGAATGCAAACAGAGAATATGCCTCCAACTACACCTAAGATAAACAAGAAGGGATTCCAGGTAATATAAGGCACATGTGACCAAAAAAAATGTTAGCAAATAACCAACAATAGTTAGTCATTTAAAATATCATGAGGAAGGATGGATGAGATGATCTCATAAACCTAATGTTGACATGAAAAAAGGGAGATGAAACTTGTACAGAGAAAAGAGGGTTCTCCCAAAAGTGGCACTCCATAAACTATGCCCCAACTCTAGGAAGAAGAAAGATAAAGTTGATCAATGCGGGAAGCTTTCTTAAGATGCTGATAAAATGGAAGGCTGATTAATGCATGAATCCTTCAAATTCCATAAGGAGTAGCCATCCTTTGAGGGTATGGTCTATTTTTTACAATATCTATAGATGGAAAGAAGAAATGATAGACATCCTTTGAGGGATTGGTCTATTTATTTTTTGACTTTTGATTTTGATTTTTTTTGCATGAAAAGCTGTCCTTCGAGGGATCAATCTATTTTTGATAATGGTGATTTTTAAATTGAGCATCCATGAATTTTTATTTTACATGGGGGGAGAGTTGGGAATAGCTAAGTAGACCACTTAGGAGGGGATAAATAGTGTACAAGAGACATCCGTGGACCTTTTGCATGGTTCTAATAGGTTAATAAGAGGGAAATGGATGTGATGATCTTAGATTTCCCATAAAAGGGGAGAACCTATAAATAAGAAAAATACTATGGGAAGAGCCATAGTGACCATATTTAAGGTCACATCTAGGAAGTGACAGAAGACCATATAGTTCTAAATTATCACGATGAGATATGGAGGAGGCTGGGATGTAGGAATGATTTGAAGACATGACTAAAGGCACATTGGTAAATGTGCTAACAATAGAATGGTCATAAGTTTAATGCATTAAGTGGTTCCACTTTTGGTTTACCATATTGATCGATCCAATTAAGGGTGAAATTTCTATGTTGGATCCTATCTAGAGTAGTGACGTTCAAATAAAGTTAAGAGATTAACATCACGCTTTGGAAGATGGGATAAGATAAATAAGAGAAAATAATTGAATGTGCTACCCCTCAAGGAAGCAAAAGGTATGCATATAAGATGAGTGAATGGTCCCCTTAGAGAGAGACAAATATGATTACATGATGGGTCGAAACGTCAATCAAGATGCATCAAGACCAGATGAGATAAGTCAAATATAGATCATAAAATATGCTCTAGAATAATGAGTTCTTTAAATGAAAGCTATGGTGCTTCCAAAGGGAGGCACAAATATGGCCACAAAAGTGGTCGTAGGACGAAAGGATGAAAGGAATGATCGGATGGACTAAGGTGGATGAGATAATAAAATTTCAAGTGCGAAGAGGAACTAATATGGAAATAGATATACCCTATAATGAAGTCCCCCTAACATAGGAAGATGAATTGACGAGGACTAGAAGAAGGATAAACAAGATGAGAAAGGAGACGGAGGTGCTCCCCCCAATGATGGATAGGTAGGATATCAATAGTAATGGATCATAGAGGTGATGTAGTGAGGTGAATAATATCAATAAACAAGGGAGGATCCTCATCAAGAAGAGTTATAGGAGGTGGTGTGGATGAATGAGATGACCTAGGAGGCTGAACGGATAGAGAGGAGGTAAAAGAAGCTGGGTGAGCTACAGATGAAGCGGTATACAAAGAATGAGAATCTTCAAAGAGGTCTTCCTGCTCAATAATATCATGAAAAATATCTTGAACAACCCTACAGTGCTACGTGTTGTGACCCAGAGTGTGATGAAAAGTATAGATGTGATGAGAATTGAACCATGATGGATTTGGTTGGCTCGAATCAAAAGGTCTGATGGGTGGAAGTGCAATAGTGGAAGTCTAAAGTAAATGTTATAGGACCTCAACATAGGATTTAATGTATACACAGTAGGGGTCCTACAAGATGATACATATGATGATGATGAAGGTGGATTGCATCAGGGTCTAGGTGGTCTAGAAGAAGAAGCAGTGGTGGATAATTTAGGCTTGGATGATTAGGTAGGTGAACGTGCTCTAGGGGAAGGAGCTGGTCCTAGGAGAGAATCAGATATGAAGGAGGGGGGGCCTAATATGGATGGATGTGTCCCCAAGATGGAGAATAGGGATTTGGTCTTGATTTAAGGAATGTTGACCTTATGGGGACATTCAAGGGACTGCTGTGGAAGGACACCAAGGTATTTAGATTTGGATTTTGAAGAGAAAATTTTGTGGGGATGATAATAATCTCTACTAGGGGATTTGGTGATGTCATGGTGGATGATGGATGAAGTAGCTTCTGGATGACGAATTCTAGGGAGGGTAAAAATTGGCTAGATGTGGGGGCATGTGGTTGTGTGGATAACATAGGAGGGCTGCCTATAGCCACTACAAGTTTAAGTACCCTACAATATTTTTTAAATGATGAATGTAGTGTGGAGGAAGAGGGAGATAATGGGGATATGATGACAATGATTGATGTGGTAGGTGTACATAAAAGTACAAAAAGAGGAACTGGTACTGAATCTATGGAAGGTAGGACATGTAAGGGTAGAACATATGTGTACAGAGATGTAAGATCTACTGGAATAAATGTGGATAGAGGTATAGAATCAACTGATGTAGATAAAGAAGATGTAGGAGTGGGATATGCAATAGATGCAGGCATGGAAATGATGTGAGGCATTTGGATGATGTAGTTAATGATATATATGTGATATGGGGAAGATGGTAGATGGGCTAGGATAGGGGTGGAAGAGGTATGAGTGTCAAAAGGAACATGAGTAGAAGGGGAGGTGTGACATGTGTGGCAATAAATGTGGTAGATGAGGTAAGTGGGGTGGTCATAAGTGATGAGATAGGTGGCAGAAATGTTGGGGTAGATATAGTATCAAATGATCTGGGCATGGGAAAAGAAATGTGAGATAAGGATGTCCATATAGCAATGGGTGCAGATGAGGAGATAGGTGTGGCCAAGGATGATGGAGATGTAGTGAGAGTATGACTGGATGTGGTTGTAAGAGAAGCGGTAGAAGTAAGGGAGGTAGGTAAGGTGACTGTAGATGTGATAGACGTAGGAATAATGTTAGAAGGGGCCAAGGGGACAATAATTTGGATGGAATTAGATGAGGAAATGGGTGAAACTAATTTGGAAAGATGTTTTTTATGTATGGTATTGATTGAGAATGGGTTAAATAGATGTGATGTAGAAGGTGAAGATGAACTGGCTAGTGGAGGATTAGGAAATGGATATCTAAATATGTCATGCGATGGGGATTTGATTGCTGGGGTGATGTAGAGCATGGAGATAATTGGGGTCATAATGAGATGATGGAGATGGGGCAAGAATAGTGAGATCTGATATTTAAGAACATCAGAGGTATCCCTCGATGAGATGAGAGAAGAGATGTCATAAGATGGAGAAGGATCCGCTGAATGATACCTATAGAGAAGGAAGTCATAGATGGAGTTCTTCTGAGGAATCTCCATAAGGGAAGTGGGTATGCTGATGTCAGGTGACATAGGGAGGGCATGAGGTAATGAGGTCAAAGATGATGGGGTAGAAGAATGAATGGTTTATGGGGATGGGGCTAAAGCCAACTAGGATAAAGATAATGAGATATAAGGAAATGGAGTCTAAGGTGATAGAGATAAAGGGGTTGATGTATAAGGAAATGAGGGTGAATCATCATGTACATATTGATATGGGCGAGATATGGGAGGTTTATGGAAAAGATAGTCATAGATAGGGCTCAAGGAAGCCCTAAATCCAATTGATGGTTTGGATAGGGTCACAGAGGACTTTTGCAGACTGCTCGAGGAAAAGTTCGGTTCCTTTTTTACATAGGAAAGAAAGAAAATAATTCCTTTTTATGTTTTGGTCAAGAAAGTGTGAAGAGGATGGATGTGAATGGACCTAGGAGATGGAAAACTATGTTTGGTATTAGGTAAGTTGTGGCTTGGAAATGTTTGAAATGGTCTCCTATTGGGTGATCAAATCCCAATCAATTTACTAGGTGAAAGGAATATTTTGATGTGTTAATTGATTTGTGAAGTTTTAGGCTGTGTGTAATAAGACGTGTGATGAAAAATATTGAATCTCCAACATAAACTATATGAGAAAGCAGGATTTAAAAGGAAATATTCTTTTAAAGCCCAAAATGAGGTGTGATGCTCAATGAGTACACCGACAAGAAGGGAAGGTAAAATGTAAAAGGAGAAAATAGGTAAAAATTAGAATACCTAGATAATGCTTTTCCTATTTATCTACACTTTTGAATGATGAGTAATCCAAGCCACAAACCAAATAATCAATAAAGTGAATACTCACACTACAATGTTAGTGGAAGATAAGAAAAAGTAGAATAGAGAAATAAAATAAAAATACCACTGAAAGGGAGGTCCCACCAGGAATGCCTTGAATGTTTTCAAAATTTCTCGTTCGTTAATGGGATTAAAGCCCTAGCAACTAAAGAAATTAATAACTTAGAAATCCTTGAGGGTTTATGTTACCTTGGATACTTGATGTTTGATATGAGTGCTGAATGATATTGTTACTTCTACCAAACCTACGAAATTGAAACATATTGAACTAGATAGATAGGGGTGGGGGCTGCCCAACTAAGTGGATCTAAGAACCTTTTGACTTACTTGGTGGATGTCAACCCCCATTTGCTAGACAAAAGGATGTAAAGAAAAAGCATGTAGAAACATAGCTATCACTGAATATGAAAAATGACAGAAATCGGTCTAAAGTTATTTAGATGAAAATAACTGCAAAGTATGTGTTACTTGATCTAGGTCGACGACGATTTAGACTATGTAAAACCAGGTTGATGATGACCTGGGAAGATGTACCTAGAGTTGTTGATGAAATATGTAGACCTACAAGGTCTAAGAGTCATATGAAGTTGATGAGGACTGATAGCTATTATAAAAAGGGTCTGTAGGATTGCACTTGAAGTAGAGAAGTAGGATAAATGATAAAAAGGAGGATTTGGAAAAAAATTTAGATAGACAAGACACTGGTCGATGAAAACCAGGGAGAATCAATAATGACTGTATCAAAAAATGTAAAGATGAGGATAAACAGATGAAAATGGGAACATGCAAGAAAAATGAGCTACAAGAGAAGGTTGCTTAGTGTTTCTGAGACTTCTCTAGACATGCAAGATGTTAGAGACACAACATACAATATAGATATGATCAATAATAGAGAAAACATGATAATAATGATGAGATATCTCATGAATGGTGATCGTGAGTGATGTAGGCACTTGGGAAGAATGTTTTGAACATCTGTAGATGTTCCAACGCTAAGGGGGATGCTCTGATCGCAAGAGAGATTAAAGTTACAAGATCTAGTTTTGAACTCCCACTCTATGATTTTGATTTCTGTGATTGTTGATGATCATAATGGAAAGAAAAAACTTGTTTTAAAGTGGGTCAACATCGACTGGGCTGGGTTCCCGTTGATTACGAGGAAAGTTTCCCCAATGGGCCTGAATTTTCTGATTTTGGTGGGGATTTGGATGCTTTTAAAGGTTAGGCAAGTGCTTTAAAGAATTAAGTGGGATTAGATGACTTGGGGATGAATCTAAGGTAATTAGGGCATAAAAATAGATGGGATGAAAGCTAGAAAAGTAAGATGATGTGTGTAGGATAAAAACATCCTAATTAGAAGGTTGATTAGGGAAATGAGAAAATGATTAATTAATAAAGATGGGATGATTGAGCATGTGAAATATTAAATTATTAATTAATTAATGTTGCTTAATTAATTAATGAGGATTAGATGGGCATTTGATAAAATGAGAGAATGATTAAATAAATAATTAAAATATACACAAGCGGGTGAATGAAGGAATAGATACCGAATTTAGGTGTTTAGTTAAGAAGTAAGAATCATTTCCATACACAAGAAATATGCTCTCATGATAATTCTAATCACACATGGAAGATCCTGAGTTCGAGGTTAGTGCATATTTGATAATCGAGACTCAACTTAAGTTTACACTAGGTGATCAACTAAAGATGTAAATATAGGTACTAGTTAATCTAAGCTATGAACAATTGTAAATGCAATAAAGAAGTATGTAAATGACCCAAGTAACTAATCTAATGAAAATATAAACCCTAAAGTGCAAGATAGAAGAGGAAAGAACTCAGATGAATATAGATGCTCGCGAGACTATGTCTAGACCTAACTGGATAATATGAAAGTAGGAATGACTGTGTAGAAGCTCCGAAAAGGATGGATCTGAAGTATCTAGCTATACTGAAGCACCTGGAGAGGGATTAGGGCCCTTGTGGGCACTCTGGTCTGTAAATTGGGCACCCTGGTCTAAGAAAAAGCTCTAAAACCAAATCTAACAGGACAAGAAGATGGTCCAGAACCCTTGTTGTTTATTGCATCAGATTCAATGCCCTATACTAGATGTCACCAATAATCCAAGATTATGTAAAGACCTACAAAATACCAAAAATAAGTATCAAAACCCTAAAAAAAATAAAGATGCAAATGAATGGGTCAGACTAACTTCACCTGCCATAGAAGTGGGATTACTAAACAAAACACTACATGGAATAGAAAAGAATCCTCTACCTATGAAGTGTGTGATGCAGAAGTCCTTACCCTATGCCTTGTGATGGAGATATGTGGATGTAAATGACCTCCAATGCAATAGATGGATGTAACTCTAGATGGATGATAATAGTGAATGTTTCTAGGTCCCTCACTATGGTATAATAACTTTATATTTATAGGGTTATCTAGATCTAATTTTGTAATTAACCCCAAAAAGACAGACCAAAAGAAAGATAAAGATCTCAAACGGCTAGAAGGAGCCCAAAAAGAGGCAGAAAAGTATAAAAAGGACTAGGGCACCCCTGGTGGGACTAGGGCACCCACGGGTGCCCCAATACTAATTTGGGTTCCCTAGCTGAGGCTAAAATAATGTGGGATGACAAAAGCTAACTAGGCATATGGGTACAAGAAGTCGGTAATGACGAAATAAAATAAGACAAGATGGCCAAAATATGGGGGTTAATTAGTACTTTCTTCACTCAAGAACCTTATAAATAGTAGTATGAGAATAGGATAAATAATGTCTAAAGTGCATGATTTTGTGACTACACCAAGAGAAACATACCCGATAGTTGACACATGGGTGTTGTGATGGAGCTATGTGGATGTAAGTGATCTCTAATGCAATAGATGGGTGCAACTCTAGTTGGATGGTCGTAGTGAATGATGTTAGGTCCCTCATTATGTTATAATAAGTTTGTATTTATAGGGTTATCTTGGTTTAATTTTGTAATTAACCCCGAAAAGGTTGACCTCAAGAAAGATAAAGATCTCAAATGGCTAGAAGGAGCCAAAAAAGAGGCATAAAAGTAAAAACAGGACCGGGACACCCCTAGTGGGACTAGGGCACCCACGAGTGCCCCACTCGAGGCTAAAATAATGTGGAATGAAAAAATATGACTGGGCATATGGGTTTCAGGGTTCGGTAATGACAAAATAAAATAAAACAAGATGGCCAAAATACAGGGGTTGATTAGTAATTTCTTTAGTCAAGAACTTTCTAAACAGTAGTATGATACCGGAATAAATAATATCTAAAGTGCATGATTTTGTGACTACATTTTCCCCCCACTTTATGTTAGTGAGATGAAATCTCAGTAACATAAAGTAGATAGAGATGCATACTTGATGTCCATTAAGAGTGTAGTAGAAATGTGCCGAAGGACTAAACAAAGCATGGAATGAAAAAAATATGAAGGATCGTGGAAACTAAAGTTTAAAAATGTGCAAATAAAAAAGTGATGAGAGTGAACATAGGGTGAAACACGTGTGTAGATGCCATAATGTGCAATGTACCTGCATGGTTAGTTAAGTGTGTGATGTCACTGAGTGTTGTTGTTGATACTGTAATTGCCCCCATTTGACTTCTTGTTTCTCATATGGCCACACCTGTAAGGAGAAAACAATCAAGTAGTCAAATATGTATGTATGTATGTATGTATGTGTAAAAACACAATGTAAAAGACACATGTGTATGTATGTAAAAATGCATGTAAATGTAAAATACACACAATTAAAAGTGTGAATGGAACATGTGCACTTAATCCATGTCAAGAGAAAGGAGTGTAGAAGAATATCCTATACTTCCAGGGTTTTTTTGGCGATCTGATGCTGTAAGCTGAATAAGTGTAGGGATGAAATGATCTGTGTCCTCCAAGATCTAACTACCTAAATGAACTATGTGTGAAGAGATATCTATATTATATTGGTTTTTTGGGCGATCTGATACCATTGGCCAAAGTAATGTAGAGAGGCACACCCAATATAACCTCTAAGCTTATAATTTCTTTCAAGAATGCTAAGGATATCATGTCCTATAAAATCCATTGTGTATGGAGTTCATAGACTGGTTTGAACCCAATCATTGTATATAACTGAAATGAACCGATGTAGAATATTTGTGTTAGTATATAAAAACCCTAGATGATGCTTGCCTCTTTAGGGGTGCATAAAACATCTCTGATAACAGAATATGGCCCCAAAAGAGGACCAACTGCATGTACTTCGAAAATCTACCATGTAGGGGGAAGGAGATGTGATTGGTAGAAACCAAGGCACACATAAACAAGGATGGCTAGCTAAAACAAGTGTTAGTATGAAAACACATGCATGTAGAAAACAAGTGTAAATTATGCAAACAATGTGTAAGGTACTTAACAAAGTAATATAAACACATAAGAAGACAAGTAAGCCACACAAAGCAGGTCGCAAACATGGGACATCACTCACAATGCCACAAGACATGAAAGGACATCATGGCCACAAACAACAAACAAGTATGCACACCAAACAAAGGGGAAGGCTCACATACAAAAATAAGTAATAGCAGACAATGGAAAAAACAAGTATAGAAGAAAATATCCATGCATAACAAATGATGCACATAAAGCACCTGTTAGCATGTTAGAAAGATAACTAGTATGTCAAAAGCATGTATAACCAAGTAATGTATAATGCTAAGTAGAAAATGAAATAATATCACATGGAAGAGATGAATGTGGATTCCCCCAATGACCAGTGTAGGAAGGGTAGAAGGAGAGCATACATGTTGCATGTAAGAGACCTATATCTGTGATTACAACTAAAAATAGGCATGAACACACATGTGTGGATGATATATATAAATGGCATACAAGTAATCTAACTAGCATGCGTAATAATGTGACAATGAAAAAGCACACATAAACAAGGGTAAAAACAACCATAATATGCAGTATGTTGTGGATGGATGGAGTGGAATACAAAATGGAGCATTAGGATCCACATGCCGCTTGAGTGAATGGAAATGTATGCAGTGAGGTTCATTTTGTTTCCCCCCTCATTAGTTAAGAATGAACCGTAAATGAGAGTACATCATCGGGAAATGGTCGAAGTGTGTGTTGTGTCTAATGCTCTATGATGAATGTGTAGGTGTAGTGATGAGATGTGACCTAACGACAATGTGCTCATGAAACCTATAGTTAAAGCACATATCATGACCAGATGAACATATAAGTGATGATTTAGCCTAAGTGTATATCACTAGAAGATGAATGGATGAGTGATGATTTATCCCTAAGAGTATATCACTATGAGATGAAAAAAGGGACTGATGATGTAACCTAAGTTGTATACCACTAAAAAATGATAGAATAGGTGACTATTTAGCCTAAATTATATGTCACTAATATGTAAATGTCATATGATGAAATTTCAAATAGTAAATGTGCGATGAGTGTAAGGTCCATTTGATTTGTAAACCCTCAAAATTCAAGTATGGACCAAGGAACTAAAGTGTGTCATAGGGTAGTGAGTGCATCATGCAGGAGATGTAATGATGAAAAATGACCATGTGATGAGAAGAATATGTAATGTACAATGTAAAATAAAAGTAGTATGTATGATGAGTAATATGGAATGTGGGATGCAAGTATGTATGATGAAGATTAGTATGATGTAATATGTGTAAATGCATAAATGTAAACATGTTGTAGATGAAATATAGAATGTATGGTGTATGATATGTAATATGCAAGTAGATGTGGTGTGTAAGTCCTATAACGTAGTGTGTGGTGTTTATGTGTAGTAATCCCTCAACATTCAAGTGTGAACCGAAGAACAAGAGTGTGTCATTAGGTAATAATGACACTAAAGTATGGAATGAGTATGCGTATGCTATGAGATTGATGTATGAGAATGAAAAATTGAGCTATGTGTAGATGTTAAGATTAGGGGGTATGTGGGATGACTATGTCACTCAAGTGTATGATAATGTGTGTACTGTGTGATAAATTATGTATGAGGGTGATGAAGAATTATAGATTTAATTTAATTAATGATGCAGTAAGGAGCGTTAAAGCCTTATAGATGTGTGTATGTAAAGACCTGGTTTTGTAATTGAGGAATATGTTAAACTAACATGAAATGAGGTTCTTTATGGTAAAATAATCCCTCAAGAAATAATCTAACAATCATAAGAATATGAGTGTGTCAGTCATGAGGGTAAATTAAAAAGATTCACGTACCAAAGACCCAAGTTTGTCATGCGGTGGAACCATGTTGGATAAAGTAAATATGAGAACTATGTGATGGAAGTGAGATTGAAAATATTTTGTGATCACTAGTAGGGAGGATTAGGTTGTTTGGGATGAAAACTAATTGGTTGCGAACTTAGATTTGAGAGGAGGACATGTTGCACTAACTCTGTAGGGAACTTTCTTAAGTTGACTTGGTCATATGATTGACGACTTAAAAATAGGAGATTGTGAATTAATTGTTGGATATAAGAATGGACTTCGTGATGTCATAGATGGCTGAATAGGACGAGAAGGTGAACTAATTGCAAGATTTTTTTACTTAGGAGGTGCTAGATTGATGCATTGACCTGATGCTCCTGTAAATATAGATTGAGTCATATTTATGAACCCTAGTGGGAGTTATCAGTTGTATTCGAATTTTGTTGTGGCAAATAAAACAAGGCCCTGATGCTTGAGATGTCTTGATGATGCATATAAAAGTGCAGAAATTTTTATCATTATTTCCATTGATTCGATGATTAATTGCAATATGAACGACCTTGATATTTTGCTAACTAATAACGTTAATAGTAATGAAAAGGTGATAGAGTGATCAACTCGATGACTAAGGAGATGAATAAGAATGTCAGGTGGTGTAGTATTATGGTCAAATATGAGATCCTTGGGTAAAATGCATTGTCTTAAGTTTAAACTTGATGACATTTAGTGGACTATATATTACATAGAGGAATGTAGAATGAGCACAAACATGTGATTTGAGAATAATCCTTAAGATGTTGAATTTCAGATCTAATGGATTTAATGGTTGACTCCATAGCGTTAAATTTTTATTGAAATACAAGTATGTAGAGCTTGAATTGAATCCAATAGAGGTTAAGGAGATGGAAGAATAACTAGTATCAAATTCATCAGATAAGTGACCAAATATAGGACATATTGTATGGATGGCGGTGTATTGTCATCCAGGTACATGTAATTTAGCTATTTTTACAAAATATCCTGGACAATGAGGATATCTTTTAATTACAAGTAGATAAATATACTTAAGAAAATTGGGGATCCATGATAGATGAAAAATGAGTATCCTAAGCATGAAAGCATGTGGTGTTCACCCAAATGATTAACTAAAAATTAACTAACCATGTAGTAGGTAGAGGATAGTTAATATAAGTTATGAACAATTGTATTAAAGTAAATAAATAGTAGAAAATAAAGTATGTAAATGATCTAAGTAACTATGCAAAATGGAAATTCTAACCCTAATGTGTAAGAAGGAAGTATGAAAGTACTCAGCTGAATAGAAGATGCTCATGCAGGACAATCTCGCAGTGATGAATGGAATAATCCAGAAGCAAGAATGACCGTGAAAAAGTATCTAAAAAGGATATGGATTTGGAGTATCTAGCTATAATAGAGGGCCTCAGAAAGGGACTGGGGTCACCTATAGGTGCGCTATGGTCTGTAATTTATGGTGACTTGGTCTGTGAAAAAGACTCTAAAACTGAATCTCTGCAAGGTTGGGAGGTGATATGGAACCTTTGACTGTGTTATCATATTAGATTCATCATGTCTCCATTCAGGATGTCATCAAATAATCCAAGATGAAAGTAAAGGACCTGTCAAGGTCCCAAAACAAGAAACAAAACCCTAATAAACAAGAAAAATGCATATGAAGGGGTCTAGACCTACCTTAGTTACCACAATGGTGGAATTATTGACTGAATATTGTACTACATATCAAAACCGAATGTAGTTCTTTGTGCAAGTGTGTTCATGAACATGGCACTAGGTGATCTCTTCTGTCAGTCACATTTTTTGAAGTAGCAAGAAATAACTATGATGTACAAAATTTAATAGAATGTGTGAATGAAATAGAATAGAATCCCTCCCCTTATAAAGTGTGTGATGTAAATATCCTAGTCTTGTGTCTTGATGATGGAGCTATATGGATGCAAGTAATATCAAATGCAATAGATGAATGTAACTCTAGATGGATGATAGTACTAAATGATGGTCAGGTCCCTCATTATGGTATCATACATTTAAATTTTTATGGTTCTCTTGATCTAATTTTGTAAATAACCTTGAAAAGGCCGACCACAAGAAAGATAAAGATCTAAAATGGATAGAAAGAGCCAAAAAAGTGGCAATAAAGTGACAAAAAGGACTGGGGCTAACCCTTGTGTGGACAAGGGTTCCCACGAAGGGTGCAACCCACTAATAATATATGGCATGCCCATGGTTGAGGCTAAAATAACACGGGATGATAGAAGATGACTAGGAATATGGTTACAAGAGATCGATAATGAAGAAATAAAATAAAACAAGATGGCCAAAATACGAGGGTTAATTAATAATTTCTTCAATTAAGAACCTTCTAAATAATAGTATAAGACTGAGATAAATAATCTATAAAGTGCATGATTTTGTGACTACACCGGGAGAAGCATACTCGATAGTTAACACATATGTCTTGACTGATGAAAAATCATGTAATATGCTCAACAAGTTGTTTGTGGTAGTAGGGGTCAATTTTTTTGACAAGGACTATTGCATAAAGAATATGCATAAGGAGATGGATAAACATCTTGAGAAGAAAGATCAAGAAATTTCAAGGTTGAAACAAGAGCTAAAGGAAGAAAAGGGGTAGATGTGCAAGGTGTATAAGAAGATAGAATGCATTGTGGATGCTATCAAAATCAAACTCTTGGATCTTGTTGATCAACTCTAGGATTCTTATGAGACAACACTACATCATCTAGAGGACTTGGTGCACATGCTTAAACTTGAAAATAAGGTCCTCACAATAGATTCCATAGAAGAAGCATTGGTCTGATAAAAGAAAAGTGACAAGGAATAGATCAAAGAACAGCTCATGCAGTATGATGCATTAGCGGTAAAGGAAATGAAGGTGGAGAGGATGAAAAAGTTTGTATATGATAACTGTCAAGACTTTGATAAAGTGGTGATTTTTCTATCTGCTAGAGATGAAACAAAGCTGAGGGATTTCTAGGCTAATAAAAAGAATAATAATGTGAAATGAGAGAATGTGTTGGCCAAGGTAGAGCAGAAGATGGAAGTGATAAACCTTTTGAAAACATTGTTGAAAGATAGATTGAAGAAGCTCTTCCCACAAATTACACAAAGGATGGATGCACTAGATGATGTGGCCAAGTAGCTGGATGGCCTAACCGAAAAACTAAAAGGGAGGATTAATGAATTAACTCATGTGGAGGTTCTTAACATAGTTGATTCCGCAACTTTCAAGGTGATTAAGGATTTGGAAGGGTGGAGATAACTAGAAAAGATATTGGTCAGTGAATTTCCCAACTACTTCCACCTAAGGAGGAATCATTAATTTATTCTTTTACACAAGCCATATTCTTTATTATTCATTATTTGATTCCTAAAGAGTGTACTACTATTCTTCTTGCGTGATAGTTTCTAGTGTTTTTGAGGGAAAACAAAATACTTAGTGTGGGGTAATGTTAGTTTCTAGAATTGGCTAAGTGTTAAGATAGATGAAGGTTGACACGTAGGGACAAACATGCACATAAGATTTTGAATAGCACGTAGGAGGGCGCATGTGGGTAGAAATATGGTTGTGCATGAAACTCTGCATACAGGTAGATTGAGGAGTTAGCCATTTTCTAGGGATAGGCTTAAAAAATAGACTTGGGGTGTTCACAAAGCAATGGATAAAGCAAGGTTACCTTGGTGAGCAAGAAATGACTATTTTTTGAAAAAGTAAATGTAGACCAAGGATTAAAGCACATGTATAGATTTGACTAATAATAGGATTAAAGTAGGATATTATTAGATAATCTATTATTAGCAAGTGTCTTGCATGTAAGTACGCATGGAATTTGTTGGGCACACCAATTATTAGGAAGTGCATGGGTGGTGAAGGGAAAGTCCCCACCCCTATAAATACTTAAATTAGGTCTGGTTATTGGGATCATCATTATGTTAGTGTTATGATGTTTTGGTATGAATGCACACATGATTATGTAATGAGTATTACTAATTTCTGGTTATTGGTTGGTTTTGATGATTAACAGATAACTATGGATGGATTGAAATCATTGATGTAACTGAGTATATGGATGTGTTTATGTAATTAATCTTTTTTATAGTTTATCTATAGTCATTATTTCCTTATTACATGTGTTTCCAAAGTAAATGAATGCAATGGTTAAGGGTTCTTGATTGTTTACTTGATTAAATAGCATTATGGTTATGCATGCCAACATATTGACAAGAAAATATAAATGAGGGACCTGGTAGCTGTACGCACTTTGGGTGAGTATTCAGATCTCTATAAATGAGGTGCCACAAGCATAACGCTCTAGTGAAAATTAAAGACTACAAGTATCGATACCTCAATAGGGTTATTTTCTCTTCTTTGACCAAGGGCCTTAGAAACCTTAGGTTATCTTAGTGTAAGGGTCAATTCCCTTTGGGTATGCGATCTTAGCAATCCTTGTACCCCCTTTGAATTTTATTTTTTGTGTACCGGTATTGGTGTGTCACGTAATGGTTTCCTCGATACCCTAGTTGAACATATGATAAGAGTGCACAATGTCTAGACACATTTTTTCCTACCATACAGTGTCAAGAAGAAATATCCATAATGTGAAATGAATTCAAAAAATACACCCACATAGATATTTATATGCATGTCACTTTGCAACATCACTTAGGAAAAATAAAGGTGTTTTAAAAAATATTCTCACTAGAGAATTCTAAATTTACAATGAAGAAAATCTAGAGCAAGAGACTTAGCATATAAAAAGGTGTTAAAGAGAAATGAGTATATAAGAAGAAAAATTACTAGGGATGTAATATATGCTAGATAGAGTATGAATAATATAGAGAAACATATATTAACAAGATCCCTAACACTAGATCATGTTACTTTCTTACCTTACATTAAATTTTTGTCTAACAAGATCTCAAATATCGTAAACCACCATTACATTAAAAAGTATCTTACCCATGAGAAAAATAAAAAAATTTAAAGTCAACAAAAGACCTGGTGGACCCATGGTTTAAAAGAAAGGTTTGAAAATGGGACCCTTTACATTGGAGAGACATAGAGGTCCATTCAAAATAGGTTCGAGGACCAAATTTTTGATACTTGTCTTGATAAGAAATAAAATATTTATTTGGTTAAACACTCATACGATCCATTTACATTAATGAAACATAGGTCATTTCTTGTAGAAAATGACTATCACAAATGTAAGTGAAGAGAAGCCATTGAAATGGGGAGACAGACACACAACTTGAACATGGATGACCAGATGGGATTTAATATTTCCTAAAGACCCATATTTAATATTTTAAAGAGTATCTTTTCATAAAGAGGGGGTTGTATATAGGTCCATATAACCTTTGGGGCCATATTTACCTTATTTTCAATGATACTACAAGTTTATATTTTATAGATAGTATAAAGGTTTTTATATATAATTAAAGTAGTTAACTTCCTAGGTTAAAAGGTTTTGGGAATTTATTATTTTAGTTTTGTAGTTTTAATCAATGGTTTTCTTGACTTCATCTAGACATGGGAAGGGTTCAAAATTTAGAGGTGGATTTTAAATTATTTAAATTAAAATTTTAATAATATCACTTTTATTGTCAATGACACTTGAAACTACTACCCAGTTTTATTATTTTTTTTCCTTTTTTCCATTAAAACACTATAATATTACACCAGGACATCTATATAAGGATATTAAATTCATACACACATTTTATTTTTGATGATATGTTGTGATTAGAAGCGTGAATTAAAAATCATCATAATTTTTTTTAATCAAAAGCATGTTTACTATAGATTATGGAGTGTTAAAACATAAATCTTATCTCATTATCTATCTTGCAATTTTTCATCCGTTGTAACATTAATACATATAAGTATTACAATATTAATCATAGTTTGAAATATACTAACAACCACATAGTCAAAAATTGATTTTACAAAAAGGAAACACACTTCTCAATATAGACATTTAATTCCATTCATATCAAACCATTAAAATATTTAATTATTACAAGAGTATGTTTTGAATTGGTAATTTTTAAAACTCACACCCTAAGGGAACTTTGCATCAAAAATTATATTTAATAATCTTATTACAAATTCAAACACCTATGCATGCCATAAGTTCATTCATCATAAATTATTTTCAATAATCTATTTACAATTTCAAACTTATAAAATATATAATCAATCATCATCTGATTTACTTTGGATTTCAGATGTCTACTCAATTTGTTCCTAGTATGTATGAATTTATTCATGTCATTTTCAGGTATTTCAAATTTCCACTCCAACCTCTATTTAGAGTCCTTTCCTAGATGATGTTATTCACATGACTTACTACCAAAAGCTAGATGTTCATCTTCATTACATCTTATAATTTCTTAGGCATGAATTTAAAAAAAATTCATTAATTTGATTATTTCCATGATTGAAGTGGCCTTAAGAAAACATGATACAACACTTTTCTATTTTTCTTTCCTTGATGTTATCCACTATGGAAATTTCACCTTTTTATGAACCTCACTCTTAACCTCAATTTCAAGGTAAACATATCCTTCCACCCTACACATTTATATCATCTACAATTCTTTAAATTAGACTATTTAATAAACACTCTTAATGTGACCAACACACCCCTTCTATTTTGGGAAAGAAAATTGATTCCCCCTTTATTCATTAGCTACAAAATTGTGTTTTATATCTCTTTGAATTAACTAAATGCTATATGACTTCACATTATGATTAAAACCATAAAATGATAGCGTAAAAGTTGTTTATAGGCTTAGTAATACTTTCAAAATGTAATCCACATTTTCTTCACATTTAAATCATTATTATTATCTATAAAAGTGCTTTCATCTAGTGTGGTTTAGTGTCTATTATGTGTGAATTCAGAATTTAAAGATAAACCTAAGAGTTAGCTAGTTTTTGGAGTCAAATAGGTTGATGAATTGTAATTGACAACCTAAACTAATGATTTACATTAAACACAAGCTATCAAATTTTACTTCATCAGAAAAATTTGTGGACATTCAAGAATTCAGTGATTTAGTCCACATGTATAGCATCGGTGAAGTGAAAAAAACCAAGTTTGAAAAGATAGAAGTGCATTGATTCTTTACAAATGTCAGGGATCGAAATGAAGGTATGCACAAAGACCAAGTTTCAAAATCCATGGGTGAGTTTGTAGTTTAAAAAATAAAAATTTTAGAAGCGTAAGGGTTATGGGATGAGAGTTAACTGATAATTGAAAAATTTCTAATATTAGTACCAAGGAAATACAAAAAGCCTAGACCATAAGTCATGTGGAATGAGGGTTAACCAAATAGACATACATGTCCAAAACTGTAGACCAAAAAGCATGCACTTTAAACATTATTTAGTCCCAATCTTATACTACTATTTATATGGTTTTTGAGTGAAGAAAGTACTAATCAACCCCCATATTTTGGCCATCTTAATTTATTTTCTTTCATCATTCCCAATCTATTATACCCCCATGCCTAGTCATATTTTGTCATTTCACATTATTCTATCCTTGACTGGGGAACCCATGGGCACCCTGGTCCCACCAGAGGTGTCCTGATCCTTTTCATACTTTCTCACCAATTTTTAGGCTCTTTATAGCCATTTGAGATATTTATCTTTTTGGTGGTCATCCATTTGAGGGTTAATTATGAAATCAGATCAAGAGAAACAAATAAATATAAAGTTATGAGACCATAATGAGGGACCAAGCAATAGTCACTACTATCATCCACCTAGGGTTACATTAATCTAAACCATTTAGAGATCATTTTCATTCATATAGCTCCATCACAAAGGACAGATCTGGTTCATCTATATACACAAGCATATGAGGGAATTCTATTCTATTCCATCCACCATTATACTACATTTTTTACATCTAGTTATTGCTTGTTACTTCATAAAGTGTGAATAGTACAAGAGCACCTAGGGCACATGATTCACACACACATGATAACTACATTTGGGTCTGAAATGCAATGCAACCCTCAGTTAGTAAGCCCACTATTGTGGTAGATGAGGTCAATTCGAACCATTAATTTGCATTCTTCTTCTTTTAGGGTTTTGATAATTCTTTTGGTATTTTTGTAGGTCTTCTATTCATCTTGGATTATTAGTGACACCTGACGCAGTGTAGTGAACCTGATGCGATAGACAATGAAGGTTTCAAATCACTTACATGACCTGTGAAACTCAGTTCTAGACCTTTTTCACATACCAGGGCACCCATTATGTAGACCAGAGCACCCGCAGATGCCTCAGTCCCTCTCTAGGTGATCTAGTCTAGATAGATAGCTTGGATCCATCCTTTTCGAGGCCTCTACATAGTCGTTCATACTTCTTATTTCTCGAGTCAGTTTTGCAACATAGTCATAAAAATTCATCAAATCAACTAAGTCACTTCCACGCTTCTCTTGCAAATTAGGGTTTCTACTTTCACTAGATTAAAGTCTTGGGTCATTTTCCATATTCATTTACTGCATTTATTTACTGTATTTACATGTTGTTTTAGATTATATTAACTAGTATTATTCCACATTTTAGTTAATCATTTTCATGAAATCGACATTTCAAAACTTCTTATCCTACCTTTTCACCAATTAAGGTCTCAGACATAGTTACTAGTGTTGTTGATTTCATGTGCGTGTGCACCCAACATCCTCTTTGCTTTGTAACACCTAGGGATGATCCATCAATCAATGTAGTTACTATTCATCATACTCATCCTAATCTACTTATGGTTCCACCCATGTATATTCCTCCTCCCATTACTCTGACAACCCCTCCCATTGTTTCTAAGGGCTACAACATCATTTACACCTTAAAAATATGCCTAATAAGATATCTCTTTATAAATTGTTTTGTATTGCATCAGATTGTTGTAACACACTAGAAGATTCCCTTTGTACCATTCATATTAAAAGTGATAATTTTGTAGTGGCCTTTGCACATCTCATATAGTCTCTTCATAATTTACCACATGCTATATCTTTCACTAATGATGGTATGTCACCTTGTGCTAAAAGTAATTCGTGTGCTACTTTTCTCATTACTTTCGTTATTAGTACTAATTGCATTAAAAAAGTCCTTATTGATAATGGATAAGATGTCAATTTATGTACTCATTCTCTTTTAAAGAAATTGGGTATTAAAGACAACTTAATTTCTAAGAATTATACCCTCATTCGAGGTTATGATTATACCACTCACGCATGCCAATGGACTATCTCATTACAAATTTGGGTTGGGACTAAGATTTTTCTCACTGAATTCTATGTTATCGACGCATCCTTTAAGTTTGATATATTATTAGGTAGGCCTTAAATTCACATAATGCATGTGGTTACATCTACTATTCACTAACGTGTCAAGTTCTTGCATGATGGCTATGAACATTTTATCATTGCCGATCAAGAGTCATTCAAATAATGTCGCATAGATCCCATTACTTCTATGCCCATTTAACATTCACAACATATTCCATATAGCAATCTTAAAACATATGACATTGGTTAGTCTAGTGTTTCACAATCTCGTCATACTACTCTTAATGCTATAGCTATCTCTACTCACACTACGACTATTATTTCACCTATGGTATCATCTCCTCTTAATGTCCCTTCTCCACTCATTGCAAAACCCTCTATTACTCAATCTATGGTTCCACCTACCAACATACTTGATAGTGCTATACAATATGATGATGTTCACATCGATGATTCTACAGATTCTGATGATGAAGTTGGCACTGTTGAACTTACAGATGAAGCATTAAGACAACTTGACTCCAATGGCCCAAGTGAATATAGGTTCAAGATTCCTCCCTCTACTAATGCCATGGTTCTATACCGAGGGTCTATAAATAGTGTGGGTGCTATTTCATCTTCTCCTCCATGGGTTGTAGCTCCGCTGCCTCCTTTTACATGCACACTATACATCCATAGGTACTTTTGGCAACACATATCTATCAATTCTACTTTCTTAGACACTATTTGTATATGTGACAGTTTGGTTAGGTTTGGAATGACACTTAATGACATCTTACCACCTCTTCATTTACCACATCTTTATCATGGATATTTTCACATGATGGTAACTTATGACTTGGTGTATTTCATTTGATGGCCTTTATCATGCATACCCCTTGTTACTCTCCACTCACACTTGGACAGTCCTGAGTTGACTATATTAGCGGTACAATAGATGATCATCATGCTTTGCTCATATTTCTTATGCCTTTTAGCAATATCCCTATTCATAATGATTCCTCTTCCACTTACACTCCAAATATCTCTCATTGGCATGCTCACGGTTGTCCACCAATCACCTTTACTGATGAAGAATATGAAATGAATATGTAAAAACTCCACCGCATTGGGTTCTCGTATGAACCTCCTCAATCTATATCTTATCAGGGTTTCAAGGCTACTCTAGTAGGTTTCGATCATGACAATGATGATATCCTTGATAGAGGCACATAGTCATCTTCTCTATCATGAAATTAGGGGGCATAACATTTGACACATTCCCCTATTCATTTACATCCTTGCATACTACTACATCACACTCCCAAATTTTGCGCATACCTTATGTTCACATCGTTATCTATACCTTTCATAGTCCTACAATTTCATCATCGCATACATTAAATGATGCACCTTTTTCCTTCACCATCATTGGTTAGTTTATTTCATTTATGTACACTTGGGGGGTACCGCATCTAATAAATCCCACATTCATCTTAGTATCTATCATTTTTTCATTCTCATACATCTATCTCATGTCATACGCATATTCATTCATATGTTGAAATTTTCAATACTTGATAACACTCTTATGCTTCGGTTCACACTTGACTATTGAGGGATAATTACACATAAAACCCACACACTGCACTATATGAATTACATGTTGCATTTGATCACACATCTTGCACCCTACATCATACATTCTATAATTTTTTTATCATTGCATAGTTATAGATCATACATCATACTAGTCTTTACCATACACTTCTATTACCTGCAACACTCACATTACATTCTATGCATCTTACATAACATATATTTAGGATATCTACACATATTACACTACATTCTACACATTGCATAGTTAAACATCATACATATTATTTGGTAGTCACTTATTATCATGCATACTACATTATTTTTTATGCGCTACACTCACTACCCTATGATGCACTTTAGTTCCTTGGTCCATACTCGACCGTTGAGCGTTTACAAATAAAATGGACCTTATCATACTCACACATTTCTCAATAAAACTTCCATCATGTGAAATTTCTAGGTTAAAACATATGTTATAGGCTAAATGGTCAACTATTTTATCATCTTGTAGTGGTATATGCTTTAGGATACATCACCACTCACTTTATTCATCTTGTAGTGGTATATGCTTTAGGATACATCACCACTCACTTTATTCATCTTGTAGTGATATATGCATTAGGATACATCATCAATATTTCGATCATCTTATCGTGATATACGTTTCAGCTATAGGGGTCATGCACACATCATTTTTAGGTCAGCTTTCATCAATACACATGCACAATCATCACAATGCATTAGATACAACACACACTTTGCTCATTTCCTGATGATGTACTCTCATTTATAGTTCATTCTTGTTTACTGAGGGGGAAACCAAATGAACCTCACCACATACATTTCCATTCACTCAGGGGGCATGCGGCTCCTATTACTCTATTTTTCATTCCATTCCATCCATCCACATCATACTACATATCATGGTTACTTTTACTCTTTCTTACTTTTTCTTGTTCATGGTTGATTATTACACATGCTAGTTAGATTTCTTGTATGTTATTTATCTATATCATCCACACATGTGTGTTCACATATTTTTATAGATATGATCATAAATATAGGTCTCTTACACTCAACATGGATTCTCTCCTTTTACCCTTCCTTCACTGGTCATTGGGGCCATCCAAATTTGTCTCTCACAGGTCCTATTGTTTCATTTTGTACTTAGCACTTTACATTATTTGGTTTTACATGATTTTGACATGTTTGTTATCTTTCTAACATGCTAACGGGTGCTTCATGTGCATCATTTGTTATGCAAGGATATGTTCTTCCATACTTGTTTGTTACATTTTCTGTTATTTTTTTCTTTTGTATGCAGGCCTTGCCCTGTGTTTGGTGTGCACACTTGTTTATTATATGCGGACATTATGGCCGTGTATGTCTTGTAAAATTGTGAGTGGTGTCCCATGTTTACAACCTGATTTGGTGGCTTACATTATCTTGGTGGCCTTGTATGTCTTTTATGTCTTGCAAAATTAGTTACCTTCTATACACTTTAAAAAATCTTTACATGGGTTGGTCATTCAGTTATTGGAGCCTGATTCCATTCAAGCACAAATCTTCAAGCCCTCCTACATCTAGATGATGAACACACACAACCACAGTACAAGACAAGTAGCTGTTTTCCCTTCTAGATCATTGGAATATTCACAGGAACACTCTGGGAGTATTGCCGCAACACTAAGCATAAAAGTTCTTCACGGATCAACTACTATCATCCTCCACCTCCCAATATCTGCAAGACATCAAGTAGGTATTGTGATCCTAATCATTTTACTTATTCCTTTTATAGATCTCTAGTTTCTTTTAGTAGTTTATTTTCCTCTGTTGCTTGTACATCACCTTCCTCCCACCAACCCACTATTCTACCATCCCAAGCCTTTTCACCATTTTAAACCTCCTTATTAGTATCCTTGAGTATTCTAAGCCATATTACGACCCAAACCATACTAACATCACTCTTTGTGAAATCACAAAGAGCCTAAAAACCTATGTTTAACAATTTACTATAAAATTACCCCTACCGACGTTGGTCACCTTAACTATTGTCAGTCTCCCCTGTTTACCAGTCATTTTTTTTTCTACTTAACTTCACCAAATTACCCCTAATATCACCTAAAATCCACCCAAACCTTACTAGATACCTTTGTGACCTTCCCTAACACCCATGTGACCTATCCCAACCAAAAATAAACCTTGTTCGATGCTAGATTAGTTTAGATTTCAATACTTTTCTTAATCTAGTTTGTTGATAATGTTTTGAGATACCTAAATCAAAGTCTTAGCAATAGGATCTTTATTTCTCATATTTAATTTCATTGATTTGATAAAAACAGAGGATTGACATCCATTCTAGGAAGCATCATGCTTCCCGAATCTAGCCTTGCTAGGTAGTCCTCTGACTCTTACTATTTAACATTATTTTGTGGGCTTGTTTTGTATCTATAGGTAGTTATTCCCAACAAAAATGATTTCTCCACTATCAGCTTGGATAAAGTCAGTAATGCGTGCATTCAACCTTCGACCAACATAATCACATGTATTCCTCCTTGACCGTTACCTTATCTTTTTTATCGTACAAATTATTTGGTGAAACATTTTGGCATGCACGATGGGACACATTAGAGGTTCTTTTGCATTGTTCATTCCTAGGTGAAATATTGTGTGCCTATTTCCCTTTCAAAGATTTTAGAATAATTTTTCTCCTTTTGAATGTTCTCTCTCTTTTACTTGTCTCATTGACACTTGTATTTTGGACTAAAAAGAACAATTCTTTTTTATTTTTTATATTGCATAAGTGAAAGACATACTCTTTCCTATTCACGATTTCTCTCATCAAATGTCATTATGGATTTGGGTCTAAAATATTTACATATCATTGCTAAGTGTTGCATTTGTAGCTCATTTACAATTGTGGGCAACCTATATGCTGGAAGTCATGCCAAGCTGATGGTTGAAAAATTGAATCATAGTGCACACTTTATTATCTACACCAAACTACTACAAATAAAGTACTCAATTTCTTAAACAACATCCTACCTAGAAGAAATTGTCAATGATCATATGATCAAAGGATTGAGGGTGGGCTCTAAAGTGGGTTTTCTGTCTAGTCATTATCTCAAAGTAATAACCTCCCTTGCCAAAACTTACCTGAAACTATCCTTAGTTGTTGGATTTTCATAGGGATCCTTTTATCAAACCAAAAAATCTACTCTATTCATAAGGCAGTCCTAAATGGCATAAGATGGAACATAAAATCCACCACATAGGATTTCGTGTTTCTTAGTTTTTTCTTGATATGTGTTTTGAGGTGTGAGTTTTTTTCTTTATTTTTCTCTCCCTTCACACTCCATAATCATAGTTGGTGCATTATGTCTCTTTCTGAGTGTGTTAGGGTCAATCATTGTCATACTTAGGTTTCTAGGTTGGTCTTTTATTTGATCTAAATCACTAAATTCACCTTTATCCATCTTTTCACAAATTTCATAGTTATCGGCGCTGGTCTAGCGACCGTCATCAGTTTACTCATCTAACTGTCATCGGTTTACTGACCGTTGTCAGTTTCCTTCTATTTTGATCATTTTTAGCCAAAGTAACATTCATCAAATTTTTGTTCTTTTTGGGGTTTCCTCAGTTACCTCACCATATCTGTATCTTTGAAATCACTGTCAAAGTCTAGATTTGCTTCATTTTTATCATTTATTGCCACATTTACAAATATTTTGATTTTCCATAGTAACCAGTATCGATCCTCTAACTTTCATTGGTTACCCTCTATCACCGACACTGGTTACCCAACCACCATCAGTCATTGGGGTTGAGATAAAGGGGAAATTTTCACTCCAAATAATCACAATACAAGATAAGGAAAGAAAAAATAAAAAATACATATATTTTTATAAAAAATAATCACTTTTTTCATCCCTCCCAATCTTTGGTGGTGAACCCATGCTTCTTACTATTAGCATGAGGCTGTGAGAGGATGAAAATTCCCTTACTCACCTATTTTTTTCCTTGGTTATGAGCCCATAATTCTTAATGGTAGCATGGGAAAAGATGCAGGGGGTCATGTAAAACAAAAAAATACATATATTTTTATTATAACTAATCACAGTTTTTTGTGCCTCCCAATCTTCAGTGAAGAGGCCATCCTTTTTACTGGTAGCATGGATAGGAAATTAGCAATATTCCCTTACTTGCCTACATTTTGTCCTTGGTGATGGGCCCATGCTTCTTATTAGTAGTATGCGGCAAGATGTAGGGGGTCATGTAAAATAAAAAATATATACATATGTTCTTATTACAAATAATTACATTTTCTGTCCCTCCTATTTTTTGGTGATGAGTCGATGCTTCTTATTGGTAACATGATGTTGGGAAAGGAGGAATATGCCCTTACACACCTACATTTTTTACTCAATGATGAGACCATGCTTGATACTAGTAGCATGGGGAAATATGAAGGGGATTATGATGATAAACTATTAAAAAAAAGAAAGAAAAGTGATTGAATAGTTAAATTTTCCAAGAAAATGAGTTATATGCTCATGTTAGGAGAGATAATCATTACTTAACCAGATCTTTCCAATCAATAGGACATCCAAGAATCTAAGTCTAGTCAAGGATTATAAGTAGAAATCATCTTAAATTTGGTTATTAATCTTGATTGGGGTTGAGTTGTAGGTTTTTGAATAAGTATTTATCAAATGTGTTGTCTTTTGATCATCATTCTTATTCACACATATTTCTTGGCTCTCAATGATGATCCCTTGCATCTTACTTGTTGTATGGGGTCAAGAATAGAATGAGATAATCCTATCATCATATCATTTTCAACACATTTTTCCAGTGGAATGGAATCTCTAAACATTGTTTGAAACATAAAGTTTCATAAGTATAAATTTTAACCATGTGTGTAACTATATGCAATCATTTCTTTTATCATATTACATTATCATCCAAAACATTCATTCAAAACTACAAAAACATAAAACATTCCTAACCATATAAGAGTGCACAAACGAAGTAAATCATAAACACATAAATTTGCAAAGGGATGTCAACATACATACATACATACATACATACATACATATATACATACATACATACATATATATATATATATATATATATATATATACATACATACATACATACATACATACATACATACATACATATATATATATATATATATATATATATATATATATATATCTGTTTGTCAATGTTTTAGTACATTTCCATTGCACTTGAGGACAAGTGTTGTCAAAATGCTCAATCATAAGACAAAAATAAAAATGATATACACACAAAAATAAAATAAAATAAATGAAACTAAGCGATAAATACACTCTTCCTATCCATGTCTTTAAGATCCTTATGACTGCTTCATCTACAAATTTCCTAGAAATTATCCTCAAATAAATTTAAAACTTAATATCCATAGCCTAAGATAAAAAGACAAACTGATATGCAGATTTCTCAACTTCTGCCCTAGTCTTCTAACACTTCATGCATGGATTTTGAGGCAATGGGCTCCTTTTTTGGAAGTTAGGCTAGATATTTTCCCCAGTGCTTGGGGTTTTTTTTATAGTTTCTTTTACTTCAGCTGCGGATAGGGATCTTATTTTTGGGAAAGTATGGGATTTTGAATCCCATATACTTCTAAGGAAACCATGGTTTCCTTTATTTAACCCAGACTCAAATTCCTTCCATGTTAAACTGGTGTGGATTCGTCTTCCATATCTACCTCTCCAATTTTGGTTATAGAGATGTTTAACCACTATTGACAATACTTTAGGGAAATGTTTATCTATTGACCCAAAAATTGATGATTTTGAGTGAACTACGTATGCTAGAATCTTAGTTGTTTTGGATAATTTTGTTGATTTCCTTGCCGCTATTGAACTCAAAGTGAAGGATCGAACTTGGTTACAAAATATAGAGTATAAAGGGTTTCCCTTTAGGTGTAGAAATTAATTTTCTCTTGGTCATCTAGCTTTAAATTGTCACCTGATAAGAAAACATGGTAAAGGCAAAATCTCATGGTTGAAGAATTTTAATCCTAGAAACTTGGTTATGAATGATCCTTTAGATGGTGACTTAGTTTTTGATCCTAAGATTTTGGCTGATCTAGAAAAGGAGGATGTTTTTACGGTGTCTCAAAATCTCAAGGAATAAACTAAAGTTTTGATTCCAACCCATCTTGAAAATGTAAATCCAAATACATCTGAGGATTGGATTGTTGTGAGAAGGAAGAAGAAAGGGGATATCTCTCCCCTCAAGATACAGTTAAGATCCAAAGGGAAGGGTTAAAATCTTGAGATAGTTGTTGGTTTTTATGTTGTTGTTGGTTTATCTTTTTTCCACTGGTAGAGGTAGCTTTGTTTGGTCTTCATTGTTTTATCTTTTTCTCCACCTTTTGTATGGGGTAGGGCCTCCTTAACCATTTTTCACCATTAATAAAAAAGAAAAAATCTCTCATTTATAACCTCTTCTTAAGCCCCACTTCTATTGGGTCAATTTTCATCATTTCTAAATACTCGCCGATTTGACTATACTCATGAATTAAATAGTCGCCAAAAATCTAGAGCTCTAAATTTAGAAAACTTGTAATATGCAAATGATTTCTAAAAATAATGTAAATGACATATATAGAACATATTTATAATTTATAATTTTTTTGAGTGAGTGTATATAGGGATGGCATGCATGAGGCAGGTAGACTTATCACCCCCACACGAATGGTACACAATCTCATTTATTTATTTTTAAACTTTTGTCAAAATTTCTTTATAATTCACTTGATTCTTATGTTTATTTTGCAACTAGTGGGAAGGCTTGGCTAAAATATAATAAACATGTGGTCAGATGAGGTAAAATTTATAACCCTCCCATTTGAGAGTGCCATTCTTAAAAATCACGTTTTAGCCCATTTCTACCTAAAACGTTCTTTTAAGGGGACAATATGTAGGCACCCAAAAATTACATAGTGCAATAGAAAATGTGATATGTCTCATATGATGATGAAAACCTCTTCCAAGGTAAAAATGAGATCTAGAACCCTTTCTTTATCCTTTTCATCCCTCCTTTACTCACATAAATCTTTCTAATTTTCCCCTACACTTCAATTTTACTTGCAAGATAATTTTTTAGATTTTAGTATTATTTCTTAGCAGTGGTTGTGCAATCGTCACTTACCAAAGAGAGGTGGTTATAAAAATGCCACGGTGGTTACATAACCGATGTGGAGGTTGCGTAACCACCCCTCTAGAAACAACATAAGTCCTGTCACCATCCAGTTAACAATTAAAACCTATTTTTTAAGTGTGTTGTTATTTCAGGAGTGATATTCTCACTCGTTTCTAAATTGTTTGGCCTATTTTTGAACTCATTGGAATCATATTGATTTCCTATTCTTGTTTGGCTAAATTTAGAATGTTGACTACCCCTCATTTGGATTATTTTTCACTTCTTAATCAACAAGATGAAGCATGCTCTAGACTAAGGATTTCATAGAATGCCAACTCATTTAGGACTATGAGCCATAAAGCTCTTCTTCAAACCAAAAATTCCAAACTTCACCTTGTTATAGGATCACATAAATCTCATGAAACATCAATTTATGACTCCCCCTATGATCATACCATCCTTGTATGACTTCCTAACAAAAAAATAAGTTTTTACCTTGGTCTCATATATAATTTTTTTTTATAAATGTGGAAGAGCATTTCCAAGAGAGAGTGGCCCACATTTTTGGCTGTAAGACAAAGAATTTTCCTAACTCCTATTTGGGAATGCACCTTATTCACAAAAAACTGAATCATTCCATCTTGAACACCTTGCTTGAGAGAGTTTCCAATAAGTTGTTTACTTGGAAAGGAATTCTCCTATCTCAAGCGGGTAAAATTCAACTTCTCCAAAGCTCTCTTCAAGGTCCAATCCATGTCATGTCCCTTTTTTGGATTTTGGGTAATATTTTTGAAGCTCTTAAAAAAATTTAAAAAGTGTTTTTGTGGGCAGGGGTCGAGGAGAAGTTCAAATTTCCTCTTGTGGCCTCAGAAAAAGTGACCAAGCCTAAGGATTGTGGGGGACTGAGATTAAAAAATATGAAACTCATGAATGAAGCTCTTGTGGATAAAGCTGGTTGGAGAGTGATAAAGGAATAAGGATCATGGATTGATATTATCAAAAGGAAATATTTAAGGAATATTGGCAGAATAGAGACTTTCTTTTTGTAGGACAATATACCTAAGGGATTATTTTTTTGGAATTATTTTCTCTCATCTAGGGAGATGCTAAGCAGGGGGATTAAATGGAATATTGTGAAAGGAGATAGAATTTAATTTTGGAGGGATTGTTGGATCTCTGATAACCCCTTGTGGAGGATGATTTTGGGAGAACTGTGGTGTGGTTTTTTGAAGACAATGGTAAATTTTGGGTTAATGACTATTGGAGTTTCTCCAACAATATTTCTCTTTGGGAGAAGGTAGTTCCCCCTCCCAACTTCATTAGAGACACTCAAGTTTTTGATGACCTCAACTCAAAGTTAAAAAACATGTATATTCCTCTTTTCAAACAAAACGAGGAATCTATTATTTGGAAGGAAGATGATTTTGGAAATTTCTCTATTAAATCTACTTATCTTCTGAACTTAAGAATTCTAGCCAAAAAGATTACTGGAGTAAAATTTGCATAAAATAAATTTTCCCTAAAGTTAACATTTTCCTATGGTTAACTACTAAGAATAAAATCCTCACTGTGGAAAATTAGATGAAACGAGGAATGCTTCTCCCCAATAGGTGCGTCCTTTGCAAAAAAGAGGAGGAAAGTGTCAACCACCTCCTCATCTCTTGCCCCTTTACGCAAGGGGTGTTGTCTAACATGTTGGATCTTTTCAAGGTCCAATGGTTCTATCTTAAGTGCATTAAAGAATGCTAGTTATAATGGGATTTCCCTTTGAGGTATCCCTTTCTTATGGCTACTTGTAAACGGCCTTGCCACACTTCTTTTGGAGATTATGGAAGGAAATAAACACCCTCATCTTTAGAAATCAGAATGCCAAATTCAGAAAGGTCAGTTATGTGATTATTTCCTCAATTAAAGAGAACTCCAAACTCATTGAGGTGAAGCCTAAAAGGTCTACTTCTAGTAGAGAAGAGGAAGTGCTCAAAAAATTCTCCTTCATTTTGCCTCAAGTCAATTTTTTGTCCACTAAAATTTAATGGTCCAAACCTGAGAGGGGAAAACTAAAACTTAATTTTGATGGGACTTCTAAAGGTTATCCTGGATTGGCTAGTGGAGGTGGCTTAATTAAGGATCATAATGGGGATTGGATCTTATCCTATGATGGCCCTTTGGGGACTCAGAGAAACAACTGTTGCTGAAGCTTAGGCCCTTCTTTGGGGTGTTAGTATTGCAAAGGAGAAAGGGATTAAACATATCCATATTGAGGGGGATTATCTTCTCATTTTAAATGCAATCAGTAAGATTAGTCACAATAATTGGATCTTGGGAAATATTATTAATGATACTAAAGAACACCCTTAAGTACTTTGATTCCCATATTATTACTCATATACCTCGCATACATAATGATTGTGCAGATAGTTTGGAAAATGAGGGTGTTCAAAATAATGATTACAAGGTTTGAAAAAAGGTTAGGTCATACCTATGCATATTAATGATATTATCAATCATGAAAAGTTGTAAGCACTTCACCTTAAGAAGTGCGAGGGAGAATAATGGGTTAATTTTCCAACATTGCAAAAGTTTGTTTGGCTTAAGCTACTTTTGGGAAGATAAGTCTAATTTAAAAAATTACAGAGCTCAAAGTGTTATGCATTGTCTGGTTGCCAAGGGTGGTGATAGAACCAGAGTCCAGCCATCCAGCCATGGGCATATTTTGGAAGATAAGTCCATGTGGGACCTTGTTTGAATTGGGGGTGTTAGGAAATTTATCACAAAAATCCAAAATCATGACCCCTCGCTTACTATGGAGTTTAGAATGGCGTGGAAGGAAGGGAAAATGGTGATTTGTGGTATGGAAATAGAAATTTCAAAGGATGCCATTTCCTATGCTACTGGTATGGACATGGAAGGTTTGAAAATATTGAAGGATAGGAATAGAAGAGAGTATGAAATCAATAAATTATTTTTCAGAAAGGAAACTTTTCATTACTTCACCAATGGTATTGCTCATACCTACATTCCTAGGGTGTGGAGAGAGGTATGCCTACACATCATGAAATATCTGACTCTTGAGGGTAAGTATCTCAAGATATATACCCACCACTTGTTATTTCTAAACATGTTTAGACATAAGAAGTTGCTTAGTATTCCCTTCTATATTTTTATGTCTCTGATGAACTCAGTGAAGGATTTTCAATGGAATAAGGTGGAGTCTCCCATCCACAAGGGTATCATTCTTCTCCTATTTTGCAATGGGAATCTAGCCCAGGATAAACAAATGCCCCCTATCGAAGAGGAGGAGGACATAACCCTAGCTGAGTGTCTATCTAAAATGAGGGAAGGAAATATGGATCCTAAGTAGATGGGTGATGGGAAGAATAGGGAAGGGATGGAAAACTAGGAAGCTGGTCCATCGAAGGGGAAGGATAAATTTACCTTGGAAGGAGAGCATGGTATTGATATGTGGAAGAACAAAGTTTAGTACTTGGATTTGGTTTTCCAGGTCCTAGAAGAGACCAATTTGGTGGTGAGAAAAGGCATGATTGATAGTATCAAAGCCACCAAGAAAATTTTCTTGGCCCATAACAACATCCGTGAGGATATCAAGCAGTTGGATTCCCTGGTTTATGAGTTGGGAGTTTGTTTGGATGCCATGGAAAAAGATAAGCGGAAAAGGAGGTGGATCAATTTTGATGAAGAGGAAGAGGAGTCTAAGGAGGAGAAGGAGCTTGAGGAGGAAATTGAGGAGGGCATCAAGGAAATCAGATTCTAGCATGAAAAAGGAGACTAGGGAGGATAATCCCTCCAAAAATAAAAAAAAAGTAAATCTATCTAGTAGAACTTCTTCCGAACTATCTGCAGACTTTCGGGGAATTTTCTCTATTTTTTTCATGTTTTATGGCTTAATCTCTCATGCTCATTGTTTCTTTGACCCCCTTCTTGGTTTGGAGTTAAGCTTGTTTAACTCTGGGGTTCCTTTTCTTTTTTGTCTCACTTTGCTTCTATCATGATGTAATCTTATGTACTTAGCCTCTAGGAGCCTACTACTATTTTTTACCCTATCTAATAAAAAATATAATGTAAATGGATCAATAATAATACCTCTATCCTGAATACTTTTTCAGTGTTGATAGCCTCCTTTACATGATATTATAACTTACTTGGTCATATAGTTTTCTCCCCCTAACAATATTTTTACAAATACCAATACTCTGTAATACTATTCCTTTTTTTCACCTTATTCTCCTAATGAGGATCAATCTTGGCTCCCCCTGCTTCAATAAACCTCATAATCATTTAGCTCATCATTGCACAATTTCACACTCTACAATATCTTGTCATGATGCAAACGATCAGTAATAATAATCCTGTAATACTCCTATATTTAATTTCCCATGGATATAAGAATTCTAGCTACCCCTCAACACGTGCATTCATAGAAGACACCATGACTCTTCAAGAACAACCTACAATAGTCATATAATTATCCTTGAAAGATTGTATCAACTTAAGGAAGACATAACTCCAAAACATACCTTTAGATTTCAAAGCTTCTACAAAATATCCATGGACCTATATCAAGATTAAAAACCTTATTTAAACTTGGATAGCCTTCCAAACCATCTAGAATCCACATATCCATGTTTTAGACACCATTTCAGACCCCATATATCTACATATAGGCCTGTAACCATGCATATCAACTGAAACATTTAGCCTTTTGTCTCACACATTTCTAATCATGCTTATGCTACTCCATACCTCTTCCAAGATGTAAAAATACTCTTGATACACCTCAAACTTGAATCAAGAACAAAATATACACCCTATAGGCTTAGTTAACTCATGAATATTCCTAGAAATAAGTATTTCACCTTACATCTAATGGTCTGATCAAGTCATCATACATGATGAATGACTTTCTTCATGAATCTAGCACACTAGTCAAGCAACATCACCTAAAACAACTTCCTCAAGAGCATAATGATCAGTCTTTTCCAATGTGATAGTAATACTAAGACTTCAAATTACAAACTAATCATGCCCCCCTTAACATCATTCTTCATAAGGATGAAATTTTCTCTAAGAATTCTATTAGAGACATCCTAAAAAATGAGGTGTCTAGAAACACAATATAAGGAGGTTGCATGACATCTTAGACATTTGAGAGTCACCGTTTCCTTCTTCTTCCTGATCAGGGTCATGCAATTCTTCTTTCTTTACCTCAACATCTACTTTAGGTGGTATGACATTTCTCACTCTTTGCTCCCACAATCTTCCTTTCCTTTTGTATTACATTTTATAACTTTGAAACCTCTTGGTTTGTATTTAAGGACCATAATAATCCCTAGAAATATGTCCAACCTTTTTGTAGTTATAACACACAATTGCATTGTTATCTCTAGAGCCTTCATTCCTCTAATTCTGACTAGATGGTTCATAGAGATAGTGCCTAACAATATGACCCTTTTCTTCATAGTTGTAGCACATTACATTACTTTATTTATAATCTCTTCTATCCCTCCATGGGTGGTAATATTTGAAAAACCTCCTACACTATTTTTCTCTATGCTCAAGTCCATCACAAGTATAACAATAGCCATTAAAATATCTTTCATACCTTGATGCAGTAGGTTTCTTAATTGAATTTTTATTCACATTGTCTTTGAAGTTGATCTCGTCCTACACTTATTTGGTGCTTGGAAATTCAATATCCTTATTTGGAAAATTATATTCTTTCATTATTTATTTTCCTTTGTGATCATCCTTAAATCCCAAACCTCTTTTGTCTTTTACAGATCTATGACTGTCCAAAATTTCATCAAGATTTTTGGTTCTCTTCTCAATTTTTTGGAATGATCTATCCTTATTGGATGCTTTAGACAACTCTACCCTTAGGAACATCATATCTTCTTCAATTTTAGTGCATTCATTCTTTTTGTCTTGGAGGTTTGTGACTAAGAAAGTTATCTTTTCTTCTAACATTTTGATTGTATTATCTAGCTTATATGTTTAATACCAATTCTTTTCTTCAAGTTCATGAATCTTACCTTCATATTATTTGACTAATGTGTTCATATTATTGTTTCTCTTCTCAAAATGCTTCAGCTCAACTTGAAAAAAACTAAGCTCAGTTTATATGTCATATTCTTCTTATTCTATCTTAGAATGCATGCATTATACACTAAACACTATGGATTATTTTGTATTATAGCTTATAACATCCTTTGACATGAAAAATACCTCATTACCAATACCATCATTCTTATATTTTAAATCATATTATTAATCATCATCATAGCTGTTAGCTTCAAATGAAAAACTTTATTTATTTGAGTAGAATCTCTTCTTAGAATTCTTCTTTCTATCAAACCTCTTAAAGTCATTTTTAACTTTGTCAAACATGTTATCCTTGTTGTCATAATATTCACCACTTTATTAATCCCCATATTTTTTATTATGAGGGAACTTGGTATGAAAATGACCTTCTTTCCCATAATTATAGAATTTGGAAGGAATTTTACCTTTATACTTACTAGAGCCAACCTTCAGTCTTCTAGAAATTATTGCAAATAATTCATCATCATCAATTTCAGGGGAGACATCATCATCCTTTTTCTTCTTTTATTATTTCTTCATATTAGTCTTGAAGGAAATCTCTTTCTTAAGTAGTTTAGAGTAAAAAATCATCATCTCATATGCAATGAAGATTCCATGTAACTTATTCATTATCATGACATTAAAATCCTTAGCTTCCTCAATAACAGAAACCTTTGAGTCAAAATTAGGAGTGAGAGTTCTTAAAACCTTTTGAACCACTTCTTTTTCTTTTACTCCTTCACCTAAACCTCTCATGGACTTAACAACTTGATCAACTCTAAGTAAATATGAAGAAATTGTTTCCTCTTCTCTCATCCTTAAGCCTTCAAACTGATTTATGAAAGTTTGGATATTTCCATCCATACCTTGGAATATCCTTCGTAGATGAGATGAATTTTCTCTCGCATAGTTTAGGCTGAGGTATAGGGAATGACCTTCACAAGTTCTGATTCAGCTATACCACACATGAATTCATTGATCACCCTAGAATTTTAACTGCTAAGCTTCTTATCTACAATTTTGGTTAGAGGAGTTTGTGGAGATGAATACCAATCTAAATTTTTTTCCAAATTTCAGACCCTAAGGACATGATATTAGTCCTCATCCTGATGCTCCAAAATGCATAGTTTGTTCCATAAAAAAAGGGAGCCTTGTTAGAAGAAGTTTCACTCTATTGACTTGCCATTTTAATAATTCAAAGAATCTTATTCAAGAGATTAAAATTCTTCAAAAGGCCATGCTTTGATACTAATTATTGCAAGCACAATGGACTAGTGGGGGGTGAATCAATCCATTAAAATATTAACTAATTATATTTAACTTGTATGAACAATTAACCATTCAAGCATGTATTTATGTGAAATTAACAACCGGAAATAACCATCCACAAGAATATAATTAAGAGAGAGTACACATGAACACAATATGTAAGTGGTAAAACCTCAAGGGAAAGAAAAAATACTAAACCTTTTGATTATATTACACAAACCAAAAGACTTGCATGGACATGACCCATCACACAAGATTCATTTAGTGAAGCAACCACTTTACAAGAAACACCCACTCCTAAAAACCGTTGGCGATATTACTAAAAAAAATGACTTGTATGAATATTACTTATCACACATTTTTTTAATAGAAGACCAATGATGATAGGATGCTCACATAATTGATAGTGATCACAAATTCATCTTATACAACTCAAAACCTTCTTCAAACACACTCCTACTTCGCTCAATATTTATATTTCATGGGATGATTAGGAAAATTTCCCTTACACACTAGATATTCAACAATCCTCAAACACTGAAAAACTCTCTTAGATCTGACTTGATTCCCTCATTCTTCTTTCACACTCACAACTAGCTTGTACTTTTTCTCTCTCAGCACACTAGTCACAAATGACCAAATACATGCACTTTATATACTTGAAATACACATTAAATGACAAAATTTTGGCCAATAACATCAATTTTGGTCATGGAAAACAAAAAAAAAAGAAACATACTCATATAAATTCACATAAAATACCCATATGCGCTAGCAATGCATCAAGACAACCAACAAGCACAACTTGGCCTAAAAGGCTAGTTTCTCCTTCACTGAGAACTCTAAGAACTCCAAGGGCTTCATATAGATTTTTCATGCCTATAAATTCCCCAAAATTTTTAAAAAAATACTCACAAAATCCTTCAAAATATCAAGGAACCTTTCTTCACACATTTCTCTTATAACACCTTATAGTAGGGTTGTTTCTTACTCAAATTAGGCACCTCCAAGAACTAGTCTCCAATAATGAAGACCAAAGCCACATAAAAAGTAAAAAAAATGGAATGTTACCTCTAAATGGAAATAAGATAATATTAAGATCATCACAAAACATTCTAGACCTCACGAATACACCAATATGGCTAATAGGACAACTTCTCCTCTTCAACAACATAAACTTCCCAGAAATCAATTTTAAACACTCAACCTTCTTGTACCCTTGTTGAAACTTTTTAAAAATTATAAATACATGAAATAAGATTAATTTTAATTTATTTTAACTCTCCAATGGTTATCCATCATCAGATAAGCTAGGATATTGGTCTTTCAGACCGATCTTCAGACAAAACCCCTGTAGTCTTGAACTATTCAATCTAGGTCAACTTGTGACCTTCATCATGCAACATCGATTAAATTCCAATTCTCAACCAATAGATCCAAAAAATCCTATGACATGTATAAAATACCTCCAATTTCATCAAACTTCATCACAAAGACCAAAAGTTCTCAAACACTTCCATTTTCTAAGACTACTGAAATTGTCCTTTTAGCCCAAAAATAAGTCAACATATTTTTACCTGCTTAGGTCATCAAATGGCCTCACCAAGATATTAAATCACTTAAAACATGTATAATTTATCCCAAAAAACATAGAACATAAATTTATCCATAGGGTCTAATGGAAAACCTAATATTAAAACCTTCTTTCTTGAAAAACATGCAAATTTGGGTGGGCTCCACTTATTGTTATGACCTAAAACCACCACCACATTAAATATATGAAAGTCTTCTCCATCCTCCAATCATAAAATTATATGATCTAATTAATTTTGGCTCAATTTTTTTTCCTCCATTGCTAGTAAACTAGGGTTTCAATCTCATAAAAAATAACTTAACTTCTTAACAATCATTCATAAATAGTAGTATCTCATCTGATATCATTCCAAAGTTTATATCTTCTTAACTCCATGAGTAAACATACCTGAAAGTATCAAGGTCCTATATAAACATCACACGTGCCAACCAAGAATGTTTCTCTAACTTCGAGCTAAAAACATACATTCTTGAGCTTGATAGGACTCAAAACACCATCTCTTTAAAATTTCTAATCATTTTGACTTGAAATTTTTCACAAACCTCTAAAAAACCTTATTTCATCATATCCAATCATCATATTTTCATAAATATGTCTGCATCTTCACAACTACTATGACTTTTATGACTAGGCATTGGGGTTTTCCTAGTTCAGGTCACAACCAAGTGTTTTAACACAATAACCATGCATAAAACCACTAAAAACTACATCTACATGTTGAATATAGTGTGACATACCTTCCTGAGTGTCTCCAAGGGCTCACAGACTTTTGAAATTGACTATTGTACACCAATAGGCCACCAAAAACTAGAATTAGGTCTATTTTTAGGCCTATACATAGTAGATAAATACCATAACTATTATTCCAAGATATCCAAAGGACATAACACACTTGAGAAAACATGTATCACACCTATGCATGCCATCATGGGATCGCATATCTTTGGAACTCACTCTAATTCTCTATTTGGCCTCCAAGCACCTAGACTAGGTCTAGATGATCACTTGAAAACCATACTTCACCTTGTATCTACACGCTAAGACTCACATGAGTGTCTCAAAAATAGTTCCTCATTCTCTCCATAATTTTACCATGCTTATTAAGCCACCATGAAAATAAAACTATAATACTCATACACACCTATACATCATACACCTTTTTAATTAATGTGTATATATTTTACATCAATGACTACACTAACTCACTCATGCCAATAAAAAATCTTTGTTGGTTTAGAAGGTGTTGAGATATGTCATTCCTAAGTTTGATCTTAAAGTATTAGCTAGAGATGAAGATAAGGATATGAGTAATTTGGTGATGTATGAAATTCATGGAAATGTTGACTGCTTATGAGATGATGACATGTGTGGATAAACCTCCCAAGAAGGAAGAAACCTTAAAATTTGAAAAGAAATCAAAAGGTAAGAATATATTGGATGATGATGTTTTAGACATTGATGATGATGAATTTATTGCTATATTTTCCATGAATTTCCAAACAATTTTATAAAATTATAAGGGTAATCTTCCCTTTAAGTGTTTCAACTATTGAGAGATTGGATGATTTATAAACAAGTGTCCTTACAAGAATAAAGGAAAAGAGCATGATGATGACAAGAAGTCCCGAAGGCATGATAGGATTAAAAATAAATTTAGGAAGTTTGAAGACATGAAGAATTCCAAGAGAAGCTTCTACTCTAAAGAGGATTGTATCTCATCAGAGGTAAGTAGTGAAGATTGTGTTTCTAATTCTGATTTTGAGTTTGATCATGAAGATATTGACAATGAAACCTTATTCATAGCTAAGGTTTTTTGGAGTTCTAAAAATTAAGGTTTCATACATGGAGGCTAATTTATGCATTTAGAAGAAGAAGAGGTTGATCTTGATACTAAATTTACATGTATTCAATAAGAGTTGAATCATGCAGAGAAGAAGAAAAAGAAACTAAAGGAACATGTTAGGGAATATGTGGAAAATATTCATCTTATTGAGGTGAAACATTGGAATGAAAAGTATGATGAGATTATCAAGAAATTAGAAACCCAAGTAAATAATGTAATAGAAATCCTAAAATCTAACGAAGAAGTGTGCGTCAGGTATGAGAAAGAGATTGATTCTCTAAGGGATGAGTTGACTGAAGTACCTGGAAAGGTAAGATGATTTAAGAGATTTGAGAACAAATCTAATGATCTAGATGATCTCTTAGATAATTAAAAGTCTGCAGGTGATAGGATTAGTTTAGGGTTCAAGGAAGATATAAAGGGTAAAGAGGTGATTCAAGAGGATACTACTAAGAGTAACTATGTTTTTGGATGAAGTTCTAAAAAAAAACGTGGAGAATAACTTCAGGATCTATGAGAAGACAAGATATGTTAGACAAACCAATGCATCAAGGTATGATAAATCCTTTAATTTTTATTGTTATAGTTGTAATGGTTTTAGAAATAGGGAAAAAGAGTGTAGAAGGTCATCCAAGTATGAGGACTCGATGAATCATGGAAGAAGTTTCAGTTCATACTAGTTAAGAGGTAAGAATGAAGTTGCATGGTATAACTGTAATCATGTTGGTCACATTGAAAAGTTTTATTTTCATGGTTATTCTAGGAAAATCAAGAGGTTTTAGGATCCTTGAGTATAAGAGAAAAATAAAGACATGGCTTGTGAATCAAGATTAAATCAAGATAATATAGCTAAGTCAGTTGTTGGAGCAAGTCAAGGATGTACACATGTTGTTGATCTAAGGAAGGATGAAAATGTTGTGCCACATGTACCAAGGAGGTCTTAGAATCTCCTAAATTTGTTGTTCTAGATTCCCATGATTTGGGATGTCTTTACTAATCTTATTAAATACATTCATCACTCATAGGAAACATGGAGTTAGGGGGTCTTGAATATATACAATGAATAAGTGTTTTAAGGTAAGTATCTAAGATTGAAGGTACAATCATGTATCATGCTTCAAGAAGGTTTGTTATTGTCATCATGAATCATGTGAAAACTGTGTAAGAAGATGTATGAGTTATGACATGTGGTGAGGTGTTTTATTGAACATAGATGGGGTTATGTTGATTCATATTGAATACCTAAAGTTCTTGACATAACTTTGTGTAAGTATATAGTCAGGTAGATGGATCAAGAGAGGTGTGCTTGAAATGAGGGGGAGCCTAGTGATCCCTTGTTCTGATTCAAGGGTTAGAATAACATGCCATGAATCTATGAGTCACTGTCATGGTATAATGTTGTAAGAAAGATGCATCAAGATGGTTTGTAAGGAATTTGAATACCCTAATAGGATTCATTGATGTACTTTAGGGTCATAATCAGGTAACCAGTGGTAGAGCACTCTGAGTTTGAAGGAAAAATATGGGAAGACAAATTTGAAGTTGTATCTTCACATATTTGAAGGTATGTTTATGTCTCGATCTGATGTCACTATGAGATCTCTTAATATGTGTATAATCATGTTGATGTCTTGACAATACGAGAGGTGGCAAAAGGTATGTTGTAAAAGCATTTATATGATCTACTTTGTGTTTTCATAGTGTTATAGTGCATCAAAGGAATATGAGAGATTGCAAGGAGACAGTCCTGGAAAAAGGTAAAAATGCATGTTTTAGCTTGGAGTAGTGTGTGACCAATTTAGGTCTATGAATATCTTAAAAATCCTAGATCTGTGGGTGTATGGAAATATCATCATGAAGAAGCTAGTTTACTTGTATATCAATAAATGTGATTGTAATAAGAAGCACGGCATTATGAAATCTAGGTTTGAATTCATACTAAGAAGGTCAAAAGTTATTCCTGTGTGATATTAAAATAAGGATAACAATCAAATCTGAGTATACATGATGATACCAAGACAAAGTTTCATAAGGCTAGTCAGTGAAAGATTGAAGGTATACCCTAATGAAACAAGGTATGGGATATTATCTATAGGTCTTATTTTACTCATTTGATGAAGTCAAGTTAAAGGAGATATAATTCTTGGTTAAGAAGGTCCTATAATGGTTTGGAGTATATAAAAAATTATGAAGACTGAGGAGTATTTTAAAGAAGAGTGAAAGTCCTTAAAGGTTGAGAAAGCTATGAATAGAGATATGGTGAGGTGGTCAGACCTAGAAGCTACTATGATAGCTATACAAGAAGTGTCAAGTGTTTCTTTGTAATATAGAAGGCCTAGAAGTGACATCTGAGAAGAATGAGATGAGTATGATGAGATCATTTTTTATAGGCTTGGTACAGTTTGAGAATGTATAATCATGCTTCAAGGATATGTATTAAGAATCTAAGACAACCATGATAAATAAGTGAAGGTTTGACAAGGATGTATGGTAAGATTTTATGCCTAGGATTGTGTTTGGTGACCTATTATGGGCTTGAGATTCTTGTAAAGGTATTCATTTTGATGAATTAATCTGTACAAGTTATGTTGCAAGAAAATTTGTACCTCAAGAAGTATGGTAAGCATAAGTGTTCATGTATGAGCCCATGGTTTGTGTCTTGAGACCTGATACATGCATGTAAATTTTGAGTTGAAAATTGGTCTAATAAGACCAATGTTATATTTTCATTACGAAGACCCAGGTGACAGTGTATTGCATGGTAAATTTGGTATTTTAATGGCTCATGAAGGATTGTTAGTAGGTTGTGCTTGAATAATTCTATGGAATAAGTCAATTCTATGATAGAATGTCTTAATTTGTTGATTATCCTAATTATTTTGAAGAGTTTGATATCCTTGTGTAGCCTATAGATGAATGATATGTCTCATGGGGAGTTTGAAATTACCAAGAAAGGTGAGTTGAACTTAGGGGGAGATGAGTAGGGATCTAAGAGCTAATCAGAATAGTATTAAGTGTTAATAATCAAGGGGGGTCTTTGAGTTCTAAGTTGTAAGAAGAGATGATAGTATAGGTTTTCATGATGCAGTAAGGATCTAAATTAATTATCAAAAGTGTATGATAGCTGTATCAAAAATAAATCAAGTTGAATACATTATTGGCATATGAAAAGGTAAGCATTTATTTTAATGTCATCTGGTTAGAGAGAAAAGATCTGCTCTAATAGTCAAAATAATTTTTGGAGATGAAGAACGAACCTTATTTGATTCAGTTGATGTTTCCAACCAAAAGGCGATTCTATTGTGTTGTAAAAAGAAGGATTTATAGGTATGTTTCTTTTTCATTAATGTCAAAGGGGGAGAATAAGATGATGGCAGGAGTGTACCTTAGGAGGAGATGTTGCATTGTGTGTTTTTCCATCAATATTGTAACACCCTTGATAGTTGTTATTTTCTTCCTTTGCATCTCAATTGTTGGCATGTGATTTTCCTTTGTAGGATATGTTCTTTTGACTTTGGGGAAATCATGCTTGATGTGGATAAGTCTTTTATGTCTCTTAAGATCTTCTGACTGAACTAGAATAGTTTTCCTGAATTCATTTTTCACTTCTTGAAGGTGAGATTATAATTTGGTTTTAAGAGTTGTAAACTTATTTATTTACCCGACTCATCCTTGGATCAATTTTAGTGATCCAAGGAATGTTTTAAATCCATTCAGAGTGAACAACTGATGAATTGGCATTCCATGAATTGAGAAACACATGGACTGAACTTAGTAGATGCAAGTTCTTAAATTCTCTTTTATGTGAAAATATTTCCATTCAGTGGTATGTTCCATTTGGGTCTCTGGAGATCGACCCTGGCAGGTCATTACTGACGTAATTGGGATTTCAGCCTGTTCATGGTGTTGGAGAGAACCAGAATCCTATAAAGGACTAACCTACAGAATCCTAAGCTAGGTAAAAGTATTTCCTACCTAAGCTATGTAACTTGATATAATTCTGATTCTAACCTAAACTTGGTGCTAAGGGAATTGGAAAAAGTTACTAGGTATTAAAACTAAACATTGAACCTATTACTACAAGGCTATATGGTGATCTAACCTAGTGCTTTAAACTATGGCATTTTGAATTATTTACCTATGAGGGTTTATCTAAACCTAATTGCTAAGGCCTATGGTGGGGGTTAGTTGTTAGTGTTATATCCTAAGGTATAAACTTTAATCTACCTAAGATCTAACCTAAGCAAGTAACCTGTCCTAAACTATTGGGCATGAATGGGGACTTATGTAGTCGCATGCATATTGGTGACGGTTCCTAAGGAATTTATGATGTTGATAAGGTTTTTATTATATGCGGTACCACCAGCTTTGATAGGGGCTAGTTGGCTTGGCAGAGGCTTAGGTGGCAGTATCACTAAAATGGAAATACATGTTAATTTAGACTTGGCATTCACCAGACTTGGCAGGCGGTGGCAAGGAAGATTAGGTGGGAGATTTGGAATTAATGGAATTAATTGCTTTTGGTTTACGAGCCCAAACCGTCTTGGTAGGCATGCCAGCAGGATTTTTCTTGGGTTGTTTCACTTTGCATGTTCTCCGATTTTCACTCTGCATGCACTCTGGTTTTTCGAACCAACAGATTGAACTGCACTTCATGGATATTTTTGAGGTTTCGAATCTATTTTCATTTCACAGAATTTATAAGAGGCATTATGGAAGAGGTATCTGGTTGTTCGATATTTCATGGAGAAGAAGGGAAAGAGTGAGCTTGGCAGGAGGTCTTCTTCGATTTGATAGAGACACTATCAGGCATGATAGGCTCTAACTGTTAAAATCTATTGCTTTCCTCTAAGTGTTTTTCATTAAAAACAACTCTTGCTCTTTGAGTTTTTATGCATTTCATGATGTATTTAGATGTTTGGTTACTAAGTTTATTAAGTCTTGTATTCTTGGTTTGAATCCTTTGCAAAAGTAGTATGGTTTAAGATATAGTAAGTGATTGTTTGAACACATGAAAAATGCATGCAAAAATGATTATGTAACTCTGTTTGGCTTAACTGAATTTCGTAATTAAGGTTAGGTTTTGTTAATTTCAAACGAATGTATTCTCACTAAAGTTCTTTAGAGAATCTTGCATTCCGCCTGTATCTGTTGAAGCTATTCTTTTGTAATCCTGTGCTGGTAAAAAGCTCTAGTTTGTTATGAAAACTTGTATGTAAGCTCAAATTCTGTTGGAAACTTGTGGGTATTCGAGAACTGTTGTCAGGTTCTTGGTGCTGTTATGCTTGTGTTTCGCTTCGTAAGTATATGGAGCTGTGAATATAGTAGTAGTTGGTTGGTTCTTGTTTTCAAACCTGCGAACATTTGTTGTTGCTAAAACCCTAACACGACGTGAGAATTGTGTGGTGTTATTAGGATAATATGAACTGTTACTGGTCCACATTTGGTTGATGTTTGTGTTTTACTGTGACCTTGTGTATTGTATTGTGAGTTCATTATGAATACGGCCTTAACACTTATATGGTGTTGGTCTGAACTCTTTTAAGTGATCTCCCAAACCGCTTCAGCTGTTAAGCAAGGTTGATATGACTGTTATTTGAAAATGACGCTTGATTTTTTTATCTGAACTGTTTAAAAGTTTGTTCCATGCATTTTATCTAGCATTAGGATGTAGAAGTTATATTTACTCAATAAGGAGTATTGTGATTCAAAATGAGTCGAGGGAATTGTTTCATATTGTTGGAATTAGAAACCTAAGCAAGGTGTCGGTCCAGTTAGGATTCTTTCTAGTTTTCTTTATTAAAATATGAAAACCAAAAGGGAACAAAAGTTTCCCAAACTTGTTTTAAATCATTTAAATGATTTTGATCTTGGTAAGAACTTACGCTCATCATGGTGCTCAGATTGGGATTCTGAATCTTGGGTAGAAAGTATCTTGTAATTATGTCGTTAGATCTTGTCATATGTATTGAGTTTATTACAGTAGGGAAACTATTTTAAAACTCTGAATTCTCAAAAGGAAATAGATGCATGTGCATGGAGAAAACTAGAAATATGGTTTTATGAGTTGGTTGGTAAACTCTATGAGATTTGACTGGAACCAACATTGTAGTTTACGATTCTTATTGGGAATTCGTTCTTTATTTTTACTCTTGAAGTAATATGCTGAAAAGTATAGTAAAGAATATTAGTTGATTTAACTCATAGGGTAATTCTTAGGGCGTTAACATCTACTCAAATTTCTCTTCTGTTAGGTCTCCCATAAAGAAATGAAGAACCCATAAAAGAATTGGTATGATTTGTTTGTGTATATGGACAATGTATGACCATCACTATTCTAATATTCCTATTCGAATAAATCACTTGCTTAGAGTGGGAATTTTTTAAAGGAAAAGTTTCATTAGATACCTTCTTACTTAAGGTGTTCTTGTTCTTCTTTGGGAACTCCTATATGAATTTGAACTGTATATATATATATATATATATATATATATATATATATATATATATATATATATATATGAAGAAGGGACTTTGTTAATCAAGTTGAAGGAAATGATTACTGGGTAGGATCATTTCTGCTAAGCCTCTTTTCTAATTCAGTTGGGAACAAGTTCATTTGTTTGAAATCTTTTGTTGGTTATTCTTTAGGAAAAATTTAAACATTATTTGGTTAACCTTCTCTTACTTTATCATTGATAGAAATGAAATAGAAGGAGAGTGATGACTGGTTGTAAAAAATGAGAATGTATCCTGCTGGTTGGTTGATGTTTCATCCTTCCATCTGGGATCTTTATTTATTCCTGTTTTGATGAATGTCTTAAATGTTTGAATTGAGACGGTTAATCTCAAGATGAAACAACTTAGGTTATCATATGAACCTATTTCTACCTTGTGGATATTATGTACTTTAGAAAAATGAAAATGGTTTCTCTTCTTCTTACTAGAAAATTAGATGAAACATCCTAGTAAGTACATATTGAAAACACTTCATGTATCTTATAATTAAGATAAGTGTTGTATTTTGTTTTGGTATAATGGAAACAATAAGATGTTATGCTCTATTGATTAGGATGATTGATAGGACCAATCATACTTTAATTTGTAGAACTGATATTATAAATTATACTATATTCTTCCTTTAGAAGTGAACTCTAGTTCATTAATGCTCTTCTTTTTGGTTGTCATTCCTTATGTTAAGAGTATGAAATACTAATTGTTCATTAAAGTAGGGTTGTTTTTATTGGAACAATTAGTGGATTGCACTTCGTTTTAAGGCTTAGTGCTTATCATACTCAGTTCATTGAACTAACCCGTGCTAGTAATTTTTGCAGATGGACTTTGTAAGTGATAAAAGATGGAAAAATATTATATGGTGCATTCTCTGATCTAAGTTTGATTATAGTGAAGAATTCTGATTCGTTCTTGAGTTGTATTGAAAAAGAAAAGTTATATTCCTTTTTGAATGAATACTATTGTCATGCAGTAAGCCCAAAAATGCATAAGTTTGTAAAGGCATAAGTTTGTAAATGCATATGTTGGTAAAGGAATAAGTTTGTAAATGCATATGTTGTAAAGGTATATAGTTTGAAAATGAAATTGAAGGATGAGAACTTACTTGCATGAGTTGTGTAAATTATCGTGTACCTTTGTAAAAGAAATGGAATCTTATCTTGCTGATATTCTTTATATTATTTATATGATTAAATGAGGATTCTTGAATAAATAAGATAAAGGGGAATTAGATTAATTTCCCTAATTAAGATGTAGATAGATAAGTATCAGAATTCAATGTTCTTATATAAACAATTTAATATAGTAAGGTGATGTGTAATGAACACAAAATGAAAACTATAGAATATATGTAAAGAACAAAAAGGGTGTGTTAAACCCTTGAACTTAGCCATGTAGAGGAAGACTCTTCCTCTCTCATGAAAAAGTATACAAAAAGGAAGATATGATTTATAATCATAGACTACAATTAATAAATTCTATTAAGATACAACCTAGGTGGTTGCTACACTCCCTTGATTGGTTAAGTCACATTTAACAGAACTTATGAGGTTGTTGTCATTTCTTTTTGGTAACTACTTGTTAAGTCAAAATTAATGAACATCGAAAGAAATATTTGAGTTAAGGAAGTTCCCCAAGGATTAATGGAACCTGATTTGGAAGGGAACTCTAGGAAGAGTTGGATTAGGGTTTTGGACAAGGTTGCTGAAATCTACTATTAAATATCTAAATTAATTAAATATTAATAATCTTCTAGGAGTATGTACATCTTGATGAGGCTGTTATGTAGGATGCTAGCACACGCCAACTGCAGAGCTGTACCTTTGAGAAGATTAGGGTCTTCTCGAGGCTACGACATTGTAGTTAACATGTGGCAACACCCTTCTGCATTGATCGTCTAGATCTACACACTTATGGACTTGAACTTAGTTTTTCTCTAGGACTGGGTAGTAGCATAGTTACGATACAAAGTAACCCTCTAGGACTCTAGGTACCTTAGCACATGGGGTTAACCTAGGCTGACCCAGTATGCTAATATATCCTAAGTCTTTGTGAGCTCCTTCTTATCATAACCTATGTTGTTAACCTGAACTAGGGTTAAACCATGGGCAAGTGGACTGATGGAAATCAGTAAAGGACATTCTAGATAACAATTGAGTGGGGTGAAGGATGTAATCCAGATTGACGAGTATGCTATCAAGGAATGAGTAATACAAACAATATGTTAGAAAAACTTTGGCCAAAGTATCACAAGCTGCTGATTGCATTTTCCTATGTCACCTTATCTAAGGTTTGAGATGCAAATGAGTATTAGTAGCAAATATTCATATAGGTTCCTAGACAGATCACTCCATACCCTGAACAGGGTAAGAGAACCAAGTATACATAGTATACAGAAACCGTATCCAATACTTAAAGTTAAACATGAATAGATTGGTGGCATACCGAGTCATCACAACTGCATATGGTTACTTGTTATAAGAATGGATGTTATGGAATGTGTGTTCTAAATTATGTATTTAGAACAGAGAAAATTACTCAAAAAAAAAAATTCCCTTGTTTCTAAAGTCTTAAAATGGGAATGTTACAAATATGGTTTGTCATCAATGCCAAAGGGGAGTGTAGACACCAAAATTGGGTCACACTCCCATTGGTCCCTTTTTGAATAGCCAAATCAAATATATTCACCTAACCATGACCATTTTACCCCACATTAATATTAGTTTAATTATTTATAATTAAAGTGATACTCATGCTCATAATATTCATTATTTAATTACCCTAATTAAACTAATTTCCACCTCACCCCACCACTTCACATAGACACATCACCACAAACCTATTTTTAGCATATTTCCACTTTACTAGGACTCAAAATTCACTCACCATAACTAACTAAGGCTTAGTCATACCTACCTTAATGAAATAAGAATTAGTGCAACCCTAAAATCATATGATTACTGTCCCTCTAACCATATTCCCACTCATTAAAACATAACATTCCATTTTGATCCGTGAAGATAGACTGAGTTGTTCCAAAAAGATTGTCAAGATCTAGAATTTTAATAAACCTAGCATTTCCCACCTTAACCAACACCGGTCACCCTAAACCATTTTCGGTTACCTTATATTCATTTTGGTAACCTTGTTTGGGAGGTTGGCCACTTTCTTGAGTTTTTTGGAAAATAGTTGTAGGTCTATTTTCCCCCTTTCGCACATCCACACAACCATAGCCACCACCAAGACATATTAGGATGTATTTTCATTCACTGTAGGATTCCAAGAAGCACTACCATAGCATTGAGCACCATTCCACAAATCAACTGTCACTAGCATCTTCAACCACCTCTCCACCACTATAGGTATTTATAATCCTTCTGAACTCCAAATAAGTTTGTTTCTCCTCTGTCACTTCTAGTTATATTCTCTATTTTCCTTCATCCAATTAGAGTCCTTACTTAGATATATCCCTCATCTTTATCTCTATCAACCACCCCATTACACCCCACTTAAACTTCACAAAAACCTATCCCAAAACTTCCTCCCTCATGTAGACCTTACAAACACCCTCTAAATTCTTTGTGTAGTCACAAAAAGGACACAAAACCCATTTTGTAGCATCTTCCAGTATCCCATAGTCATCGACATCGATTAACCCTAACCGTGGTCGGTCCGTCTTATACCGACATCAGTTTTCTTAATCGATATCGTTCATTGTGGCTGTACACCCAACCTAAAAACTCAACCCTTAGCCTACCCCAAACATCACTCAATATATTACCACAACTATTTTTGACCTGTCACCTCACCCTCCCCCATAAAGACCTATCCAACTCTCTTTCCTGAGACAAAGGAGAGCCCAAACACCCTCTACGTGGATCCTTACCACTTTCCATAGTAACCGGTATCGGTCATACCTAAACCGACATTGGTCACCCTAATTGGCATTGGTCTTTGTGTCAAATAATACTATTCTAGACCAGCAACCTAATTACCTCACCTAAAATAACCCAAATTCTCACCCAACCTTACCAAGAATCTGTCTGTGACTTGCAGACCACCTGTGCTACCCGCAACCCAACCCAAAATCTTTACCTACATAGAACTTTAGTATTTAATCGGATCAATGTTGATGGTAACATGAGGCACCCAAATCAAAATGATAGCACTAGATTCTTTTATTTACATGTTTAATTTATTTTATATTGATTTATAAACAATGAATTGATGACCTTCTAGGAATTATCACACTTCCCAGATCTAGCATACGCTAGGAAGTCCACTGTCATATACTATTTAACTCTTTTTTGTGGCCTTGTTTTGTATTTCAGGTAATTCCTCCTAGCCAAAAGGAAGCTCCCACAGTCAGAATTGGATCAAGAAGTCAGAATGCACATAATGAACTTTAAACTGACCATCAAAATAGGTATTCCCCCTTGGCCCATACCATTATCTATTTCCTCTAAATGTTTAAAGAAAATGGTGAAACATTTTTTCACGCCTAGTGGGACCCATCCGAGGTTCCTTACATCTTATTCATTCCTAGGTGAAAGTTATGTGTTTGTTTCCCTTTTGAAAAGCTTCCACATTAATTTTCTTCTCTGGAATCTTCCCCTCTTTTTATTGTCTAAAAGTAGTTGTGTTTTTGGTGTTATAAAAAGAATACTTCTTTTCTTTCATTAGTATTACATTAGTGAAAGATCACCCCTCTTCTTATTCATTACTTGCTACATCGAATATCACACTTCGATTTGGTCTTAAAACACTTACATAACATTTTGATTTTTTGCATTATAACTCACATTAAAAATGAGGGTAACCTATACGCTGGAATTCATGCTGAGCTGATGGTTGAAAAAAATGAACCGTAGAAAGCACTTGCTTATCTCTCTCTCTCTCTCTCTCTCTCTGCCCAAACTACACAAATTTGAAATTTATGCATATTCTTAAACAACATTCCACCCGGAAGAAACTGTTAATGATCACATGATCAGAGGATTGATAGTGGGCACCCATATGGTTATCTCTGTCTAATACCCCATCAAAGGATGCTCCCCCCACCATAACATAACCTAAAACCTCACTTTTAGAATTTCCTTCTTCGTAGGAATCCTTCCCAACCAAAAATTCTACTCTAAATTCACGATTCACTCTTTCAAATAGCATAATCTAAACACACTAAATTCACTTGTTGGATTACATATTTTTTCTTAGCTTTGTGTTTGAATTACATTTTGAGGTGTGAGGATATGATTCTTCATTTTTTCTTTTTTCCTTTCACACTCCACCATCATAGTTGGAGTATTTTGACTTTCTCAGAGTGTGTCAGGACCTCATCTCATCATCCCCAGAATTTTAGGTTGATTATTCATCTCATCTAAATTCAAAAATATCCATTTTTATTCATTCTTCATAATTCACATTAACCGATATCGGTCCAGTGAGTGTCGTTGGCTTACATCTGACCATCATCGGTTTACCTAACCAGTGTCAATTCCTTGTTCTTTTGGTTAGTTTACCCAAATAACACTTATCTCATCTTCTCTTCTATTTAGAGTTTCTATGTATCATTGTATTCTGTGTACTCTAGTAACAGTCATCAAATACAACATTCTTGTCTAACAATCATTAGTTTCTACCTCATTTTCTGAAACCGTCTTCAGTTACCCCTTAACCATCATCAGTTAGTTCGACTGGTGTCGGCCACTTTATTGTGATTTTAACCAAAAAATTTACCAAATTTCCCTCTCAGAATCTATATTGTCCCATCTTTATTATTCCCTATGTCATTTACAAAGTATAGTTAACCTGATATATGCTGATTCACTAGGTGTTAACTCACAGCCAAAATAATGCCCTTGTATTTCACACCAGCCGTTAGCCACTCCTACCTAGTCCATAACCACCATTCATCTTGTCACCTATGGATCCGACTCAGTTTATCCCTATCACTACCGGTGAGAAGGAAGTGGAAATGCTACTAGACCAGAATCCCACTGCCATACAGTACTAACTTTCTCATTCTTCCACCTAGGATTCCTCCGGATAGTTAATATATGACATTCCTATATCTATCCCTCCTGCTATAGCCCCCACTTCCATGTCAACTAGCACTAGCTTGGTGCTACCATCGTCCACTTTACCACATGTGGTGTCTTAGCTAGATCCCATAACTACTATAGTTACAATGTGTACATCATCTGTCGCACCCGTGACATCAATTGTCCCCTCGACAGCTGTTATGAGTATAGCCTCATCTACACTCGCCACTTCACATATACCTATTACATCACAACCACCTCTGGTGTTGGTAGCTTACACCCCTTTCCAAAACCTTGTCCTTTCTATCCCACATTCCTTACCCCCAATCACGACTAGAGTTGTTATGATTGCCCCACCCACTTACTTATACTACCTAGAACCCCTGACCTCATCTATTACTTATTCTACCCATGTGCCACCTACATCTATTCCTCTTATGTAGTTCTCATACTCAATGCTACCATACACTAGCATACCACCCTCCTCATACATTCAACATCAACCCCTTTTTTTGTGCAGGGGGCACCCATCCATCAGAACCCACTAACGACCTCATTAAGATGATGATGGAAAAGATGCAAACCTTAGAAGCATCTATTTCTAGTTCTCGTAATTCTTTAACTTATGATGAAATTTGTAACAAGCTTATCTATCGATATATTCCCATTTTCCCCTACCATATGCATTGGGAAATTCCTAAATTCAATCACTTCAACAGTAAAGAACACTGGAAACAACACATGCGTTCGTTTAAACATGGGTGCTACCTAATTGCCCACGATGAGACTTTTCTCCTACAAAATTTCCCAATATCCTTGAGAAGACCAACATTGGATTGGTATAGTGGACTACCTCAACATTCCGTTTATTCCTTTAATCAAGTATCCCAAGCTTCGTTACACCATTTTTCAATCAATGTTACCAATAAAGTTACCATGACTGATCTCTATTCAACCTGATAGTATGAAGACGAATCTATCATAGATTTTGTTGCCCACTGGTGGAGTCTTATCAACCAATTGACTTTCTAGCTACCTCAGACTGAACTTATTGAGTTGTTCACTAGAGCTTGTGCTAGACACATCTCACCAACTCTATAATTCCAAACCTTCCAAACCTTGGATGAAGCATTCACCATGACACGAAAGCTGGAAATTCGTGCCATTAAAGAAAAGAAAATCCAATTACGAAACAAGAATTATCCATTCAAATAAAATAAATCTTCTTCATCTTCAAAACCCCAAAGTGACTATTCAAAGCCCAAAGGATCTGACAACATAGTAGTCCTCAAGGACCACCTCATCCTTCTAATCAAGCCTAACCTTCTTCTAGTCTTTCTCCCATCCAAGCCTTTCAACTCTAGTAGGAGAAATGGAAGTACACCTCGATTGGAGAGCCCTATTCTTTAGTCTTGGAAAATATTCTTAAACATGGAGCCATTACACTTCCTCCCATAAAACCTCATACAAGTTTTTATCTTGCTCTTCCTATTCCTACATGGTATAAAGAAAATGACTACTATAATTACCATCGCATTAAAGGCCATAACAATGGTAACTGTATAAATTTTAAGAACATTATCCAAGAGATGATAGATAATGGAGAGTCATGGACAAACCAAACATGCCAACAAATCAAAAATTTTACATCTTTAAAAAGTCACTCCCTAATCATAAACCATCATCTAATAACAATAGTGAATCTTCATCCAGTGACAACAATGTCTGTGAAGTCCATGTGATTTTTGATATCATACCGGTCATTCTTCAAGACCTGCCTACTTCATCTATTGAGGAAATTATGGCATGAGAACCTCTACCCACAAAGCAACATACCTCTTCTACTTCTTCACCCACATAGGAGCCTCCTCATCCCCCCCTACTCTCATGGAGGGACCCACACCTTCTATCGACGCCATTTCACCATCTACCTCACAACCTATCGAACGATCGACACTTTTAATTTTCCCATCCACAGAAGAATCATCGTTTCCTTCTCCTCCACCAAGGGAGAATTCCACCTCACCCTATCTATTCTCTCTCCTACCCATGGGATTTTCTTGAGAATGCCACTACCTATTGGGGGTAATTCCCCCTCATCATCCTAGAACCCCATAGATATTATCTCGGCTCTTCTACCTACAGAGTCCGAGGCTAGGTAATTTCCTATCTCATAGACATATTTCATAGGGATTTCCTCCAAACCAACTCCATCTTCTTCTTCAATAGTCCCATTTTCATGATTGGCTGATCACCTAGATTACATTGATCATTCCATGCTTTGAGGACGTCTTCGGCTCCCCTTTTCGGCTCAAATGCAAATGTTGCCTGAGGATACTTCCACGATCTACCCAAATATATTTTCAGTAACCAAATCAACATTGACTGTACCTATTGAAATAAATTCTTCTTCATCATCCCTACCTACATCAAAACCTCTATTGACAACTAAAACCATTCCCAAACTTCAAACCTACCCACACCTATATCCTCACCCATATCTAGACCCATCACTAACTTGGGTGTCATGCTAACATCAACCCTTACTCACACACCTGTAAAATTAGACATGGCAGCACCATATCAAACCCACACCAACATTTTCCCTCCGCCTAAAAGGAAAAACCAACCCTCTAGGCTACATAAACTGTTCTTGCCTAACAACATCTTTGTCAACTTCCCCCCTTCCATCCATCCTAGGGCCTCATCAATTAACCTTGACTAAACAGTCTCATATCCGAGGCCAGTCAAAATATAAACAACCTACTGCTACATCATGAGTCTTTGTTCACACCTCATTCACCCAAAAACCTAAACTTCCTCCCCCTCACCCATACACTTCTTACCACCTCTATCTCCAACAATTACTATAACCCCAACCTTTCCTATATGACTTCAACCAACGTTGTTTACCCAAACTCTACCAACCACCTCCATTGCAACTCGGTTTCCCCCATGGGTAACCCGTCCTCTTCCATTATTTTCTTTCCCTTCTACATTCCATGCTCCCGTGTCACCTTTACCCAAGAAGGTGTAACCCAAAGGTAATAATCCACTACCTTCCAATACGGTAATCAAACTGAACAAAACCTTCCATGGCCAGCTCTTCTAACACACATTTACCCAAGCAGATTCTATCAAAACATAAAACCATACCACTCATCAAATCAGTAGACAAACCCATTCCCCCTCCTATAAATCATGTTTCCTCACAATCATCCACACTTGTATCCAAACCCACACTCACTTCCCATTTTGATCCATTACCGGGGTCCTATGCCAAAATTTCAACCAATCTCTTAGAGACTTTTGTCATCACATTACCGCCGCTTTGACCTCAAGATCCTCTCAAACCCAAACCAAAAGGTGTTTTATGAAACCAATATGTGTGCCTATCATCGTGTGCCTAAGACATGATGTCATACAATTATAAGGTTCTAAAAACCATACTTCTTCAAAATTGTCCTCATGAATAAAATTACAAAGATGATTACCTTCTTGATGAGGACCATGTTTCACGTTAACCCTATTACAACACATCATCATATTTTACCTATTCAACGATCAATATCTCCACCCTCAAAACCATATTTTTCCCACATCTAAAATTTGAGATCAACATGATCTGTATTAAAGAGTTGTCTGAATCACTACCCAAATGTTATTACACCCTACTAATTTCACAAAGCTCTTATCCTACCACTAGGGATTTTTCCCCTCATGCCATTATACATTTCATGACACAACCTCTCCATCAACCTCCCCTCAGATAAACATGATTCATGTTGTTACCCGTGCTTAGAAGGAAAAAGGAAAAGAAAAGGTAAGTAGCCCATCAACCAACTTTGTACCCAATAAACCATCTACACCCAAACCCAAAATCACCATCCATAGACCTACATACCCTATCTCTGATGGGGTCACCCATCGCGCAATGATAAAACAATTACATCAGTCTCCTCTAAAGATGTCTTTGTATGATCTCATCCAAACTTCTAAATCTCACAGACAAGCCCTTATTGAGGTTTTACAATCCATTGAAGTTTCTACCCAATGATCCCACACCAGTGGCCTCGATTATCAACCCTCACCACGTGGCCTCACTAACCAAATCAGCTCTTTATTCTACCCCCATGATCACTCCTCAAGTCACTTCCCTTAACTTCTCTAATGAGGAGATTATACCTCTTTAGTCAAATGACCTTGATCCCACCCTATTAATTTCCATCTATATCAATAACATACACGTACGACACATCATGATTAATGGTGGTGCTAGCATTAAAATAATCTCCTCCCACACATACAATCAAATGCATATCCCTTCTAACTATATACATAATAACCTAGTTATGCTATGCTCCTTCAATGATGCCATCACCTCCACCCTTGGCACTATTATCCTTCATGTTCGCGTAGGCCCTCGCACTGTCCTAGAACTATTCTACGTCTTAGAGGGGGAGTTCCAGTATAACCTATTACTCGATAGACCCTGGATTCATGTCATGGGTTGTGTCCCTTCAACTTTACACCATTGTGTAAAATTTGAGCATGAAGGACATAACTACACCATCCCCGTCGACCCGTCACCATTCCAAACTTGTAACATGTTGTACCGACCTAACGATGTTCTTGTACGAGTCAAGGCATTTTCCACTACCCTACACTTCTCCTTCACCCAAAACCCCACCCACCAATGCTGTCATCGCCACCTCTCCCACATCTAACCCTGATATATTCCTACCTATCCACATCTAAAGCCTCTACTGCCATCGTAGCCTCTACTCACCTACTTCCCAATCATCTAGCGAGTTATCTATCCCCACTTCCCACATATCGACTACTGATCTCTTAGAAGTTTTTTTTCAATGCCTCACTCTGGAGGAGTACTTCCTATATAATATTGACATATTCGTCACTCCGCAAGAGTATGGGAACCTATGCCAACACCCTATTATGACTACTAACGTAGGCAGAGGTTTTTCCTTATGGTCCTCCCCACCTTCACACTAATCTAATGTATGCGGGACTTGATACTGCCACTTATTCACCTGAACCTCCATCCCAAACATGACCATTTTCATCTAACCTCACAATCCCTTACTAACTGTCGCTTTACCCACAACTTTCCTTCACCGTTGCAGCATGGAAAGGATTTGGCTTCAGGTTTTTACGAACAAGCTCACCATACTGTCATTTCACGTACCACCCATAAACACAATGATCGGAGTGGCATTGGATTTACCACATCACCTTCCAAGAAGGCCCGCGTCGACCTCATTGAGGAAGACAAACCTTCTTCACCCCATTCACCAAAGTCACCACCATCACCCACAGAGTCCATAGATCCTGAATCTATCTCTCCCAACTTTTTTTTTCATAAACATAATTTTCTTGGGACCTCTGACTTATCAATGCAAAGGAAAGCCCCCCTCTTCTATTCCCTTCCTGTATCTTGACATGATTGATGATGGTACAATTTCTATTAATGTTGTTCAATGTCAAGATGATGAGTCCATCCTCACCTACCTTGGTGTGGAAGATTCTTATATTCACCGGTTGTTACCCTCTGAGACGCAAACCATGTTGAATGAATCGACTATCAAAATCAACATTGATACTCAAGATGACCCGCACATTCTAAAGATAGGTTAGTCTTTAGATGTTGCTGAATAGGAATCCTTTACCTCTTTCCTCTGGGACTATAGCAATGATTTTTCTTGATCCTATGCCGATAAGCCTGGTATTGACCCAAAAATCATGTTCCACAATATCATAACCATTTTTTATGCCAAACCCATAAAAATAAAGTTACGGAAAATGCATCCTCGTATTGCTCTTCTAGTCAAAGAAGAACTTCAACACCTTCTCTCGGTTTCCTTCATCCTATCCATTGACTATCCCCAATGGATTTCTAACATTGTTCCTATCACAAAAGCAAAAGGGGGACTTTGGATTTGCACAAGCTTTTGTGATCTCAACCTAGCCTGTCTTGAAGATGATTTTCCCCTACTAGGAATTGACCAACTGGTTGATCTCACCACCGGCCATGAAATTCTATCACTCATTGATGGTTTCTTGGGTTATAATAAAATATTACTCACTCCATAAGATCAACACAAAAGTACCTCCATCACTCCTTGGGGAACCTTCTACTATCGAGTTATGCCTTTTGGCCTTAAAAACCCTGGAGCTACATATCAACGAGTCATGACTTATATCTTCCATGACATCATGCATCATATATTAGAAGATTATGTACATGATATTTTGGCCAAATAAAAACATTGGGCCAAACACCTGATAGAACTTAAGGTCATCTTTGACTTCCTCATCAAGTATTGTGTTTTCCTTTAACCTAAGAAGTGTGTCTTTACGGTACTTTTAGGAAAACTCCTTGGTTCCATCATTTCTTTGAATGGAATATAAGTCGATTATGCTAAAGTGAAGGCTATTCTCGAAATTCCCCCATCTACTAATATCCATAAACTTCAAAGCTTGCAAGGTAAGCTACAATTTATTCGTCATTTTATCTTGCAGCTTTCTGACCACTGTCAACCATTTCATCATCTGCTCAAGAAGGAAATTTCATTCAAATGGGATGATGAATTCCATACAACCTTTGACACCTTAAAAATATACCTTCTTCAACCATCAGTGCTCATTCCTCATAAGGATGACCAACCCTTTTACCTATACATTTCCACCACTGACCATTCTATAGGTTCCATGCTCGCTCATCTCGATGAGAAACATAGAGAACAAGTGGTTTATTACATAAGCCGTACCCTTTTTGACTATGAAACTAGATATACCCATGCCGAAAAACTCTATTTAGCCTTAGTTTTTGTCGCCACCAAGCTTCATCATTACCTTCTCAACCATAAAACCTTTGTCATCACCAATACTGACCCATTATATTACATGTACACCAAACCCTACTAACATCAATGTGCTGTATGTTGGCTCATGCTTCTTGCCGACCTTAACCTCAAATTCATCCATCAAAAGTCTATCAAAGGCTAAACCATCACTGAAAAACTAGCAGATGCACCTCTTTCTAGGAATCAACCCTCCAACTTCGATTTACTAGATGAATCCATTACTACCCTCTCTTTGGATGATATCACTTACCAAATGACCCTTTTTTTTATGGTTCCAAATTTTAGCATGGGGGTGGCATTGGTGTTATCCTCATTCCTCGTGGTGGTGAACCCATGCCTTTATCTTTCAAACTAGATTTTGATTATACAAACAATATCGCCGAATACGAAGCACTCATATTGGGTCTCTAGGCTGCTTATGCCTTAGATGTTAAGTCAATCAATATCTTTGGTGATTTTAAGCTAGTTGTAAACCAATTCAGTGGTATTTATACCAGTATCGTAATGAAATACTTAAAAAGTATAAACATCACGTAGACATAATTTTGACTATGTTTGATATGAGCTTTAAACCACCCCCCATTGTACCAATAAGTTTGTAGATACCATGGCCTTCTTGGATTCTCAGATACCTACTTCCCCTGTTGACTCTAAAATTTTTTTCATAATACAACGGTTACAATCAACCTTTTATTTACCTTGTGAGGTTTACTCCATTGAAACTGTTGCACTAGACCTACGTGACCTTTGGTATCAGTAGTTTGTAGACTATCTTTCCCTTTCCATTATAGCTTCTAATCTCACTCGGAATAGAAAATGTGCCTTTCTTAAAAGTGTGTCTTGCTATGTCATCATGGGTGGTATCCTTTATAAGTGCATATTTTATGGTATTCTCTTATGATGCCTTACAAGTTTTTAATTTACCTACACCATCAAGGAAGTTCACGATGGAATTTTTGGAGGCCACTTTAGTGGTTTAACTATCACTAAACACATTCTTCTCCTTTTTTATTATTGGCCAAACCTAAAACATGATTGTTGTGACTATGTCAAATGTTGTGTGAAGTGCCACCAATATGCTAATATTCATCACACACCTATTCATGCCTTATAGGTCACAAGAGACCTTTGTCCTTTCTCTCAATGGGGCTTAGATCTTGTTGGAGAGATCAATCCCCATTCTTCACAATGCCATAAATGGATTATAAATGCTATTGAATATTACACTAAATGGCTATAATACATCCCCCTCATTTATATAAAAGTCGAAAAAATATGTGAATTCATCAACCATCACATAATTTTTCTCTTTAGTGTTCCTCACCGTCTCATCATTAATAATAGAAAGAAATTCAAAAACAAAACCCTACGTAAGTTGTGTAACACTTTTAGCATCCACCTCAATTTCTCGTCACCTTATTACCCATAAACCAATGGATACATAGAATCAACCAATAAAAAATTGAAAAAAATTCTTATGAAAGTAGTTGATGATATGGGAAAGGATTGACATTCACACATTCTTTTTGCCTTGTGGGCTTATTGCACTAGTATTCACACTTCGACTGCTTCCACACCTTTTTCTATGGTCTATGGTATCGAGGCTGTCTTGCCTCTCGAAATCCAGATTCCATCTCTCCACATCTCACTACAAGACATGCTCAATGACAATGACTTTTTCTAGAATCATTTGTTGCAACTGGAGTTATTAGATGAACAACGTCTCAATGCTCTTGACCATCTCCAAATCTACCAAAAATTTATGAAGTGTGCCTATGAAAAATGTGTCCATGAACATACCTTCCAGATCGGTGACCTTGTCCTAAAGGAAAATCAACATGTAACCAAAGAAGAGAAAAGTAAACGGGGAAATTTTTCTCCTAATTGGCTTGGACCCTATATCATTACCCATGCCTATGGATCATGTGCTTATCATTTGTCTTCACTCAAAGGTAAACCCAAACTTGAGCCCCTCAATGCCTTGCATCTTCAACCATTTTATTGTTGACATCAAGTCCTATATCACTTTCTTTCAATTGACCACTCATCCCTTGAGCAATGTTCACCTTCCATATTACCCATTTTTTAGGATCAATGAATAAACAAGAATCGTGTGATTACTTGTCACCTTTCATCCTTATCTTCAATATGAGTACCACAGATCTACTCACAACATGATTCTCACAGATACATTTCATCTTTTTAAAATATGGAATCCCATGGTCGTTCATCACTTGAAACCACCTCTTTCATAGTTAACCTCTGTCTGCTATGGTTTTTTCTTCTAAACAAGAACCTAATCTTCCTCTATAGTCTTTTCCATGACTTAAACGTCCAAAAATAAAATGGGATTCAAATCCTTGAGTCAAACTTTCAGAAAAAGATGACTCCCTCAAAAATGGACATCTCTTCTTTTTACCTCGCCTATAAATAGACTTCTCCCTTGAAGGACAGCTATATAAAGTCATTGAAAAAATATAATAAAAATAGCTAGAATCTCCTCACATCGATTAGATTTGCAAAGACCTCAAGGAGATAATATACTCATCCCATATAGACTTTCCACATTAATCAATCTATTAAAAACAAACAAATGAAGAAAATGATGAATTTTTTGTCATGGACTTACCTATTTTTGATCCTGGGTTTCTTGCTAGGTAAACATGTTGGCGTACACTAAGTTACGCTAAACCACCCACTTTCACCTCATTGCCTTTTCACCCTAATTTTCTCTGTGCTTAAGGGACTTTCCACAACTGCGACATTTTGTAATCATGTGACTTTCTTCACCCTTAGAATAGTCCATTATGCAACGCCTTTAGGGTCTTACGTTCATAAGCCCATCTTGGGTATGGTAGACTCATTAAGGTTCTTATCAATTACGTGGCTCTTTTACCACTTCTTACCATTCACCTTCCTCATTACTTATTGATTATCCTATACAGGACCATACCATCGACACCTACATTTTCACCTCTCAACCATGCATGTCACCTAAAACTTGACCATGCCTATGACCTACACTCAATCATACCTAAAACCTACCAACCCATTCCTCTAATTCATCATACTATTTCCTAGCTTATGAAAGAACTACATCAACCTGAGGCCTCTTTTCATCGGGGCTATGTAGGCAACACTCCTAGGGCATGGGGCCCTTGGAGGTTATCTCAGACACTCTTTACCCTAACCTATTTTACCCCATCTTTATATTCATATTCTATCTTAGTTTTCATTTTCTACAACACTTGGAAATTAATACAAACATACATATCTACCATGATTCACATCATAAAAAATATCCAATTAATCATTTCACATTTCCATAATATCGAATCCATAACATACATATAACTCATCATTTATTTCCCATGTTACCAATAAACTTGGACACTAAATCAAAATTAAAAACAAAACTCCATCATGCCTATGACATGACTCTCATGTCTTGTGAACTGACCCCCATCATGCCTATGACCTGACTCCATCATGCCTATAACCTGACTCCATCATACATATCACCTGACTCAACCAAGCCTAAGACCTGAACACTACACCAACCTATCTCCACCATGCCTAATACACCTAGTTTCCATCCATCTCCAAATAACAATCAAATTTTGCCAACATAAGTACATCATACACAATCATTGATCTCATCATAAAAATTTGTGTATCCATCCAATATACACTGATATAGATAGTATAATTCTCTCAAAAATCTCATATACAACCTAACCATCTTCAGAACGTAGGTGGATATATGCTCAAAAATCTCAAAAATATCATATACATCCTCACTCTCTTTGGAACGCTAACTAGTATATATAAAAAATAAACAATAAGGGAAGTACGCACATATATCAATCACCTCCCCATCATATGCCCTCCATGCATGTCTCACCCATCTCCTCCACCTACTCTGATCCTGTGTGGCATCCAGCTAACATCTTTCCACCCTCGATAGGCCTTAGTCTAACATCTGATGGCCCCTCACCTGACGCTTGTCTCCATAAACTAGTGGCATTTCCCTGACCTTATCTCTGGGCTCTTTGGCACCCTGTAATCTCTACACTATGAGTGCGGGACTTGGTACTCTCACTAGAGGCCTACTATGTTATGTGTTCTGCATAGGATGGGACATCTATCCCTACAGCCATTAGGTGATCCTAATCATACTGCACCTCACTCAGGGAATCCCTGAACCACATCATTAATAGTGTTTGTGGTGGTGCCATGGTCCTCACATCCACCTATGTATTAATACCTACTACTTCTGGCCTTAGTCCTTGAGCCTTAGTACATGTACCAACACATGTCCCTGGGAAGTAGCCAACTACCCTTGTAATATAGTCACTTGACCCTGTAAGGTGGTTACCTATGCCTGTGATGCCACTAGCTGGTTCTAATTACCCGTGACATGTGCCTGCAGAGTGGCAATCTGTGCCCCATCCTACCCTAGCCCCTGTGCCTATACATGTGCCATCTATCCCTGTAAAATAGTCACTTGCCCCATCAAGGTAACTACCTATGCCCGTACAACGGCCAACTGCACTCTCAATGTTGTCACATGTCCTTGTAGTGCATCTCTTTGCACTATCACTATAGCCAAATCCAATTTCTCTAGCCGTGGAGGTGCTACTTATAACTTTGTAGCCTACCACCATCTATAGCCACCAGTCACCCCTAAATCATCAATCTAGACATCCACCAGCATCTCCACCTGACCTACTGGATTTATAGGGTGTAGTAGCAGAAAAGGCCTCTCCACATCCTCTTAGTAATATTGTATAATAGGTAGGGGCACATCCTGGACTAGTCCAAACTGTTGCCAAACTATATCCACTAGAATCATCTCATACTCACTGACATGTCTAACCTGTATCCACCGTAATCGCAAAAACCCCCGTAGATCCTGCCTCATACCCCTAAATTTGATGTAGCCCACATACAACCGTCATACAATATCCATTGTATAAAGATGCTCAAACCTCTTTTTATAGTGCATAACATAATAGCTCACCTCCTTGCCTCGTCGACGATCCCCAGCTACCATCCACCTCCTGTAACCTATTCTTTGTCCACTGCTATGCCAATCTGCTACTGGAAATACTCGTGGCCGCACTATCACAATGTGCTCATAAGCCCAACAATGCAACAAGAAGGTACAACATAAGCCGTAGCGGAACATCCTTTGGTCACCCCAGAGCTCTCTGTATAATTTCCCTAAATAGGAAAGTGCCCAAGAAAAGTGGACCCAATCCTCCACCACCTCCCACATCCCCATCAAACCTCGGGGAATCTGACCACCCTCTGAATCAGGTAGAGCATATCACCCTACTTCCACCATCATCAATACTTCCAACCGCATCTTCTTCGGGTGTATTGCCTACATTACCCTATATATAAGACTCATGTTATGCTCAGTAAACTCCTTCACCATCTCCCTAAACATATTGATCATCTCCTTGAATTCCACATTAACCGACACTGTATATACAAAATCACCAACAATCAGAAACTGCAATATCCGTTAAACATCCCACTAGTGGGTAAATGGAAAGTGTTGGTCACGGCATCCCATCTATCGATGAGCGCGACCATTAGACTATGATCTCGTTGGATCCACCTATACTTCCTGATGCCAACTAGGCTAACCACGTGAATGTGCCCCCACTCCCTTGTGGTGACATGAGGTCATATATCCCCCAACAATAGTGGGAATCTATCCCACATCATCAGCTGATGCCCTGCCTGCACCCATACAAATCAACCATGTCAAAAATGCCACACACGTATCTATTCCGTACCTACTTCCCTAAACTATCATCTACCTTGTGCCTACTAACCCCAACCCCATATTAAGTTACCTGGGACATCACTTACCTAACCCCTTTCCTCCTATCTCTCTTTCTATCCCTCTTATACCCCATTTCTACCCATTCCTATTTCCACCCACTATTTACCCTCCCAATCTAGCATCACCCCATTTATGTTGATTGATATCAGTCATTACTAACCGCTTTCGGTCGCATATTCCTGACATCGGTCACCTCACTGTGACCGATGTGGGCTAATTCTAACTAACGCTGGTCACGCTAACTGATGTTAGTCTCTGTTTCGGCTCCATAACTGAAACTCCACACCCCCAAATTTTCTAAAATTTGAAAACAGACTATAAAACCTACCCTAACACCCAACCAACCCACCCAAAATTATTTTTATTACCTAAATCACCTCTGTGGCCTCTCCCCATACCCAAATCAATTTAATTTATCCATATTCTGAAAATTTTGAACCCCCCCATTTTTTTCATTTTTCTCTAAAACATTTTAATCCAAAACTACAAATGGATTAAATCCTACCTCTACACATAGGCGCTTCCTCACTGGGATGTCAAGTCTCCTCGCTGCTGGATCTCCCACACCTCCACCTGCTATTTCCATTCCTCCAATAAAAATCTTGGTTCTATGACCAATCCAATTTCTCTGAATGATCTCGTGGCCCTGTCCACCTACTTCCTCCAACCATTCAGATACCTCCAACTCAGCGTTGTACAAACGCCTCTTTCTTTTCTTCACAAAAAATGATGAAAAATAATTCACTCTGTCATTTTCTATAAAGTGGATAGGTTAAAATGAATCCATAACATACAGATATTTACTTTCTTACCCTACCCCAACCTAATCGATGTTAGTTTAAGTTGACCAACATTGGTCATGTGCCCTATCCTACCACAGTTGGTTTTTCTAGACCGGCATCAGTTTTCCATAACTTGTGTCAGTTATCCTTTTTTTGGCCCCATTATTCCACATTGCACCACATCTACTTGCTCAAAACCTTTTCCCACCTAACCCAAAGTTGACCCTGACCTTACACCTCACCACATGACCTTATTACTTATCACCCAACCTCACAATTAGTTGGAGCATGTTTATGCCCCTCACATGGCCTTACCTACAACCTACCCTCCCCACACCTACCTACACAACTGTTGATTATGTAGACACTCCAATTAACTCACTCATTGCATATTCTGATGATGATACCTATGTTGTTCAACTTAGTAATGATAACTACAACCTCATACTTGTATTTATTTGGCCTTGCTAAGCTTTCTTTTACCTGCAACCATTAGTGTCAATGCACCTTTTATAATTCTGGCCACCCATTAAACCATACCTACAAGCTCAACCTACCCCTACAATTCCTTTGTTGCATCTTAGGAATTGATATTTTACCTATACCTTGGCCTTACCCATGCCATGACCTATTTTCCTGAACCTGACCTACTTGGTATGACCATTGACCTTATGAACTCACTATACCTTGTGATGTTGTTACCTATGTTGTTTTAGCCTACCAACCATACTTTTCCTTTTGCCATGCCATTTATCCTGACCAAACCTTTGGTGTACCATAACATACCTAAACGTTCGTGCATCTGACCTACATTATGTTTCCAGACCATATCCTATACATTGGATACCTTACTCACTTCACCCTTGTTTAGATAAACCTATTGACCTTGGACGATGTAGAGTTTACAAGCTCTTCAACCTAGTACTGTGTTGCAATCTATACATGTGCATGCATTTGATTTCCATTACCCATGACCTAATTTTGACCCTAGCCTACTACCTCTTACCCGAGTTAACCTTCACCATTTCCCTCAATCCTCAAATCCTTCCCCACATATATTCACCACCTACACATTTATCAAACCACTCACTAATTCTATCTTTCAGCCCATCAGTTCCTTGTTTGAAGGGGATCACCTTCACCCACACATGGGAAAATTGCTTTCTATTTTTGTAAGTGTCACTTATCAATACAAGTTACACATCAAAAAATGAAAAACTGTAGACACCAAAATTGGGTCACACTCCCCTTTGTCCCTTTTCAAATAGCCAACTTAAATATATTCACCTAACCATGACCCTTTTACCCCACATTAATATTAATTTAATTATTTATAATTGAAGTGATACTCATCCTCATAATATTCATTATTTAACTACCCTAATTAAACTAATTTCCACCTCACCTAGACACCTCACCACAAACCTATTTTTAGCATATTTCCCCTTTACTAGGACTCAACATTAACTCACCATACCTACCTTAATGAACTGAGACTTAGTGCAACTCTAAAATCATATGCTTATTCTCCCTTTAACCATATTCCCAATCATTAAAACATAACATTCCATTTTGATCTATGAAGATAAAATGAGCTAGCCCAAAAAGATTGCCAAGATCTAGAATTTTTAGTAAACCTAGGATTTCCCACCTTAACCGATGCCAGTCAACCCTTAACTGACACCGGTCACCCTAAACCATTGTCAGTTACCTTATATTCATTTTTGGTAACCTTGTTTGGTAGGTTGGCACATTCTCAAGTTTTGGAATGAAAGATATCTACATGCAAGGAAGAACTAGAGCTCTTTCACATGTTTATATAACCATAACCAACACCAATACTAATAACAAGACCTTTGCATCCACGATAGGATTTTGGGGAAGCACTACCATAGTACTGAGCACCATTTCATAGTTCAACCATCACCAACATCTTCAACCACCTCTCCACCAATACAGGCATTCATAACCCATATGAACTCCAAGTAAGTTGGTTTCTCCTTTGTCACTTGTAGTTGTATTCTCTATTTTCCTTCATCTAATTACTGTCCTTACTTATATCTATCCCTCAACTTTCTCTCTATCAACCACCCCCTTACAACCTACTTAAAATTCACAAAAACCTATCCCAAAACCACCTCCCTCACGTAGACCTTAAAAACACCTTGCAAACTATTTGTGTAGTCACAAAGTTGACACAAAACCCATTCTGCAACATTTTATAGTTCCCTGTAGTCACCGACACTGGTTAACCCTAACCATGGCCGGTTCATCTTATACCAACATCGGTCTTCTTAATCAATATCTACCATTGTGACTATACACCGAACCTAACAACTTAACTCTTAGCCTACTCCAATCCTCACTCAAAATCTTACCACACCTATTTTGGACCTATCACCTCACCCTCCCCTGTAGACACTAAAATTAGGTCACACTCCGCTTTAATCCCTCAACATATAAGCACCCTTTATTACATTTACCTAGCCATGACCCCCTTTCACCCCACTAATATTAATTTAATTTAATTAATGCATTACCCTCACTCTATTTATCATTTAAATATCTTATTTAAATAATATCTACACATACAGTTCACTTAGACACTTCACAAAGCCAACTCAACCTAAGACCTATTCTTAGTAAGTTACCATAACTAACTAAGAATTACCCAAACCCTAAAAATCAATTCCTAAATTCCCTCTAACCACATTCCTGCATGCTCATAAGAGGCTCCCAGTCTAATCCATGGGATAACAACATGAGATCCAAGAAAATCAGGAGGATCTCCCTAAGTTTAGTAAACCTAGGAAATCCCACCTTGACTAACGTCGGTTACCCCTAACCATCGCCGGTTAAGCCGGAACCACAGTCGGTTACCATTTTAACCCCAAAACAACCTTATTCTCAAGGTTGGAAGTTGGCAAAAACATTGGGATAAAGTTAACGAGAAATAACACATCTTATAGAGATAACGCATCTTGAGAGAGCCAAATCAAGTGAAAAAATTACATCCAAGGAAGGAGATTGAGCATCTACTCTTACACAGCCATCCCAACCATGATCTGATCCATCCAAGCAAAGAGGAGTGTACATGCAGCCCATGAAAAATATTTTATTCAGTTGGTGATCACTTGTGACCTTCAAACCCATCATTAGCAACTCCATCCCTCATACACAAGCCTTCAGGAATGAAATCCAAGTAAGTACAACATCATACTTTCTTGGTTATTTCATTTCATCATCAATTATCATCCATTGTTTATATTGCTCCCTATTGACCTTCTCCACATTTTCACCTCCATATACCCATTAAAACCTCGCAAAAGCCTACTCCAATCACCCAATACCTCGTACCGATCAACTAAAGTCCTTTGTGTAATCATAAAGGAGACCAAAAGCCTATTTTGTGACATCTCCAGATCTCACAGTAACCAGCACCATTTATACCTAACCATCATTGGACACCCCTGACTGACACCAGTCTATGTGTTATCTCACACAACCCTGAATAGAGACCTACCCACCTAATTTCACCTCACCCTCATTCACCTGTGGTCTACCCAAGACCTTTATCAGACCTGTAGAGACCCAAAACCAATCATTTGACCTTTGGATTCTATTCTAGCTTAGCCTGTTAGATTATATCTATTTATTATTGTGTTTTTAAGTGAGATACCTAAATCATTTCAAAATAACAATAGGATTTAGTTTTTTTACAAAATTGAATTGTTTAAAATAGTGGAGTGACAGCCATCTAGGAAGTATCATACTTCCTGGATCTAGCTTACACTAGGCAGTTCACTGCCCATTTTGTTTAATTCCTTCTGGTGGTCTTGTTTTCATTACAGGTAGTTCCTCCTAGGCAAAGGGAAGCTCTCACAATCAGCTGAGGATTCGGAAGTCATACACGTGCAACAATCCATTAACCGAAATTTGAACAAGAATTCCTCCTATGCCAGTTACCTTATCTATTTCGCCAACACTTCAAAGAAACAATCTAAAAAAAGGAGAAACAATCTAAAAAGCATACACACTAATTTTCTTCCATGGTAATCCACCTCTTCTTCCTGCTTACTCTAAAGGAAACTTTTCTTTTGGTGTAATTAAAAAGAATCATTTCTTCATGTTTTCTACATTATAGTGAAAGAGCATCGCTCTTCCTCGTCATCTTATTGTGTCATACAATTTCACATTTTTGATTTGGATTTAAAAACAAGTGCATTCCATTCTGATGTATTGGATTAGCTCACATTAATTGAGGGCAACCTATACACTGGAAGTCATGACCAGGTGATGGTTGACAAACGAATTGTAGAAAATCACTTCTATCCTTTTCTCTTTCTCTGAGTCTTACCAAACCACACAAAAATTTAAAATACATACATTCTTAAACAACATCCTACCTAGAATAAGCTGTAGGTGATCACACGATCACAACACAGTGGGCACCCAGGTCACTGCTCTATCGAGTAATACTTCAAAGTGAAGCCCACCCCCACCATAACATACCTGAAACCTCACCTTTTAGATCTCCTTCTTTGTAGAAAGCCATCCTCACCAAAAACTCTGTTTCACAATTCATGTGTCAGTCCTTAAATAACATAAGCTACACAAACATAATAGAAAAGGCACTCCTATAATTGTATTTTCTTAGTGTTTTTGTTTGGCTTACGTTTTGAGGTGAGAGATCATGTTCGTCACTTTCTTATTCATCCTTGCCCATTCTTCATCATAGCTAGTGTATTCCGGCTTCACTTGAGTGTGCATGGGCCATATCATCATTATTTACAAAATTTTGGGTCTGATTCTACATCATATTTTAATTCACAATCACTTTATTTCATCACTGTTTCAATTTCATAGTAACCGTCGTCGGTTACCTCCAACCGCCATCGGTTATACCCAACCGACGTTGGTTCCAAGTCCTTTTGCTAATCTACTCAAAAGGACATATTACTTCACTTTATTCCACTTTTCAGAGTCTCTATCACTGTATTTTTTTCCCATTGAGGTTTTAAACATCTTTAGATTTGGCATACTTGTCAGATTTTACCTTCTGCCTCGCTGTTTACTTACTGTCCATTTTCTACAGTGACTAGCAGTGGTTACCTTTAACCAACGTCAGTTTTCCCTCATCGGCATCAGTTAGCCTGTTTCACATTCCAGCCACCATTTGTTACTTCATCCACTTTTTATCACCAGATTCACCTATTCCTACTGTCCTTTGTATCATTTATAGAGAATCAGCCCTACCTTATCAGTACTGATTCACATGGTGCTGACCTGAAGACAAGGAAGTGCCGTCATATTTCATGCCAGTTAACAACCACTCCCACCTAGTCCCTCACCACCTTCTATTTTATCACCAGCCATGGATACCATCTAACCTACTACTGTCACTACTGGAGATGAGGAGTTCACATGACTCCTTGACTATAACCCTACCGCCTTGCAGTTTTACCTTTCCCACTCGTCCACTTGAGACACCTCAGGTCAGTTGATATATGACATGCTCATATCTATCCCTTGACTCTCACACCCACTTCCACATTAGCCCCATCTAGCTTCATGCTGCCCGCATCCACCTTACCCCCTGTCATTTCGTAGTTAGGTTCTATACCTGTTATGACTGTCATGTCTCTTACCTCTGTGGCACCCATCACATCCACCATACGCTCGGCGACTACCCTAAACACAACCTCATCCATCCCTAATGTCTCATACATACATGTAGCTACACTTCCACCTCTAGTGTCAGTGACCCCTACCCCATTTAAGAACGTGGTTCTTTCTATTCCACAATCATCAACCCCTATTGCCACTAGGGTTACCACGACCCTTCCACCCCCATATACATACTACCAACAACCTCCTATTTCATCCATTATTTGATCCAGGTATGTACCCCCCATTTCACTGCCTTCTTCTCAACCACCATACATGGAAGCCGCATACACTATAGTGTCACCCTTGTTATATTATCAAAACCAACCTCCTCATGCTATAGGAGGCATCCAATCATCACAACCCACCAATGACCTAATTAAATTGATGTTGGACAAGATGCAGACATTAGAGGCATCAGTTTCCAGCTCCCGCAACACTCTCACCTACGAAGAGATTTACAATGATCCTATTCACCCATCCATTCCTATCTGTTCATACCCTATGTATTGGGAAATGCCTAAATTCAATCGTTTCAATAGTAAAGAAGACCCACAACAACATTTGCAGTCGTTCAAACATGGGTGTTATCTAATCACTCATGATGATGCCCTGCTTTTGAGAAATTTTCCCATGTCCCTCACTAGACCTACATTAGACTGGTATAGTTGGTTACCTAAACACTCTATATTCTCTTTTAATTAGGTAGCCCTAGCCTTCTTGGATCATTTCTCTATCAATATCATCAAGAAGGTTACCATGACCGATCTATATTCCACACGTCGGTATGAGGACGAATCTATCGCAGATTTTGTCACTTGTTGGCATAGCCTAATCAATCAACTTACCTTCTAACTGCCACAAACTGAACTCATTGAGCTCTTCACACGAGCTTGCACTAGACATATCTCCCCAACCTTGCATTTACAAACCTTCTAAACATTCGATGAGGCATTCACTATGGCACGAAAGTTAGAGATTTGGGCCATCGAAGAGAATAAAATCCAATTATGTAATAAGAATTCGACATTCAAGTTGAATGATACCTCTTCCTCTTCCAAACCATAAACCAATTATTCAAAAGCTAAGGGCACCGCTAACATAGTGGTACTCAAGGCCGACCCAGCTCATCCATTGAATCAGGCTACACCTTCATCTAATCTCTCACCTGTCTAGACTTTTAAATTTAGACAAGAGCTACGAAAATATACCCCAATTGGGGAACCTTACTCTTCTGTCTTAGAAAATCTTATCAAAGCTAGAGCCATCACCCTTACACCCATAAAACCACACACTGGTTTTGACCCTGCTCGCCCCATGCCCACATGGTATAAAGAACATGATTTCTGTAACTATCATAGAGTAAAGGGTCATAGTGATGGCAACTACATCACTTTCAAGAATATTGTCCAAGAAATGCTTGAGAAAGGTGAGTTAACTGTGGATAATCCCAATTCCACCCCCAACCAAAATCTACAAATCTTCAAAAACCATTTCCCAACCATGCCCTATCATCCAATCAAACTAGTGAGACATCCACTCATGATACACATACCCGTGAGGTTCACGCTATCTTTAACGAGGTACATGTCACCTATCAATTACCTCACATCCCTTCCATAGAGGAAATCCTATCCCAAAATGCTCCTTCCACATTGGAACCAACCTCCATTGTTCCTTCATCAACAGGGGAACACCTTTCATCTCCTTCATCACCTACGGAGGGGTCTTTCACTAACATTGAGACCATCTCACCCCTAGCTTCACCACTTAGAGAACCTTTACCTACAGTACCTCCTCCACCCATAGAGGAGCTCCCATTACCGCCTCCACCTACAGAATAGCACCCACTACATCCTCCACCTACAGAGGAGCACCCACTACCTCCTCTACCTACAGAGGAGAACCCACTACCTCCTCCACCCGTAGAGGAACACACATTATCTCCTCCACCCAAAGAGGAGCACCTATCCGTTCCTCCACTTATAGAGGAGCTCCCATCATCTCCTCTACCCATCATAGACCCAGTTGAGATACCTTTACCTCTTGGCGAGCATTCTCCATCAGCTAACCAAAATCCAATAGACCTACTTTTGGCTCTCTTACCCATGGAAACCGAAGTTGGCCAATTCCCCATCTCTAAGACACATTTTACGGGGATTCCCATTAGGTCCTCACCAACTCCACCCACAGACGTGTCGTTCTCACGTTTGGTTGATCACTTAGATTATGTGGATAGGGCTTTACTATGGGGGCACCTCTTATTCCATGTCTCAACATAGATGTAGAGATCCCTCGCTGATACCTCCACTATCTACCCAAACACATTTCGACCCATCAAACCAAATACAACCACTGCTGTCACAATCGCTTCCATGATACCTGTTAGCACTCACACCACACCCTTACCCATAACCCATTCTGCATCTAAACCCAAACCCATACCCACAACATTTGCCTTAACTAAACCTATTACCACTTTAGGGGTCACCCCGACCACCAGCCTTACTCATCCACTTATTAAACTAGATTTAGCTACATCCTCCAACATAAATACCACACCTACTCCAAGATTTAAACCAAAGAAAAAAACTCATCGACATCATACCCCGACTGTACCAATCACACCCACACTTGTCCCATCTACCTTAAAACCTCAGCTACCCAACATGGTCAAGCACCCTTCACCCATCCATAAACCAATAACACAACAACCCATTCCTTCCTCACAAACCTCTAACCTACCTAGACACATAACAGACTTACACCCGCACCTCCAGTTTTTTTACCACCAATACCTCCAATACCTTTAGCTATTGCTTCACTAATCACTACACTTCAGTCATTGTCCCTCACACCCCAAGTATGACCCACGTCATCTACCTTCACAGCACCCTCATTATCCCCGTGGGTAACTCACCCTTTTCCTCCATTTTATTTTCCTTCTAGACCTCGTACAACTACATAGCCTTTACCCAAGAAGGTGCAACCCAAGAACAAAACCCCACTACCCCACACTCTCCTACCCATCCATCTACTATACCCCTATGCAAATGAACCTAACAAATACCTCAAACCACATTGACACCTAAACCCATAGTTCAACCTATTCCTACTCTTCCAAAAAAAGTCCCTCAACAATCAACCACTCCTACACCCAAACCCACGTTCACTTCCCATTGTGATCCACTAGCAGGGTCCTATGCCAAAATTTTAACCAACCTCCTCGAGACTTCTGTTATCACATTACCACCACTCCAACCTTACAACCTGCTCAAACCCAAGCCAAAAGTGTTTAATGATACTAAAATTTACACATACCATCATGTGCTAGGGCATGATGGGGAGAACTGTAAGGCCTTGAAAACTATCCTTATCCAATTGTGTCCACCAAAAACCAACTTTGACAATGATGACCTTCTCGAAGAGGATCCTTCTTCACTGACACCCATTCCCACATTGCCCACTCAGCAACCACAACCTCCACCCTCACATCTCCTAGAGCCACACACAAGATTTGAAATTAACATGGTTCACATTAGAGAACTTGCCACGCCACTACCCAAATGTTGTTGCACCCAACTAACCTAACAAGGTTTTTCTCCTCCGATAGGTTTTTTCCCATCGTGTCATTATACCACTTACCCTACACCTTCTCCATTTGCTAACTTCCCTAAAATCAACATGATACATGTCATTACACGTGTGCATAAGGGAAAAGAAAAGGCAACTGACCCACCAACCAATCCTATACCAAACATACCATCTACACCCATACCTAAAATAACTATCTGCGGCCCCACGTATCCCATTTCTAATGGTGTCACACATCGCACCATGCTCAAAAAATTACATAAATCTCCCCTCAATGTGTCCTTATATGACCTCATCCAAACCTCAGAATCCCATCATCAAGCCCTCATGGAGGTTCTTCAATCTATTGAGGTTTTACCCAATGACCCTACACCCGTAGCCTCCATCATCACACCCCATCATGTAGCCTCTCTTACCAAATTACCACCTTCATCCTCACCTCACCTTGTTCACCAAGTGGCCACCCTTAGCTTCTAAGAGGAGGAGATCGCGCCACACCAAAATGATGACCCAGACCCAACCCTCTTCATCTATGTCCACATTGATGACATACGTGTATGCCGTGTGATGATTGATGGAGGTGCTAACATTAACATCATTTCATCCCATGCATTGTCTCAAATTTGCATACCTGACAATTGCATGCATAAACATCTAGTCATGTTACGTTCATTTAACGATTCTATCACCTCCACACTAGGCACTATCATCCTTCATGTTCGTGTGGGCCCCCGCACTATTCTAGAATTGTTTTATGTTTTGGAGGGGGAATTCCAATATAACTTGTTGCTTGGTAGACCATAGATCCATGTCATGGCTTGCGTTCCTTCCACTTTGCATCGTTGTGTAAAGTTTGAACCCAAAGGACACACTTATACCATTCCAACTAACCCATCACCTTTCAAAACATGCAACATGCTTTACCGACCCAATGATGTGGTCATACCTGTCAAGCCGTCCACCTCCGTAACCAATACTGCTTCACCTACACCTCAGCCACACATACCTCCTCCATTCCTACCACTACTATAACCTCCTTGGCTGACCCATTAGCTTCCCAATCCATTAACTCCACCTTTGCATCGACCTCTGACACATTATCCATACCAACTACCTACATACCAACCACTAATCCCTTGGAAGGTGTTTTTCAACGCCTGACTATGGGAGAGTGCCGCCTATATAGTGTCAACATATTCCTTACTCCACATGAGTATGGAAGCCTTCACCAACACTCTCGCTATGATCACCGTATAGGAGAACACCTCCTTTATGGTCCTCCTCATCTTTGTACTAGTCTCACCTATGGGGGACTTGATACTACCACTTACACACCTGAACCACCATCACAACCCTAACCATTTTCCACTAACTTCCAATCACTTACCAATCACCATTTTTACCACACCTTCCTACACCGTTGTGCATGGAATGGTTTTGGTTTTGGCTTTTACAAGCAAGGCCACCATACTGTTATTCCATGTACCACCCGAAAACATAATGACCGTAGTGGTATTGGATTCCCTCAACCTCCTAGCAAACAGGCCCACATTGAACTCATTGAAGACCCTAGCCCTCCACCACCTTCATCTTCATCACCACCTTCATCCGCTCCACCTTCATCACCACCCTCACTAACAGAGTCGATGGATCCTGAATCTATCCCCCCTAACTTTTTTTATCATAAAAACCATTTCCTTGGGGCCTTTGACTTATCAATGCGAAGGCGAGGCCCCTTCCACTCTCCCATTCCTGTATCCTGAGATGATCGATGATGACACACCTATAATTAACATCGTTCAATGTCAGGATGATGAATCCATACTCACCTAACTTGGTGTAGAGGACTCATATATTCATCGGTTGTTACCCCCTGAGACACAAACCATGTTGAATGAATCAAATATCGAGATCAACATTCATACTCAAGATGACCCACACATCCAAAAGATCAAACAATCTTTAGATGTTGCTAAATAGGAAGCCATAACTTCTTTTCTCTGAGATCATAACCACACTTTCACTTGGTCTTACCTAGACATGCCCGGTATTGACCCCACCATAGTGGTCCACAATATCGTAACCATTCCCGATGTCAAACCTATCAAACAAAAGCTGAGGAAAATGCATCCTTGCATTGCCCTTCTCGTCAAAGACAAACTTTAGTGCCTTCTTTCAGTTTCCTTCATCTTACCCATTGATTACCCTTGTTGGATTTCTAACATTGTCCCTATTACTAAAGTAACAAGGGGACTCCACATTTACATGGACTTCCATGACCTCAAACTAGCTTGCCCAAAGATGACTTTACCTTACCCGGTATTGATCAACTGGTTGAGCTCACCATTGGTCATGAGATGCTCTCACTCATGGATGGATTTTCAAGTTATAACCAAATTTTGCTTACCCCCAAAATATCAGCATAAGACCACATTCATTTCTCCTTAGGGAACCTTTTGCTATCGAGTCATGCCTTGTGGCCTTAAAAATGCTGGTGCTACATATCAGCGTGCTATGACTTACATCTTCTATGATATTATGCATCACATATTAGAAGATTGCGTGGATAATCTCTTGGAAAAATATAAACATCGCGCCAAGCACCTCGCCATCCTTGAAATCATCTTGGACCGCCTCATTAAATACTGCGTCCACCTTTAACCTAAAAAGTGCGTCTTCGCAATTCTCTCAGGAAATCTCCTAGGATTTATTGTTTCCCTCCGTGGTGTAGAAGTCGACCCTACTAAATTCAAGGCCATTCTGGAAATTCCTCTGCCCACTAACCTTAAAAAACTCCGTATCCTGTAAGGTAAATTGCAGTCCATTCACCGTTTCATTTCACAATTATCTGATCAGTGTTAACCATTTCATCATCTTCTTAGGAAGGATGTTTCCTTTAAATGGGATAATGACTATCACAAAGCTTTTGTGACCCTAAAACAATACCTTCTCCAACCACCTGTACTCATTCCACCTAAAGACGATCAACCTTTTTACCTATACAGATCAGTTACTAATCATTTGTTGGGAACCATGCTCGCTCATCGTGATGAACAACACAGGGAGCAGGTAGTTTATTACATAAGCCATACTCTTTTGGACTATGAAACCTGATACAACCATCTAGAAAGATTTTCTTAGCCTTAGTTTTTGTTGCCACCAAACTCTGCATTACCTACTCAGCCACAAAACCTATGTCATGATCAACACCAATCCCTTACATTTCATGTACGCCAAACCTTATCAAAATCAGCATGCCATGTGATGGCTTATGCTTTTAGTTGATCTTGACCTCGAATTCATTCACCAAAAGTCCATCAAGGGCTAGGATATCACCGACCAACTGGCTAACGCACCTATTTCTAGGGACCAACCCTCTAATTTTGAATTTCCCGATGAGTCAATTACTACTCTTTCCTTGGACGAAACCCCTTACCAAATGACAATGTTCTTCGATGGTTCCAAGTGTCAGCATGGTGAGGGGCTGGTATTATCCTCATTCCTCTAGATGGAGAACCCATGCCTTTGTCTTTCAAACTAGACTTTGAATGCACCAACAATATTGCTGAGTATGAAGTGCTCGTACTAGGTCTCCAGGCCGCATATGCCCTAGATGTCAAATCAATCCATATATTTGGTGATTCACAATTGGTCGTAAACCAAGTCAATGGTATGTACCAATGTCATAACAAGATACTTTAAAAGTATAAACATCATGTAGACATACTTTTGACCACCTTTGATTGTTACACCCTTCAAACCATCCCACGTTCAACCAAAAAATTTGTAGATATCATGGCCTGCTTAGCTTCCTAAATACCCACTTCCCCTATCGATTCCAAAATATTTTTCCCTCCATTCACCTTCTGATTTACCTCATGATGTTTACCTAATCATAAACAACACCTTTGACTCGAGTGACCTTTGGTATAAATAACACTCTGACTACCTTTCCCTCTCCATCTTACCTCTTGATCTCACCTGTAACGGATAACACGCCTTCCTTAAAAAGGTCTTTCATTTCGTCATTCTAGGGGGACCCCTCTATAAGTGTGACTTTGATGGTATTATTTTATGATGCCTCACAAGTTCTGAAATTCCTTATACCATTAAGGAGGTTCATGATGGCATATGTGGAGGGCACTTTAGTGGCCTTACTGTTGCTAAGTGTATTCTTTGCCTAGGCTACTACTGACTAATCCTTAACCATGATTGTTTCTACTATGGCAAATGTTGTGTGAAATGCCAACAAAATTCCAACCTTCATCATACACCCAATCATGCTTTACAGGTTTCTCGTGACCTTTGGCCCTTCTCTCAATGGGGTTTGGATCTTGTCGAAGAAATCAATCCTCATTCTTCCCAATGCCATCAATAGATCATAACTGCTACCAAATACTACACAAAATGGGTGGAAGCCATACCACTCATCTCTAAAAAAACTGAGAAAATATGTGAGTTCATTAACCATCACATCATTTGTCACTTTGGTGTTCCTCATCGCCTCATCATTGACAATGGAAAACAATTAAAAAATAAAACACTACAAAAACTTTGCGATGCCTTTGACATTCAGCTTAGTTTCTCATCACCCTATTACCCACAAACCAACAGCCAAGTTGAATCCACTAAAAAAACCGTCAACAAAATTCTCATGAAAGTGGTTTACAATACTGGGAAGGATTGACATATGCACATTCCTTTTTCCCTATGGGCATACCGCACTAGTATTTGCACTTCCACTGCAGCCACACTCTTTTCACTGATCTACAATACAAAGGTTATTCTACCTCTCAAAGTCTAGATCCCCTCACTCCACATTTCTCTCCAGGACATGCTTACTGATGATGACTTTCATCAAGTCCACTTAGCACAACTAGAGTTATTAGACAAATGTCGTCTTAATGCTCTAGATCACCTTCAAGTTTACGAACAACGTATCAAACATGCTTATGACAAACATGTTCATGATCAAACCTTCCAAGTTGGTTACCTTGTTTTTAAGAAAATCAACACATAACACATGTAAAAAAAGTAATGGGGAAAATTCACTCCTAATTGGCTTGGACCATACATCGTAACTCATTCCTATGGATCGGGTGCCTATCGTTTGTCCTCACTTGAGGGTAAAACCGAACTTGAACCCCTTAACACATTGCAACTTCGACCATTCTATTGTTGACTCATTGTCCTACCTCACTCTTTGTCTCTTTACAGGCTCGTCCCTTGAGCGTTATTAACTCCATACACCTCCCTAACGGTTAAACAAGAATCATGTGAGTACCGGTCACTTATTATCTTCTCTTGAATATGTGTACCATGGAATTGCACATAACATGATTCTCATGGATACTTTTCATCTACCTTTAGATGAGATCCCATGGTCATTCCACCTTTCCTTTACAAAAGAATCCTATCCTTCACCTTGGTCTAGTCCATGATTTCAAAGACCTCTAATGGGACCAAACTCCTTGAGTCAAACTTCTAATAAAAAGATGACTCCCTCAAAAGGACATCTTCCTTTTGACAAAATTGCTACTATAAATAGAATACTCCGTCGAAGGACAGCTATGTGAAGCTTTAGAAAAAAATGAGAGAAACCGAAGCTTCCCACATCGATCAACTTCACAAAGACCTCAAGGAGTACCATATTATTTATCCCATATAGACTTCCCGCATCGATCAGTCTATCTCAAAAAAAAATTAGTCGTGGACTTGTCCATTGTGACCTCGGACCTCTTGCCCAAAAGACCTATCACTCAAAGCATATAATATTAACTACCTTTCACCCACATTACCATTTTTCACTCTCATTTCCTTAATTGCCTCAAGGGACACCTTGGAATTTAGACATTTGGTGATCCTATGACTACATTCATTGTATAACAGTTAATCATGTAATGTCTTTCGGGTCTTGAGTTCATCACCCCCTCCAAGGTATGATCTCCTCGGTATGATCTTGCCTAATCAGGTGGCTTTATTTCCCCCCTCTTATCTTTTCACCATCTTTGTTTACATTTTGATTACCTTATACAGGACTTGGTCCTCGACACTTACCTTTTATGTAGTCTTCCCCTTTCACCATAATCACCTTCCCCTACATCATTTTACCTATAATCTACCCACACCTATTAAACCTAAACCCACAACATGCCTAAAAACTTGCCCACTCATTTTCATATTCTTCCTAGCTCATGGGAGAACTACATCGGCCTGAGGTCCCTTTTCATCGGGACTATGTAGGCAGCACTCCAAGGGCACGGGGCCCTTGAAGGTTAGCTCTGCCATTCTCAAACCTAAAAAGATTCATCAACCATTCCTAACTCACCACTTACATCACATTTCACTTAGTTCCCCCTTTCTAACAAAATTGGAAATTAATCCACATACATAACAAGTCACTTACCACAACATACATTTATTACACCTACCATCCCTCTATTATCACTATGCATAGATTATACAACATTTCACATATGACCCATAGTATCATTCATTTCCAACATAATGAATCATAACTAAACCTAATTTCAACTCAACCATGCCTATAACCTGACTCAATCCATGCCTAAACCAACCTGACTCAACCATGCCTATAACCTAACTCAACCATGCCTATAACCTAACTCAATCCATACCTAAACCAACTTGACTCAACCATTCCTAACCATAAACTGACTCAACCATGCCTACCAAACCTGACTCGATCCATGCCTATAACTTGACTCAATTCATGCCTAACCATAACCTGGCTCGATCCATGCCCATAACCTGACTCAGACCATGCCTAAAGAAACCTGGCTCGATCCATGCCTAACCATAACCTGACTCGATCCATGCCCATAACCTGACTCAAACCATGCCTAAACCAACCTGACTCGATCCATGCTTATAACCTAACTCGGTCCATGCCTAACTCACCTAATTTCAAACCACATTAAAGTAACACATCCATATATCATCTAACACAAGCTATACATCCAATATCTCATACCCATATTAACACATCACAAAATACCATGGATCTCATCATATAAATCAATAAATGTGTATCTCAAAACACATGGCTATCTCATCATGGCCATCATCTTAGAAATGTTAACATGCAAGCTGATATACAATAAAAAATGTCATTGACACGCAGGCCGGTCTCATATATATAAAAAGAATGAATGAATCAATACAAAATATCTTCGGCACGGAGGCCGGTATATGCTCACAATATACAAAAATCACTTGTACATCCTCAGTGTCTTCAGCACGTAGGCTGGTATGTGATAAAAAATACAACTATCTTCAGCACGTAGGTTGACATATATATCAAAAATAATCACCAGTATACATCAAAATCGGGTGACTACATATCAGACATCTCGCTAGATGTCTTCCATCTCCGTGTCACCTACACCCTCAACCTCCTATGTCCTTGCTAGCATATCACCTTTATCTGGTCACCATGCACTGGTGGCTTCTCCTTGATCAAACCTCAGAGCTCGCTGACCTCTTGTGCTCTCCACACTATGTGTACGAGATATCTTCGTCTCACTGGATGCCTGCTATGTCCTGTACTTTTCGTAAGAGAGGAAGTCTATCCCAGATGCCATGAACTGGTCATGATAATATCTTTCCTCACTTAGGGCATCCTATAACCTAGATATAGGCACATTCTATGGTGGTCCCATAGGTCTCAGCCCCTGTATCTGACCTACACCAGCCTGTGTACTAGGAATAGCTCCCTGCGCCTGTGGTGGTGCCCCCTTGCCCTAATCCTGTGCTAGTGCCCCCTATCCCTGTGCTTGTATCTGGGCCTGTAAGGCCCCAATCTGTGTCTGGGATATGGCCAACTGGCCTTGTAAACCTACCACCTAAGCCTGTAGGGCTGCCACCTGACCATCTCCATCTCCTCCATATCCTCCATCTATCATTTGGGCCTGCAAACTTGCCACCTTTACTAATAGCTCTACTACCTCTGCCTCTAACCCCTCCAGATATGTCTATAGGATACCTATCTATGTGATCAGCATCACTACCTGCCCATGTAGGGTGTCTCTCTACACTGTAATGGTAGCTAAGTCAGGCTGCCCCAGTCTAGGTGGTATGGCTTGTAACTGAGCCACCCACCACTGCCTATACCTATCTGTGCATCCGGTGTCATCAATCCACTAATCCACTGGCTGCTCCTCCTGTCCTGTAGGCACTGTAGGTTGTCGTAGAGGTAGAGGCCTCTCCATGTCATCTCTCTGATACTGTGGGAAGGATGGAGGGATGTCCTATAAAATCTCAAACTGCCGTAAGACCCTATCTACCAAGATCATCTCATCCTCCCCGACGTGATGACCCTGTATCCACCTCTCTAGCTGGAGCTCATCTAGCTCCTCATACATGTGCTTGTATGAGGGAAATCCCACATATGGCCTCCAGATAATGTCTACTCTAGAAAACCCCTCCAACAATTGCCGAAAATGGGCCACATCATATGTCATCTTATCCGACCTCCACTCTCCTACAACCGAAACCCATCTCTCGTATCCCAACTGCACACATCTCATGGGAAATGCATCTCCTCGAGGTATCCCTATAAGTTGAACATACACTATGTGCTCGTAGGCCCAACAGTGCAGTATGAACGTATAACACAGGCTAAACCTATGCAACAACCCATACACCCACAACTCTCTGTATAGCTACACCAAGACTGCTGGTGCCTAGGAAAAGTGTGTCTCATACACCATCATATCGTGGATCACCCCCATCAGTGATCGGGGAAAGCATCCACCATCGGCATCTGGCAGTGCATAGCAGCACACTGCCTCCATCAATAAAACCACTAGCCTCGTCTCATCCGGATGGGCTAGGTACATCTCGCCATAGCTTAAATTAGCGCTATGGAATCTTAGCTCCGCCACTCCCTCATCAAACACTATCCCAATCAGCTCTTATGAGGCCTCGGAGGAGATAGAGTACACTTGGGCCCCTTATATGGGTAACTGTAATATCCAGAACACGTCCTCCAGGGTGATAGTCATCTCACCCGTCAAAAGGTGGAATGTGTTGGTCGTAGAATCCCATCTATCGATGAGCGTGACCATCAAACTAGGCTACCAAATAGCATGTCAGTAGCACCAAACACCACTCAATCCCACTACCTCCACGTATTACAGCTCCAAGGGGGTCGTTAAGCCACACAATGTCACCAGTAACGGTGGAACCCTATCCCACATGTGTAACTGTGATCTCCCCTGCATCTAATCCAAACACAACATTAATCTACTTTTACCATGACTATATTCACCAATTATCATTACCCACCATCTTTTTTTTACCCTATCAACCTCAACCACCTAACCTACATCACTTTTAGACCTTTGTGCCTAAAATCCCGACCAGTGCTAGTTCATCCTAACCGACATTGGTCACCTATTTTTTGACCGATACTAGTTCACCTTGATCGACCATGGTTACCATGTAATAGGCATCGGTCACCTGCTTGGTGACTGATCCCAGTTCTACCCAACTAACACTAGCCAAGCTTGACTGATGCCGGTCATTGTCACGTAAAAATCCACGACTTCCCAAACCCCCCTTTTTTATAAATCCTCCCATCTATCCTTTTTACCCCTCCTACAATGACCTAAACTACCCTTGGACCTCTACCCACCCACCTACACACTTTACTACCCTCCCCTCCGCTCTTTTTTGCCCGTTATTCCCCCCATGCCCACATTTCACTTTTGCCCCCCACAAAAAACAAAAAACCCACAAAACCCTACAAGTAACAATAACCACAACCTATAATCTATTTAATCAACTATGTAAAATTAGGCACTTACCTCGTCGCACTGTCGCTATCTCAGTGGCATGTCTAGCCGCTGTGCTGGAGGTCCACCTGATCCCTCTCTAGCCTCTACCATCCCCGAATATCTACCTGTAACCTCTAACCAATCAACTCTCTCGCCCTGATCCTATGGACCCACTACTCACCAACCTAACCACCGTCAAATCACACTGCCAACTCAGTGTCCCATTTCCTCCAGACACTTTTATCACTTTTCTCTCTTTTTTATCATTTCTTCACTTCACAAATCACAAATGAATAATAAAAACATGGATTTTTTTGTTTTTTATACAAATCCAAACCTAATCGACATCGGTCCCCCTTGACCGGCATTGGTCTTATGCCCTACCTCAACATCGTCGGTTTTCTTATACCTACGTCAGTTATCCATGACCACCATCGGTCACCCTTACCTACGTGCATTGCCCTTACTTTACCATTTTACCCCACCCTTTAACTTGCTTCTTTACCCCATCCCACCTTTACTGATCCCATTACCTTACCTTTCCTGACCTCGTCACTTCCTACCTCCATTTTTCCTCCTTTGGGGACTCCTTATTTTACCCCTACCTTGGCCTTACCTGTGCCGCGACATAGATATTTGGACATGGACCATCATTAGTGACCTTTGACCTCATGTGTTTGTTATACCTTATGGCACTGTTACCTGTGTTGATTGACCTAGTTACCTTACCTAGCCTATTTCCATGATGTTTATCCTCACCTTACCTTTGGTGTACCGAAACATACCTAAATGTTCCTACACCTAACCTATGTTGTGTTTCTTGACCATATCCTATACCTTGGATACCAGATTCACTTCAACCTTGTTTGGATAAACCTATCTACCTTAGACGATGTAGAGTTTGCCTACTCTTCAACCTAGTAGCATGCTACCGTTTATACATGCGCATGTGTTTGACTGTTGCTACCTGTGACCCTAACCTATAACCTAGATTTCCTGAGTTGACCTTTCACCCTTTTCCCCTGTACCCACTTGCCTTTTCCTCACATTTACATTTTATCAAACCACTTATCGCTTCAACCTTCTTCCTTGTCAGTTCCTAGTTTGAGGGGGATCACCTCCACCCACACATGGGGCAACCACATCTTATTGTTGTTAGCATCGCTTACCAATACAAGCTATGCAACAAAGAGGGGAAAAATATAAACACTAAAATTAGGTCACACTCCCCTTTTGTCTCTTAACATATAAGCACCCTTTATTACATTTACCTAGCCATAATCCCCCTTCACCCCACTAATATTAATTTAATTAAATCAATGCATTACCCTCACTATATTTATTATTTAAATAATATCTACACATACAATTCACTTAGACACCTCACAAAGCCAACTCAACCTAAGACCTATTCTTAGTAAGTTATCATAACTAACTAAGACTTACCCAAACCCTAAAAGTCAATGCCTACATTCCCTCTAACCACATTCCCGCATGCTAACAAGAGGCTCCCAGTCTAATCTGTGGGATAATGACATGAGATCCAAGAAAATCAGGAGGATCTCCCTAAGTTTAGTAAACCTAGGAAATCCCACCTTGTCTGACGTCGGTTACCCCTAATCGTCGCCGGTTAAGCCGGAAGCACCGTTGGTTACAATTTTAACCCCAAAACAACCTTATTCTCAAGGTTGGAAGTTGGAAAAAACATTGGGAGAAAGTTTACAAGCAATAACACATCTTGAGAGAGCCAAATCCGGTGAAAATTTGCATCTAACGAAGGAGATTGAGCATCTACTCTTGCACAAACATCCCAGCCATGATCTGATCCATCCAAGCAAAGAGGAGTGTACATGCAGCCCATGTAGAATATTTTCTTCAGTTGGTGATCAATTACAACCTTCAAACCCATCATTAGCAACTCCATCCCTCATACACAGGCCTTCAGGAATGAAATCCAAGTATGTACACATCATACTCTCCTCGTTATTTCATTTCATCATTAGTTATCATCCATTATTTATCTTTCTCCCTATTGACCTTCTCCACATTTTCACCTCCATATACCCATTAAAACCTCACAAAATCCTACTCTAGCCACCCAATACCTCATCCCGACCAACCAAATTCCTTTGTGTAATCACAAAGGAGATCAAAAGCCTATTCTGTGACATCTCCAGATCTCACAGTAACCAGCACCGGTTATACCTAACCATCGTCAGTCACCCTTGACTAACACTGGTCTATGTGTTTACCCACACAACCCTGAATAGAGACCTACCCACCTAATGACCGACACCAGTCTCTGTCTGTTTTTTCCCCACACACAGCCTTAAACAAGACCTACCCACCTAATTTTACCTCACCCTCATCACTTGTGACGTACTTGAGACCTTTATCAGACCTTCAGAACCCAGAACCAATCATTTGACCTATGGATTCTATTCTAGCTTAGCCTATTAGATTAGATCTATTTTCTTATTGTGTTTTTTAAGTGAGATACCTAAATCATTTTAAAATAAAATAATAGGATTTACTTTTTTTTTTTACAACATTAAAATTTTTTTAAAACAGTGGACTGACAACCATCTAGGAAGTATCATACTTCCCGATCTAGCTCACTAGGCAGTTCACTGCCCATATTGTTTAATTTTAATTCTGGTGGTGGTCTTGTTTTCATTACAGGTAGTTCCTCCTAGCCAAAAGGAAGCTCTCACATCAGCTGTGGATTCAGAAGTCATACACGTGCAACAACCCATCAACCAACATTTGAACAGGTATTCCTCCTATATGCCCCCGTTACCCTATCTGTTTCATCAACAATTCAAAAAAAAAGAAACTAAGAAAAAAAGTGAAACATTTTGGCACCCCGTGGGGACCCATCCGGGGTTCCTTGCATTTCATTTCATTCCTAGGAGGAAAAAATTGTGTGTTTTTTTTCCCTTCTAAAAAAAAGCACACACTAATTTTTCTTCCCTGGTAATCCACTCTCTTCTTTCTATTTTCTCTAAAGGAAACTTTTCTTTTGGTGTAATTAAAAAGAATCATTTCTTCATGTTTTCTTGCATTTAGTGAAAGAGCATCCCTCTTCCTCTTCATCTTATTGTGTCATCCAATTTCACATTTTTGATTTGGGTTTAAAAAAAGTGCATTCATTCTTCTGATTTTATTGCATTAGCTCACATTAATTGAGGGCAACCTATATGCTGGAAGTCATGACCAGCTGATGGTTGACAAACGAAATCATAGAAAAGCACTTCTATCCTTTTCTCTTTCTCTGAGTCTTTACCAAACCACACAAAAATTCAAAATACATACATTCTTAAACAACATCTTACCTGGAAGAAGTTGTAGGTGATCACATGATCACGACACAGTGGGCACCCAGCTCTCAGCTTGCTCTGTCGAGTCATACTTCAGAGCGAAGCCCCCCCCCCATAACATACCTGAAACCTCACCTTTTAGATCTCCTTCTTTGTAGGAAGCCATCCTCACCAAAAATCTATTTCACAATTCATGTGTCAGTCCCTAAATAGCATAAGCTAAACAAACATAATAGAAAAGGGCACTCCTAGGATCACATTTTTTTAGTGTTTTTGCTTGGCTTGGCTTTTGAGGTGAGGTGAGAGATCACGTTCATCACTTTTTTTTTTCATCCTTGCATGCTCCTCATCATAGCTGGTGTATTCCCCAGGCTTCACCTGAGTGTGCCTGGGCCATATCATCATCATCATTCTCCAGAATTCTGGGTCTGATTCTACATCAATTTTAATTCACAACCACTTTTTCTTTCATCACTGTTTCAATTTCACAGTAACCATCATCATCGGTTACCTCTGACCACCATCGGTTATACCCAACCGACGTCGGTTCCAGGTCCTTTTGCTAACCTAAAGGACATTTTTACTTCACTTTCTTCCACTTTTCACAGTCTCTGTCACTGTCATTTTCCCATTGACATTTTAAACATCCCCAGATTTGGCATACCTTGTCAGATTTTTACCTTCTTGCCTCACTTTTTACTCACTGTCCATTTTCTGCAGTGACCAGCAACAGTGGTTTACCCTTGACCGACGTCGGTTTTCCCTAACTGACATCGGTTATCTTGTTTAACATTCCACCCACCATTTGTTACTTCATCCCTTTTTTATCACCAGATTCACCTGTTCTTGTTGTTCTCTGTATCATTTACAGACAAGCAACCCCCTACCTGATCAATACTTTCACATGGTGCTGACCCAAAAAAAAGTGCCCCTCATGTTTCCACGCCAGTTGTCAACCACTCCCACCTAGTCCTTCACCCTTCTATTTTATCACCAGCCATGGATCCCATCCAGCCTACTACTATCGCTACCCAGATGAGAGAGTTCTGTCACTAACTGGAGTGAGGGAGTTTCACATGACTCCTGGACGATAACCCGAAAAGCCTTGCATTTTACCGTTCCCATCGGCCCTTGAGACCCCTCAGTCAGTTGATATTGACATGCTCATCTATCCCTGACTTCACAGCACCCACTTTCCACATGAGCCCATCAGCGTACATCGGCCACATCCACCTTCCCTCTGTCATTTCTAGTTAGTTCTATACCTGTTCTGACTGTCTGTCCTCTTACTCTGTGGCACCCATCACAAATCCCCCAATACACGCTCTGCGGGCGACTAACCCTAACACAACTCATCCATCCTATGTCTCAACATACATGTAGCTACAACTCCACCTCTAGTGTCCGTGACCATACCCCATTTAGACCGTGGTTCTTTCTATTCCACATCATGCACACCTATGGCCATAGGGTACCAAGACCCGTCCACCACCTATACAGACACCAACCACCTCTAGTTCCCATCCATTATTTGATCCAGGTTGGTACCCCCCATTTCACGCATTCGTCTCAACACCACCATACATGGAAGCCGCATACACTATAGTGTTCCCACTTGTTCTAGTATCAAACCACCCTCCGCATGCTATAGGAGGCATCCATCATCACACCACCAAGACCTAATAAATTGTGTGGACATATGCAGCCTTAGAGGCATCATTTTCCAGCGCCCGCAACACTCTCCCCTCCGAAGAGATTTACCTGATCCTAGGCACCCAGCCATTCATATCTGTTCATACCCGTGTCTTGGGAAAATGCCTAAATTCAATCGTTTCAATAGTACGAGAACCACCACAACATTTGCAGTCGTTCAAACCTGGGTGATTATCTAATCACTCCTGATGATCCCCTGCGGGGTTGAAATTGGCCATGTTCCCTCCCACTAGACCAGACATTAGACTGGTATAGTTGTTACCGAACACTCTATATTCCTCTTTGTAAATTAGGTAGCCCTAGCCTTCTTGGATCATTTCTCTATCAAATATCATCAAGAAGGTTACCATGACCGATCTATATTCCACACGGTCGGTATGAGGGACGAATCTATCGCAGATTTTGTCACTTGTTGGCATAAGCCTAATCAATCAACTTACCTTCTAACTGCCACAAACTGAACTCATTGAGCTCTTCACACGAGCTTGCACTAGACATATCTCCCCAACCTTGCATTTACAAACGCTTCTAAACATTCGATGAGGGCATTCACTATGGCACGAAAGTTAGAGATTTGGGGCCATCGAAGAGAATAAAATCCAATTATGTAATAAAGAATTCGACATTCAAGTTGAATGATACCTCTTCCTCTTCCAAACCATAAACCAATTATTCAAAAGCTAAGGGCACCGCTACATAGTGGTACTCAAGGCCGACCCAGCTCATCCATTTGAATCAGGCTACACCTTCATCTAATCTCTCACCTGTCTAGACTTTTAAATTTAGACAAGAGCTACGAAAATATACCCCCAATTGGGGAACCTTACTCTTCTGTCTTAGAAAATCTTATCAAAGCTAGAAGCCATCACCCTTACACCCATAAAACCACACACTGGTTTGACCCTGCTCGCCCCATGCCCACATGGTATAAAAGAACATGATTTCTGTAACTATCATAGAGTAAAGGGTCATAGTGATGGCAACTACATCACTTTCAAAGAATATTGTCCAAGAAATGCTTGAGAAAGGTGAGTTAACTGTGGATAATCCCAATTCCACCCCCAACCAAAATCTACAAATCTTCAAAAACCATTTCCCAACCATGCCCTATCATCCAATCAAACTAGTGAGACATCCACTCATGATACAACATACCCGTGAGGTTCACGCTATCTTAACGACGTACATGTCACCTATCAATTACCTCACATCCCTTCCATAGAGGAAATCCTATCCCAAAATGCTCCTTCCACATTGGAACCAACCTCCATTGTTCCTTCATCAACAGGGGGAACACCTTTCATTCTCCTTCATCACCTACGGAGGGGTCTTTCACTAACATGAGACCATCTCACCCCTAGCTCACCACTTAGAGAACCTTTAACCTACAGTACCTCCTCCACCCATAGAGGAGCTCCCATTACCGCCTCCACCTACAGAATAGCACCCACTACATCCTCCACCTACAGAGGAGCACCCACTAACCCCTTCCCTCTACCTACAGAGGAGAACCCACTACCTCCTCCACCCCGTAGAGGAAACACACATTATCTCCTCCACCCCAAAGAGGTAGCACCTATCCGTTCCTCCACTTATAGAGGAGCTCCCATCATCTCCTCTACCCATCATAGACCCAGTTGAGATACCTTTACCTCTGGCGAGCATTCTCCATCAGTAACCAAAATCCAATAGACCTACATTTTGGCTCTCTTACCATGGAAACCGAAGTGGCCAATTCCCCATCTCTAAGACACATTTTACGGGGGATTCCCATTAGGTCCTCACCAACTCCACCCAACAGACGTGTCGTTCTCACGTTTGGTTTGATCACTTAGATTATGTGGATAGGGCTTTACTATGGGGGCACCTCTTATTCCATGTCTCAACATAGATGTAGAGATCCCCCGCTGATACCTCCACTATCTACCCAAACACATTTCGACCCATCAAACCAAATAAACCACTGCTGTCACCAATCGCTTCCATGATACCTGTTAGCACTCACACCACACCCTTACCCATAACCATTCCTGCATCTAAACCCAAACCCATACCCACAACATTTGCCTTATAACTAAACCTATTACCCTTTAGGGGTCACCCCGACCACCAGCCTTACTCATCCACGTATTATTAAACTAGATTTAGCTACATCTCCAACATAAATACCACACCTACTCCAAGATTTAAAACAAAGAAAAAAAAACTCATCGACATCATACCCCGACTGTACCAATCACACCCACACTTGTCCCATCTACCTTAAAACCTCAGCTACCCAACATGGTCAAGCACCCTTCACCCATCCCATAAACCAATAACACAACAACCCATTCCTTCCTCACAAACCTCTAACCTACCTAGACACATAACAGACTTACACCCGCACCTCCAGTTTTTTTACCACCAATACCTCCAATACCTTAGCTATTGCTTCACTAATCACTACACTCAGTCATTGTCCCTCACACCCCAAGTATGACCCACGTCATCTACCTTCACAGCACCCTCATTATCCCCGTGGGTAACTCACCCCTTTTCCTCCATTTTATTTTCCTTCTAGACCTCGTACAACTACATAGCCTTTACCCAAGAAGGTGGCAACCCAGAACAAAACCCCCACTACCCCACACTCTCCTACCCATCCATCTACTATACCCCTATGCAATGAACCTAACAATACCATCAAACCACATTGACACCTAAACCCATAGTTCAACCTATTCCTACTCTTCAAAAAAGTCCCTCAACAATCAACCACTCCTACACCCAAACCCACGTTCACTTCCCAATTGTTATCCACTAGCAGGGTCCTATGCCAAATTTTAACCAACCTCCTCGAGACTTCTGTTATCACATTACCACCACTCCACCTTACAACCTGCTCAAAACCAAGCCAAAAGTGTTTAATGATACTAAAATTTACACATACCATCATGTGCTAGGGGCATGAATGGGGAGAACTGTAAGGCCTTGAAAACTATCTTATCCAATTGTTGTCCACCAAAACCAACTTTGACAATGATACCTTCTCGAAGAGGATCCTTCTTCACTGACCCCCATTCCCACACTGCCCACTCAGCAACCACAACCTCCACCCTCACATCTCCTAGAGCCACACACAGATTTGAATTAAACATGGTTCACATTAGAGACTTGCCACGCCACTACCCAAATGTTGTTGCACACCCAACTAACCTAACAAGGTTTTTCTCCTCCGATAGGTTTTTCCCATCGTGTCATTATACCACTTACCCTACACCTTCTCCATTTGCTAACTTCCCTAAAATCAACAGGATACATGTCATTACACGTGTGCATAAGGGAAAAGAAAAGGCAACTGACCCACCAACCAATCCTATACCAAACATACCATCTACAACCCATACCTAAAATAACTATCTGCGGCCCCACGTATCCCATTTCTAATGGTGTCACACATCGCACCATGCTCAAAAAATTACATAAATCTCCCCTCAATGTGTCCTTATATGACCTCATCCAAACCTCAGAATCCCATCATCAAGCCCTCATGGAGGTTCTTCAATCTATTGAGGTTTTACCCAATGACCCTACACCCGTAGCCTCCATCATCACACCCCATCATGTAGCCTCTCTACCAAATTACCACCTTCATCCTCACCTCACCTTGTTCACCAAGTGGCCACCCTTAGCTTCTAAGAGGAGGAGATCGCGCCACACCAAAATGATGACCCAGACCCAACCTCTTCATCTATGTCCACATTGATGACATACGTGTATGCCGTGTGATGATTGATGGAGGTGCTAACATTAACATCATTTCATCCCATGCATTGTCTCAAATTTGCATACCTGACAATTGCATGCATAAACATCTAGTCATGTTACGTTCATTTTAACGATTCTATCACCTCCACACTAGGCACTATCATCCTTCATGTTCGTGTGGGCCCCCGCACTATTCTAGAAGTTGTTTTATGTTTTGGAGGGGGAATTCCAATATAACTTGTTGCTCGGTAGACCATAGATCCATGTCATGGGTTGTGTTCCTTCCACTTTGCATCGTTGTGTAAAGTTTGAACCCAAAGGACACACTTATACCATTCCAACTAACCCATCACCTTTCAAAACATGCAACATGCTTTACCGACCCCAATGATGTGGTCATACCTGTCAAGCCGTCCACCTCCGTAACCAATACTGCTTCACCTACACCTCAGCCACACATACCTCCTCCATTCCTACCACTACTATAACCTCCTTGGCTGACCCATTAGCTTCCCAATCCATTAACTCCACCTTTGCATCGACCTCTGACACATTATCCATACCAACTACCTACATACCAACCACTAATCCCTTGGAAGGTGTTTTTCAAACGCCTGACTATGGGAGAGTGCCGCCTATATAGTGTCAACATATTCCTTACTCCACATGAGTATGGAAGCCTTCACCAACACTCTCGCTATGATCACCGTATAGGAGAACACCTCCTTTATGGTCCTCCTCATCTTTGTACTAGTCTCACCTATGGGGGACTTGATACTACCACTTACACACACCTGAACCACCATCACAACCCTAACCATTTTCCACTAACTTCCAATCACTTACCAATCACCATTTTTACCACACCTTCCTACACCGTTGTGCATGGAATGGTTTTGGTTTTGGCTTTTACAAGCAAGGCCACCATACTGTTATTCCATGTACCACCGCGAAAACATAATGACCGTAGTGGTATTGGATTCCCTCAACCTCCTAGCAAACAGGCCCCACATTGAACTCATTGAAGACCCTAGCCCTCCACCACCTTCATCTTCATCACCACCTTCATCCGCTCCACCTTCATCACCACCCTCACTAACAGAGTCGATGGATCCTGAATCTATCCCCCCCTAACTTTTTTTATCATAAAAACCATTTCCCTTGGGGCCTTTGACTTATCAATGCGAAGGCGAGGCCCCTTCCACTCTCCCATTCCTGTATCCTGAGATGATCGATGATGACACACCTATAATTAACATCGTTCAATGTCAGGATGATGAATCCATACTCACCTAACTTGGTGTAGAGGACTCATATATTCATCGGTTGTTACCCCCTGAGACACAAACCATGTTGAATGAATCAAATATCGAGATCAACATTCATACTCAAGATGACCCACACATCCAAAAGATCAAACAATCTTTAGATGTTGCTAAATAGGAAGCCATAACTTCTTTTCTCTGAGATCATAACCACACTTTCACTTGGTCTTACCTAGACATGCCCGGTATTGACCCCACCATAGTGGTCCACAATATCGTAACCATTCCCGATGTCAAACCTATCAAACAAAAGCTGAGGAAAATGCATCCTTGCATTGCCCTTCTCGTCAAAGACAAACTTTAGTGCCTTCTTTCAGTTTCCTTCATCTTACCCATTGATTACCCTTGTTGGATTTCTAACATTGTCCCTATTACTAAAGTAACAAGGGGACTCCACATTTACATGGACTTCCATGACCTCAAACTAGCTTGCCCAAAAGATGACTTTACCTTACCCGGTATTGATCAACTGGTTGAGCTCACCATTGGTCATGAGATGCTCTCACTCATGGATGGATTTTCAAGTTATAACCAAATTTTGCTTACCCCAAAATATCAGCATAAGACCACATTCATTTCTCCTTAGGGAACCTTTTGCTATCGAGTCATGCCTTGTGGCCTTAAAAATGCTGGTGCTACATATCAGCGTGCTATGACTTACATCTTCTATGATATTATGCATCACATATTAGAAGATTGCGTGGATAATCTCTTGGAAAAATATAAACATCGCGCCAAGCACCTCGCCATCCTTGAAATCATCTTGGACCGCCTCATTAAATACTGCGTCCACCTTTAACCTAAAAGTGCGTCTTCGCAATTTCTCTCAGGAAATCTCCTAGGATTTATTGTTTCCCTCCGTGGTGTAGAAGTCGACCCTACTAAATTCAAGGCCATTCTGGAAATTCCTCTGCCCACTAACCTTAAAAAACTCCGTATCCTGTAAGGTAAATTGCAGTCCATTCACCGTTTCATTTCACAATTATCTGATCAGTGTTAACCATTTCATCATCTTCTTAGGAAGGATGTTTCCTTTAAATGGGATAATGACTATCACAAAGCTTTTGTGACCCTAAAACAATACCTTCTCCAACCACCTGTACTCATTCCACCTAAAGACGATCAACCTTTTTACCTATACAGATCAGTTACTAATCATTTGTTGGGAACCATGCTCGCTCATCGTGATGAACAACACAGGGAGCAGGTAGTTTATTACATAAGCCATACTCTTTTGGACTATGAAACCTGATACAAACCATCTAGAAAGATTTTCTTAGCCTTAGTTTTTGTTGCCACCAAACTCTGCATTACCTACTCAGCCACAAAACCTATGTCATGATCAACACCAATCCCTTACATTTCATGTACGCCAAACCTTATCAAAATCAGCATGCCATGTGATGGCTTATGCTTTAGTTGATCTTGACCTCGAATTCATTCACCAAAAGTCCATCAAGGGCTAGGATATCACCGACCAACTGGCTAACGCACCTATTTCTAGGGACCAACCCTCTAATTTTGAATTTCCCGATGAGTCAATTACTACTCTTTCCTTGGACGAAACCCCTTACCAAATGACAATGTTCTTCGATGGTTCCAAGTGTCAGCATGGTGAGGGGCTGGTATTATCCTCATTCCTCTAGATGGAGAACCCATGCCTTTGTCTTTCAAACTAGACTTTGAATGCACCAACAATATTGCTGAGTATGAAGTGCTCGTACTAGGTCTCCAGGCCGCATATGCCCTAGATGTCAAATCAATCCATATATTTGGTGATTCACAATTGGTCGTAAACCAAGTCAATGGTATGTACCAATGTCATAACAAGATACTTTAAAAGTATAAACATCATGTAGACATACTTTTGACCACCTTTGATTGTTACACCCTTCAAACCATCCCACGTTCAACCAAAAAATTTGTAGATATCATGGCCTGCTTAGCTTCCTAAATACCCACTTCCCCTATCGATTCCAAAATATTTTTCCCTCCATTCACCTTCTGATTTACCTCATGATGTTACCTAATCATAAACAACACCTTTGACTCGAGTGACCTTTGGTATAAAATAACACTCTGACTACCTTTCCCTCTCCATCTTACCTCTTGATCTCACCTGTAACGGATAACACGCCTTCCTTAAAAAGGTCTTTCATTTCGTCATTCTAGGGGGACCCCTCTATAAGTGTGACTTTGATGGTATTATTTTATGATGCCTCACAAGTTCTGAAATTCCTTATACCATTAAGGAGGTTCATGATGGCATATGTGGAGGGCACTTTAGTGGCCTTACTGTTGCTAAGTGTATTCTTTGCCTAGGCTACTACTGACTAATCCTTAACCATGATGTTTCTACTATGGCAAATGTTGTGTGAAATGCCAACAAAATTCCAACCTTCATCATACACCCAATCATGCTTTACAGGTTTCTCGTGACCTTTGGCCCTTCTCTCAATGGGGGTTTGGATCTTGTCGAAGAAATCAATCTCATTCTTCCCAATGCCATCAATAGATCATAACTGCTACCAAATACTACACAAAATGGGTGGAAGCCATACCACTCATCTCTAAAAAAACTGAGAAAATATGTGAGTTCATAACCATCACATCATTTGTCACTTTGGTGTTCCTCATCGCCTCATCATTGACAATGGAAAACAATTAAAAAATAAAACACTACAAAAACTTTGCGATGCCTTTGACATTCAGCTTAGTTTCTCATCACCCTATTACCCACAAACCAACAGCCAAGTTGAATCCACTAAAAAAACCGTCAACAAAATTCTCATGAAAGTGGTTTACAATACTGGGAAGGATTGACATATGCACATTCCTTTTCCCTATGGGCATACCGCACTAGTATTTGCACTTCCACTGCAGCCACACTCTTTTCACTGATCTACAATACAAAGGTTATTCTACCTCTCAAAGTCTAGATCCCCTCACTCCACATTTCTCTCCAGGACATGCTTACTGATGATGACTTTCATCAAGTCCACTTAGCACAACTAGAGTTATTAGACAAATGTCGTCTTAATGCTCTAGATCACCTTCAAGTTTACGAACAACGTATCAAACATGCTTATGACAAACATGTTCATGATCAAACCTTCCAAGTTGGTTACCTTGTTTTTAAAGAAAATCAACACATAACACATGTAAAAAAAAGTAAATGGGGAAAATTCACTCCTAATTGGCTTGGACCATACATCGTAACTCATTCCTATGGATCGGGTGCCTATCGTTTGTCCTCACTTGAGGGTAAAACCGAACTTGAACCCCTTAACACATTGCAACTTCGACCATTCTATTGTTGACTCATTGTCCTACCTCACTCTTTGTCTCTTTACAGGCTCGTCCCTTGAGCGTTATTAACTCCATACACCTCCCTAACGGTTAAACAAGAATCATGTGAGTACCGGTCACTTATTATCTTCTCTTGAATATGTGTACCATGGAATTGCACATAACATGATTCTCATGGATACTTTTCATCTACCTTTAGATGAGATCCCATGGTCATTCCACCTTTCCTTTTACAAAAGAATCCTATCCTTCACCTTGGTCTAGTCCATGATTTCAAAGACCTCTAATGGGACCAAACTCCTTGAGTCAAACTTCTAATAAAAAGATGACTCCCTCAAAAGGACATCTTCCTTTTGACAAAATTGCTACTATAAATAGAATACTCCGTCGAAGGACAGCTATGTGAAGCTTTAGAAAAAAATGAGAGAAACCGAAGCTTCCCACATCGATCAACTTCACAAAGACCTCAAGGAGTACCATATTATTTATCCCATATAGACTTCCCGCATCGATCAGTCTATCTCAAAAAAAAATTAGTCGTGGACTTGTCCATTGTGACCTCGGACCTCTTGCCCAAAAGACCTATCACTCAAAGCATATAATATTAACTACCTTTCACCCACATTACCATTTTTCACTCTCATTTCCTTAATTGCCTCAAGGGACACCTTGGAATTTAGACATTTGGTGATCCTATGACTACATTCATTGTATAACAGTTAATCATGTAATGTCTTTCGGGTCTTGAGTTCATCACCCCCTCCAAGGTATGATCTCCTCGGTATGATCTTGCCTAATCAGGTGGCTTTATTTCCCCCCTCTTATCTTTTCACCATCTTTGTTTACATTTTGATTACCTTATACAGGACTTGGTCCTCGACACTTACCTTTTATGTAGTCTTCCCCTTTCACCATAATCACCTTCCCCTACATCATTTTACCTATAATCTACCCACACCTATTAAACCTAAACCCACAACATGCCTAAAAACTTGCCCACTCATTTTCATATTCTTCCTAGCTCATGGGAGAACTACATCGGCCTGAGGTCCCTTTTCATCGGGACTATGTAGGCAGCACTCCAAGGGCACGGGGCCCTTGAAGGTTAGCTCTGCCATTCTCAAACCTAAAAAGATTCATCAACCATTCCTAACTCACCACTTACATCACATTTCACTTAGTTCCCCCTTTCTAACAAAATTGGAAATTAATCCACATACATAACAAGTCACTTACCACAACATACATTTATTACACCTACCATCCCTCTATTATCACTATGCATAGATTATACAACATTTCACATATGACCCATAGTATCATTCATTTCCAACATAATGAATCATAACTAAACCTAATTTCAACTCAACCATGCCTATAACCTGACTCAATCCATGCCTAAACCAACCTGACTCAACCATGCCTATAACCTAACTCAACCATGCCTATAACCTAACTCAATCCATACCTAAACCAACTTGACTCAACCATTCCTAACCATAAACTGAATCAACCATGCCTACCAAACCTGACTCGATCCATGCCTATAACTTGACTCAATTCATGCCTAACCATAACCTGGCTCGATCCATGCCCATACCTGACTCAGACCATGCCTAAAGAAACCTGACTCGATCCATGCCTATAATCTAACTTGATCCATGCCTAACCATAACCTGACTCGATCCATGCCCATAACCTGACTCAAACCATGCCTAAACCAACCTGACTCGATCCATGCTTATAACCTAACTCGGTCCATGCCTAACTCACCTAATTTCAAACCACATTAAAGTAACACATCCATATATCATCTAACACAAGCTATACATCCAATATCTCATACCCATGTTAACACATTGATAGAATACAATGGATCTCATCAATGTATATGACCATTAATGTACAGTATCTCAAAACTATCCCGGCTATCTAATCATTTAGGCTCATGTTCCTTAGAAATGTTCATAACGCTAGCTGATATGACAATTATATGAAGCTAATGTCATTAGGTATGCATTCCGGTCTCTTGATATATAAAAAGACAGAATGCCAGCAATGCAACTTTTCTTTCAGTTTAAGCACGGAGGCACTTTACTTAATTACAACTCAGTACAAGAACGTTCACTTGTATTTCCTCACTATCTCCAACAAGTAAGATGGTATTTCGGGAATCCAATATGGTAGAATTTGATGAACCATCTTGCAGCATTTATCTTTCCCTATCATTTCCTTTTTTAAAATAATCACTCAGTCTACATTCAAAATCGGGTAGAGATGCATATACAGATATCTCGACCAGGGATGAGATTCAAATGCTATGTGACTTTTACACTTATTAAGCTCCTATGTTCCATATGCTAGCATATCACATTGTATCTAGTCACCATGCACTAGTGACTGCTCATAATGATGCAAACATGGAAAGCTACGCTGACCTAATTAAAAACATCTCCACACTCTGTGTAAGCAAAATATCTTCATAACACATTTTATGCCTGCAATGTCCTGCAATTTTCGTGAAAAGATGAAACCATAATCAATATATGCTCATGTTAGACTGGTCACCATAAGCTCATCCTCTTGTTCATTTATGTGTATCCTGTAACCTAGATATAGGCACATTCTATGTTGCTTTCATAGGTCTCAGCCCCTAAATATTAAATTATTACCATCCTGTGTAATAGGATTTAGTATAACCTATGCCTGTGGTAAAACAGCCATAGCACATAAGTACCTGATGCTAGTGCTTAACCTTTCCATGTGTTTGTATCTGGGCCTGTAAGGCCCCAATCCGCTGTCTGGGATATGGCCAACTGGCCATTAAGATTAGACAATATTACTTCTAAGCCTATATTTTTTTGGTTGCTGCCACATGACTATACAAAACATCTCCTGGAGAACTTAACGCAAATTTGCCAAGTAGGCCTACATATACTTGCCACCTTTACTAATGAGGCAGTCTACTACCATCTAGCAACTTTCAACTATTTCCAGAGTATGCTTGACATATAGGATTACTTAGAACAATGATGATTTTTAGGCAACGTTCACTACCAATATTCCCATGTAGTATGATCCTTAGAGTTTCACACTGTAATATGTGTATAGTACTTACTACATGCTTGATACTAATGATCTAGGTACAATAGTATCGTAGACTGATGCCATTTCTTACCACTTGCCTAGATTTATGTGTGCATCTGGCATCATCAATCGACTAATCAACTGGCTGCTACAATCCTATCCCGTATATACTATATATATATGGTAGCAGGAAGAGGCTGTCTTAATGTACATCTCTATTAGACTAAATACAACAGGATGCCTTTATGCATGACCTGTAAATATTTCTTTTAAACTGCCGTCAAATAGTTATATTCAGTAGCAAGAGCCTTTCATCCATTTCCAACGTGATGACCCTGTATTTCACCTCTCTAAGAACATTCAAGCTCAGTCATATCTCCTCAAACTTGTCCTCGTATCAGGGAAATCCCACATATGGCAAAACTCCAGATACTGTCTACCCTAGAAAACCTTCTCTAGGTTTATATGCCGAAAATTGGCCACATCATGATGTCATCTTCATCAAGAACTGGGCACTCTCCTACAGCACCGAAATCACCATAATGACATATCTCTACTGCACATTATTTCATAGAAATAATCCATATTATTTTTATGAATCAATATTTCAAAGCTTAAGTAGATAAACAATGTGCTTTCGTAGGCCCAACAGTGACAGCAACAAGCAATTTAATGAACACAGGAAGAAAACAATTTTAGACTTACTTTTCCATACACCCACTACTCTCTGTATCGCTCAGAAACCAAGTCATACAATGGGTGCATAAGATACAGTGAGATTTCATACACCATCATATCAAAGATCTACCCCCATAAGAGATTAGGGACAAGCATTTCACTCATTCAATCCCATACTTGCAGTGCCTAGCAGCACATCGTTTTACTCAACCATTAAGTAACCATATAGCCTCGTCAATAATACGGATGGGCAAGGTACATCTCGCCAAATAGCTTCACAATTAGATCTAAAGAGAATTTCATACATCCATAAGGACTGCCTAATGGTTCAGGAACACTAATACCAAAACATCAAGAGTACTTATGAGGCCTAACGGAGGAGATATGAGTACACTTAGAGTGTTTAACCTCCATGATAAGAGGGTGACCATACATATCCATGGACACGTCCTGCCAGGGTAACAATCAGGTATAACTTGAGTCAACAAGCTGGACAATATAAAAATTACCTCAACTTAAGCACATCTATCGATGAGCATTCCAAGAATATCAAACTAGAGCTACCATAATTCCTTCTTCAGATATGTTTCATCATATCAAGACTCTAATCCCACTACCTACAGGTCTTTAAAATTCTAGAAGAGAGTAGGTAAGCCACATAATGTTAACAAGATAACGATGGATTTTTACCCTAACCCAAAAATTTCATCTGTAACTTTTAATATACCATGCAGTTTAATCTCAAACACGAACATTCAACTTCTAGCTTTTACCATGACTTTATTCACGGTAATTATCAAGACTTCACCATGACTCTAAATTTACCCTATCAATCTCCTAACCCATTCTAACCTAAATCAAGGTTAGATCATACTGAACTAAATTCATGACACAATGCCAGGAAAGGTCAATAACCGACACTTGGTCACCTACGTCAAGGAAACCGATACGTATTTAACCTAAATCGACCACTGAGTTACCAGTTTGATATACGAGAATTGAGTCACTTGCTTGGGTTTGACTGAGATACCACATAATTCAAATCAGAATCTTTACACCTAGCCAGAGCTTGATCTGATGCACATCTCATTGTCACTCAATTAAATCCACGAATTCCCAGTTATCATCCTATTTTATAAGAGTCGGAGTCCCATAGCTATACCATTTTTTCCCCTCCTAGAATGGGTTACCATAAAAATCGATTCATGCTATGGAACGATACCCACCCCACTTGCAAGACTATGACTACCATCCCCCCCCCCCGCTTAATTTATTGCCACATAAACCAACAAAACATTCAAAATCACTTGCACATATTAAGATTCTTGATGAAAGAAACATAAATAACCCACAAAAACATTAGGTCAAGTTTTAACAGATAACCACAAGCTATAACCCCATTTAATGAACTATGTAAGCATACTTAGGCGCATAAGGTGGTCGCACTATCGCTATCTCAAAGAAAATAAAGATCTAGCATAATATGCAATGGAGTCTACCTGATCCCTATAATATCATTTTTGCCATGAAAAAAAAATCTACCCGTAGGACCTCTAAAGAATCGACTCTCTCGCCCTGATCCTAAGAGGAATTATCTAATCATTCTCAACGTCATAGACATTACCGTACAAACTTTCACACTGCCAACTTTGGTGTCATGAACCATTTCCTTCTACAAGCATAATATTAATATGACCTCACCCATTCCCTATATAGCTTCTATTATATTATCATTGTCTATCACTGGGGCCCTAATCTCTATTGGGACATTTATTACTAACGTAGATTATGTGGATGTTAATTCAATTTGAGATGTAACCGACATCGGTCCGTTTAGGGTAGATCGAGGGGGTTGGTCTATATGCTATACCTTAACATCGTCAATAATCTAATACCTACGTCAGTTATCAATGACTAAAAATGGGTCATGATCATGTACCTACATGTAATAAAACCCTAACGTTACCATTATACACACACAAAAGCCTATCAAACTAGCTTCTATACCCCATACAACCTTTAAAAGATCCCATTACCTTACTTTTCCTAACCTAAAAACTATCCTATGCACTCCATTATTCCTCCTTTGGGGGACTCCTTATTTTACACCTACATTGGCCTATACCCGATGCCGCAACATAGGATAGGTTATGGACAGTTTACCATCATGTAGTGAGGTGGGACCTCATGTGTATGCATTATACCTTATGCGAGCAAAAATAGGTACCTGTGTACATTGACCTCAGATACCTTACGAAGCCTAGTTCTCATAAAATTTATCCTCACCTGTAAACCTTTGGTATACCGAAACATATTTAAAGGTACATATTACATATTAAAAATAGAAGGGTTTCTTGATCATATCCTATACCTTGGATACCATATTAACTTCAACCTTGTTTGGATAAACCTATCTACAAATAGACCCCACGTAGAGTATGCCTACTCCTTTCATATTTAGTAGAAATGCTAAAAACAAAATTTATACATGCGCATGTGTATGACTGTTGCTTACACTGTCGACCCTAACCTATTAACACAAGATTTCCCAAGTTCACCTTTCACCCTTTTCCCCCTGTACCCATCTATGGAATTTCCTCACATATACATATATAAACCTATAAAACCACTAAATCGCTAAAACATGCGGGTACAACCCAGAAAACAGTTCCTAGATTTGTTCTCATCTGAATTTAATTATCACCCACACTTTTTAGCAACACACCCCTAATTATTGTTAGCATCACTTACCAATACAAGCTATAGGACTATGAAGGGATCATCCTGTAGACACTAAAATTAGGTCACGCTCCCCTTTTGTCCCTAGACATATAGGCACCCTTTATTAAATTTACCTAGCCATGACCCCCTTCACCCCACTAATATTAATTTGATTAAATTAATGCATTATCCTCACTATATTTATTATTTAAATATCTCATTTAAATAATATATACACATATAGTTCACTTAGACACCTCACCAAGCTAACTCAACCTAAGACCTATTCTTAGCAAGTTACCATAACTAAGACTTACCCAAACTCTAAAAATCAATGCCTACATTCCCTCTAACCACATTCTTGCATGCTCACAAGAAGCTCCCAGTCTAATCAGTGGGATAACAAAATGAGATCTAAGAAAATCAGGAGGATCTCTCTAAGTTTAATAAACCTAGGAAATCCCACCTTGACCGACGTCGGTTATCCCTAACCGTCACTGGTTAAGCTGGACCGCCATCGGTTACCCCTTTTAACCCCTAAACTACCTTATTCTCAAGGTTGGAAAACATTGGGAGAAAAAGTTGACGAGCAAGAACAAAATCTCAGAGTGATAACGCATCTTCAGAGAGTAAATTCCAATGAGAAATCACATCCAAGGAAGGAGATTGAGCATCTTCTCCTGCACAGCCAGCCCAGCCACGATCTGATCTATCCAAGCAAAGAGGAGTTTGCATGTGGCCCATGCAAAAATCTTTTCTTCAATTGGTGATCACTTTCAGGCTTCAAACCCATCATCAGCACCTCCATCATTCACACACATACCTTTAGGAATGAAATCCAAGTAAGTATAACATCATACTTCTCTGGTTTGTTTCATTTCATCATTATTTTATCACCCATTGTTTATCTTGCTCCCTATTGACCTTCTCCAACATTTTCACCTCCGTAGACTCATTAAAACCTCACAAAAGCCTATTCTAGTCACCCAATACTTCATCTCGACCAACCAAGATCCTTTGATCAATCACAAAGGAGACCAAAACCATGTTCTGTGACATTTCAAGATCTCACAGTAACCGGCACTGGTTATACCTAACCATTGTCAGTCACCCCTGACCGACGCCTGTCTCTGTGTTTTCCCACACACTCTTAAACAAATACCTACCCACCTAATTTTACCTCACCCTTACCTGTGACCTACCCGATACCTTTATCAGACTTGCAAAACACAAAACCAACAATTTGACCTGTGGATTCTATTCTAGCTTAGCCTATTAGATTAGATCTATTTTCTTATTGTGTTTTAAGTGAGATACCTAAATCATTTTAAACTAAAAATAGGGTTTACTTTGTTTATAGCATTGAATTTTTTTAAAATAGTGGACTGACAGCCATCTAGGAAGTATCATACTTCTCAGATCTAGCTTACGCTAGGCAGTTCATTGTCCATATTGTTTAATTCCTTTTGGTGGTCTTGTTTTCATTACAGTTAGTTCCTCCTAGCCAAAGGGAAGCTCTCATGATAAGTTGTGGATTCGAAAGTCATACACGTGCAAAAACCCATTAACCAACATTTGAACAGGAATTCCTCCTACACCCATTACCTTATTTATTTTTTCAACACTTCAAAGAAACAATGTAAGAAAAATTTGAAACACCCCCATAGAGACCTTTCCAACTCTCTATCCCGAGACAGAGGAGAACCCAAACACCCTCTACATGGCTCCCTAACACTTTCCATAGTAACCGGTATTGGTCATACCTAATCTGATATTGGTCACCATGATTGACGTCAATCTCTATGTTTGATAATACTATTCCATACCAGTAACCTAATACCCTCACTTAAAATCACCCAAACTCTCACCCAACATTACCAAGACTCTATCTATGACCTGGAGACCACCTGTGCTACCCACAACCTAACCCAGAACCTTTACCTACATAGCACTTTAGTATTTAATTGGATCGACGTTGATGGTAACCAAAGGCACCCAAATCAGAATGCTAGCACTAAATTCTTTTATTTACATGTTTAAGTTATTTTATATTGATTTATAAATTGTGGATTTACAGTCTTATAGGAAGTATCACACTTCCCAGATCTTGCATACGCTAGGTGGTCCATAGTCATATACTATTTAACTCTCTTTTGTGGTCTTGTTTTGTATTTCAGGTAGTTCCTCCTAGCAAAAAGGAAGCTCTCACAGTCAACATTGGATTAAGAAGTCAGAACGCATGCAACAACCTTTAAACTAACCATCACAACATGTATTCCTACTTGGCCCATACCCTTATCTTTTTCATCTAAATCCTTAAATAAAATGGTTAAACAGGGAGATTTTTGGCATTTTTTTGTCATTTATGTCAAAAGAGTGAGTATATAATGTTCTCATTGATGTCTTCAGTATCATTTATTTCAAAAGGAGAGAGAAATATGAAATTTTATTAGTAGTGTATTGTGAGTTGCTTGGTCTTAGTGATGTTTCATGGTTTCTTGAGTAGTGTAGTGGTTTTTAGGAGTGTGGTAGTGACTTGTAGAGGTATTTATGTTTCTAGAGTTATGTCATGTAGTGTGTTAAAGGTTCTTGTAGGATGGAAATGATGGCAAGGTGATGAGTGATCAATTTGGTTGGTACAAGCATGTTCAAGGTTCTTGTTTGTGAAGCCTAGTCAACACATATGGCATGGAGTATGAGTATGAGGTGTATAGGAATTCGGAAGTGTATTAGAGTGTCGGTTCAGGTGTTGGACATGTTTTCTAGGTCTTCACTAAATCTATTCTCAATCCCTAGGTGACCAAATGAGGTGAGATGAAATTTTTAAGAGCTAGGTATGCAAATTTTAACTATGTAAGAAGTGTGGGAAGTTATATCTAGTATGTTTTTGAAGCTTTAGGTCAATATTTTGAGCATATTGCATGGAAAATGAGTTTTAGGTATGTTCCTAGAACTAGTCCTTGAGAAAACACGCCCTAATGAAATAGAGTCATTATTTATTACTAAATTTGAGAAAAGGTGAGTATTGGATATGTTTCTACATGTTTATTTAGAGGTTTGGTCCAAATTTTAGGTGCTAGTGTTGAATAATTCTCAATTTATTGCATTTTTTCTCTTATCGAGTTTTTGAAAGTGAGAATCCTAGCTCGAATTTGAATTTCTCACGATCATTGGCATGTGAAACCTTTGAATGAGGTTATTTTATAATCAATATATTTGGGGAAGGGTTATATATTGAGTTTTTTTTCATTATTTTGGACATTAATGTGCATAATTTTATAAACAATCATTAAGAAGCTAAATTGGTTTTAATCCCTCATAAAACCCTAGGTATAAAGCAATGGAGAATAAATTATACTAGTGGATCAGAATTTATTGTTAGTTGAATCTTGATGATTGGAGGTTATAGAGGACTCCTCCATCTTTCTCCAGGTGTAATTTATGTGTCATGAATGTGAGTGGACCCCAATTAAAAATTAAATGTTATGAAGACGCTTTGTTTTCTCTCAAGGTTTGCATTGGACTTGTTGAATATATTAGTTTTGCAGGAATTATGCAAAATATTATTCATGTCCATGGTTTTTTCATACATTTTTTATCCCTTAGAATGTTTTTTGAATTCATTCTTGCATGACTGGTTTTGGGGCAAATTTGGATAGTTTCAAGTGATTTGGTTGCAGAGGTATTTTGGTAAATTTTTAGCCTAATTTATGGTATCCTATTCACTTGGTGATTACCCCTAAGGTCATGATATTTCCATTGGTATATCACAATTTCATGGGTGAGGTGATTTGATGAGGTTTTTCCTTTAATATTTGAAGACTAGTGTTATAGGTCTTAAACCCAATGAAGAAGGTTGTTCCTTTTTGTGGTGTAATTACATGAGATGATGGTTCTGAGTGATTAGATATTTTTGGATGTTTCTATTGTAATTATAAAACATGTATAAGTGGTTTCTAAGTTTGTTTTTTTGTGGTCATTTTTTCTTAAGAACATTCTTTTTTGGTGAGTAGGATTTTTGGGTCTAGTAGGCCTTCTTGATTCTTAGTGAGAGATTTGAGTGTGAAGATGGTATTTATGACCTATATGGTCTCTTTAATGAAATTTATAGGAGGTTTTTATGTTTTTTTAATTGAATTTTTCCTATTATGGAAGACCTACATGCTTTAAGATCATAAGTCTGGTATACAATATTGTTGTAAAGTTCATTTGAGCTAGTTGTACATGTAAGGAAAAGTCCGAGCTAGAGAGGTGTTTCTAAGAAGTGAAGGAGGTCTTTGTGACCATAAAAAGAGAGAATATAGTGTAAGGAGATGTTATAAAGCGTGTGTAGGTGTTGGAGAGATATTTCATTAGGCATAATCAACCTTGTGGAGAAGATATAGAGTGAGTTGAACTAGAGATTAGATTTGAAGAAGAAGGAATGAAATAGTGCTTTATTGTGTCATCATCAGTTGTTGTAGAAACATTTTAGAGGTGAAACAAATATTAGGTGGATTTTTTTTAGTGTTGATTAATATTTGGGATTGTTTCCTCGTATGGTTTTTACTATACTAAATCTAAGGGTTGGTTCTCCTTGTGGGGTTGGCACCTCACTAAACCTAGGGGTTGGTGCTCCGTGTTGAGTTGGTGGTCAATTTTTTTAATTCATTGTTCTTATAAAGTTGTGTTTTAATGTGTTTTATTCCCCTAGAGGGTTTAACACTTATATATTTTGTTCTTGTTTTGATGTGCTTTCATTTTCTCTTCTATGGTTATGTTTTTGTGGATGCATACTTAATGATTAATTGATGAAATTGCTTAAGTGAATGTAATGGGTGTGGTGAAGGTTCTCGCAGGTTGTTAAGAGTGGTAAAGTGATGAGGATGTCAGATTTGGTAAAGTAAACATGTTTAAGAGGTCTAATTAGGAGGCCTAGTCAATAGGATGAGGTATGGAATGATGGTTTATGGTACTATTCATGTGAGGAAAAATTTTAGTGGTGAAAATTTGTAATTTGTCTAAAATTAGGAATTCTAGAATATGAATTTGGCTATTTGTAAGACCATGTAAGTGACCACTTTTCACCCAAAAATTCCACAAACAATAATTTTTCCTATGTGAATACCCAATGGATCCCCAATCCCAACATATATTTTTTATTTAATCACTGCATGACATATGGGTTAGGGTTTTAAAACATCCTTTGATCACCAAGAAATCTATAGAACCTTCATGTTCATTTAGTCTCATTTGGCGACATGTTTAGGATTTTTTTTTGAAATTTGATTAAAGTCTCCATATATATATATATATGTATGTATGTATGTATATATACATACATACACATAGATCTAAATCAGAAGCCATTAAAACTTTAGAAGAGCCACCAAATTTAAAAGACTCCATTAACTACCTAGGAATCTGCTAAACTTTTGATAAGCCTCGACACATGAGTGGCCAAGTGTCACGCATTCTGGGCACCTGAGCATAAATGTTTGAAAAAGGAGTCCCAACACCCAAAATTGATTATTGGGGGGGACATGTGGAAATATTCCAGGAATTCTGTGGACTCTAAGATTGTAGAATGAACACATTTAATAAAGTTTGAGGTCTGTGCTTAGGTGAGCCAGAGTTCCAATTAGAGGAACACATGATAGACCTCCATTTGTACTTAAAATGGGTTTTGTGTAAGAAAATATCCTTCATGAAAATGAATCATCCTTCATTCGTCACTCCATCTATAATTTACTTCAAAAAATATAGTATATTTTTTCAATGCCTTGAATGTTGATTTTATATAATTCACCAACCAAACGAATATGGTTCTGACTATATTTTCCATAATTTTTATAAGTTGTATTCAGGTGGGTTCTTTAAAATTCTCCCTATGTCATGAATTGTTAGACCATGGTGAAAAATTAAAATGAGGTGTTGATACACTCATAAGTGTCTTAGAGTGTTGCCTCAAGTGTTGGACATGTTTTCTAGGTCTACACTAGACCTATTCTTAAGCCCTAGGTGACCAAATGAGATTTTTTTGACTTTTTTTCAGTATGTTGATGCAAAGGTGAGACTTGTATAAGGTGTATTAGGTTGATATGCATTTTTTAAAAAAAAATTAGGTGTTTATTTGAAGGTATGTACAAGATATTTGATTTTTGGATCTACCAAGTTCATATAAGTGAGAAACCAAGGTTGATTTATACTTTCTTGTGTTCATTGGTGTAATAGCCCCGCTGTTTTATCAATTTGTTGTGGTAAAAGTGTTTATATTTGACATGCTTCAACAATGGACTTACATTCTTTTATGTTTTCATTACATGGACTATATGTGAGTGCATTTTTGTAGCATGTTAGCACAATGTGATTGTATTCTTTTGATCTAACATACTTACTTATCATTGTTAATAAGATTATGTACTTGATGAAATGTTGTTGAATTAAGCTTAATCAAGTACGTGTTGATCAGTTATTTAAATGTGCTAATTTCATGATCTGATCCATTGCGACCATTAAATTTATAACTCGGTCATCTCTTGTTTGTAGTAATCATTAAAGTGTTGTTGTTAAATAATTGATCTCTACCATCGAATGCTATGGTCGATATGGTTCCTACCGAACTTCATGGACCATTGATTCGATATATTGGAGTATAGTATGGTTGTTATACCTACTATGAGATTGCTTATTTTATTAATGAATTTTCTAATGATTATAAAATATGATTCTATATATATTTTATTTGTGGTTAAACTTATTGAGGGGTTAAGTTTGAAATTTGAAGATTGTACTCTTTCGTAGGACAAGGATAAATTCATACATAGTTAGAAGACAATTTTATGGTTTTATAAAGATTAGGCACTATGGCCTTAGACCATATACAATGGTTTTGATTATTTCTTATGAGAACTACTGACCATGTAAAGATGGTTGTTACATTTTGGTATCAGAGTTGAAGGTTACAACTCTTGTACTTGTTGGGGTCTTTACGCTTACTAAATTCTGATTTAATTAATAGGATAAAGTGAATGTGATAAGGGTGTACTATGGAGAATGAACTATACCAAATTATGCTTTAGTTTTGGTGGTAAATAAGTTAGGTAAGACTCTAACAGTCCTTCATGACACACTAAGCTAGAAGGATGCTATGAGCAACACACAAAGTTTGAATAGGATCAGCCAAGTTAAACAACTTGAATTGAATGATGAAAATCAACAAGGGAGTTGCTTGATTGTTGAAATGTCATGATGGAATTTTTTGAAACTTGAATCCAAAATTATATGAAAACCCTCAAAGGGGAGATGAAATAGATAAGAGTGTACTATCTACTGTAGCATCAATGGTTGGAAAGGACAACCAGACTATAATGAAATCTGTAATAAATCTAGAATTGAAATGAGAAAAAGTATACAAGAGAGTTATCTCTTCTCCAATTGTAACTTTGGTAAAAGTGGTGGAAACAAGGTGGTAGCAAATATAGACTGCCATAATGATTTAAACAAGAAATACTTGTTGCGATTTCTAGCTAGAAGCAGAACAATAGTGCGGTAACTAATAAATTAAGATCAAGGAGTATTTTTTGTAATAATATCATGTAAGTTTAATAAGAACTTCCTGTTGATGTTTTAATTTGATACTAGTATAGTTGAGTTCTTAGTATCTAGTGATTATACTAAACAAAATTAGAAATCTGATTTATCCCTGCATATGAAGAAGAAATTACAAATCTTTAACTAATAATGCAGTAGTGATATTGACGTTGTCTGAGCCTCCTCAAGGAATTTTGAGTTAATGAGTTCTTAAAAGATTTAAGATAGTGATTAACTTTGATTATTCTGACATAAATCAATGTTTTGCTAATATGGAAGATAACTAGTACCTAGAAGTGTGTGAAACAAAAAGCCTAAAAGGAAAAGTAAGGAACAATACGGATGATTTAAGTAATAACTAACCATGAATTTATGAGGAATATTTCCAAAAGGTAAAAACAACAGATGCATTTAGATAAAGCCCACTGGAAAAGGGGATATCGATGGGTGTAGCTTGGAGTTGGGATGTAAATATTTCTAATTTTTTGGGATAGGTGATTTGATTACCCAATAAAAAGAAGGTATGTGATATTAAGTATATACTGCATGTTATGTGATAATATTATGGCTTAAAATCCTGAACTGGATAAAAAAAATTGTTGTTTTTGGAAATTACCATAGTATTCTTCCTCCCTCTACTCACCCATATTTTTCCTTATCTCCTCCATGTGCTGATCCACATACCACATGTCCATGTACCTGACTACACCACGTTAGACTATTATTCCTAATCTAACATGCACATGTACTGTTATCTCCAAAAAATAGCACCTTATGATTTGTCATGGATGAATAGATGAAAACTAGTGTTTTTGGGTAACATGGGATTGTCTCTCAAGTTGTGGGACTTGTAACTTGAGATAAACCTCTAGAGAATGTTGGTTCCTATAACTAATCCTAATGCTAAACTACTCTTTAGGAAGGAAATAAAATTATTTAAACCTATTCTAATAATCCAAGAGAAATGCATGAAAAGGGAAAATCCTAAGCTAACAAAGGTGATAACACCAAAAAGAGGGTGAAGAAAATATAATGAGTGAAAATTGAGAAGGGAGAGGAAAAATAGAGGTGACACATATTCATGAATTCATTTACCATCTATTATCCATAAAACACAAAAAGATGAACCTGCAAGTGAAAGAAGGATGCACAAAATACAACAACAAGAATGGAGAGGAAAGGAAATTCAGCAAATATAATTTAGGGTTGAGAAGCAACCACAAAACAAATATTTATTACTTTAAAATATGCATAGTTCATTACATGTGAATAAGAAGGCATAAGAAAAATATTTTCAAGCTCAAATGAAGGTCTACAACTCATAGTTGCTCTGAAACAATTTTGATAGAGTTCCTTTACTTTTAGAATATCCCCCTTAAAATGAGATATTTTACATTAGATATCAGAATGGGAGAAAGAGAGGAGAGAGAAGAGGGGGGAACATGGATATCTTCCTTCAACCACCAACAAGATGCATTGAATGCTTGAAAATATGCATGGGTACCTGATTAACAAAAATTAGACTAAACTATATGAAATTATAATAATATTTAATCTAATATAAGAGGACTAAAATGATGTAAACTATGCTTAAAACAATATCGAATGATTTTAAATTAGTTATATCAAATGAAATAAAACCCGAACTATATAAAATGCAAAAGGAACGAACATAACAAATTGCTAGAGGTTGTCACAGGTTTGACTGTGTATTTTGGGAGTAGAAACAATCACTCAGAGGTCCCATAGAGGTTAGATCTAGAATATACAAGGAGACTGTAGTGTCTAGGAAGGTACTAGGGCAGCCTGGTCCATAGAATAGGCGCCATGGTTTCTGTGAAAGCTTAGAAATTTGGGTCTTGGCAGTGCCACAAGATGTTTTGAAATACTTCCTTCCTGTTGTACTAGATCTACCGAACTGCACCTGGTGTTTGAGATAATGCAAGATGAAGGATATGACCAACAAAAGACAAAGAAGTATAAAAACCCTAAAAATAAAAGATGTAAATGAATGGGTTAGACCATCTCAGCTGCCACAATAGTGGGCTTACTAATATGAGCGCTGCACTAAATTTCAGACCCAAATGTAGTTCTGGTGTGTATGTGTGTGTGTTCCCTAGGTGTTGTTGTGTCATTTGTCTTTGTGAAGTAGTGAAAAATAATAAATATAGATGTTATAATAGCAATATGCATGAAATAGAATAGAATCCCTCCCCCTATGTTGTGTGTGTTGATGAAAATATCCTAGGATTGATGCATGATGACACTATGTGATGCAAGTGATGCAATAGATACAAATCTAGATGGAGGATAGTTAGATATGCTGACACTAGGCCCCTTCATATTGGTAGTCAAACTTTATATTATAGGGTTCTCTTTCTCTAATATTGTTTTAACACCTGACATCAAAGACTAATAAAATAGAAGGAATGGAAACACTAGACGATAGGGCCCAAAAAGAGGTGGGAAAGAACAACGTGGATCCATACCACCCTTATACACGCCTGAGCAACCCCCGCGTTTCTGTAAAATGTTGGGAATTATGAAATAGGTGGGAATGCATAAGAAAATACACAGGAATGATGAAATAAAAGATAAAAATAAGATGGCCAAAAGGTTGGATTAATTAGTACCATTATTCACTTGAAATTCCTCTAATATTAGTATAAGACCAGGCTAAATGTGCCTAAATGCATAATTTTGGTCTTTGGTATTTTCCCCCCACTTTTTGTTGGTGAGCGGAACACTCGGTAACATAAAGTAGATAGATATGCATACCTGATATCCATGTAGATTGTAGTAGAAGATGTGCCGATAGAATAGACTTAAACGTGGAATGACAAAAATAAAAATGTGAAGGATCGTGGATTTCTAAGATGAAAATTGTGCATTAAAAAAGTGATGAGGGTGAACCTGGAGGGCAGAAGCGCACCGTGTAGCTTATGCAGTGTGTAGTGTATTTGTATGGTTAGTAAAGGAAAGTACCATCATGGTGTGTTTCATTATTGTTGGTGTTGGTTCCGCCCCTAATTTAGAACTACTTGTTTTCTCATATGGTCAAATTGGAAGGAAAAATATAGAGTAGCCATCATTATGTTTAATGTAAAAAGAACACGTGTAAAATAAGCATTATTTGTATAGAAATATGTAAAGTACACTAATGTAATATATAAAAAGAGAAGTGTAAATTGAACATGTACACCTGATCCATGTTGAGAAAAATGGTTTATGAGGATATCCTTTACTGTCACTAGTTTTTTAGGTGATCTCACTCCACCTTGGCTGAAGAAGTATAGGGAGGGAAATTCTTGGTGTCCTCTAACCTTTAACAAATTCTACTAAAATGTGTGAAGATATCTTTGTAACGTCCTAGTTTTTCAGGTGATCTGACAACCACTGGACAAAGTAGTGTAGAGAGGCTCACCCATTGTAACCTCCAAGCATATAACTTATCTACAAAAATTCCAAAGGACATCATTTCCTATAGAGGCTGTTGTGTATGGAGTTCATAGACTGGTCTGAGCTCACTCGTTGTATGTAAACACAAAATGCAAAGGGTGGAAATTGCACTATAATGAACTGGTGTAGATATGATGTGTTAGTATGTAAAACCATCAATGATGCCCCACTATTTAGGGGTGCATGTGACATCGCTGAAAGGAGAATGTGGCCTGAAAAGAGGACCTACCACACTCTAACCTATAGAAATCTTCTCTACAGGGGGAAAGGGAAAACATTTGGTAGAAAAAAAGGCATACAAAAAATTGGATGCCTAACCAAAACAAGTGTTAGTTCAAAAACACATGCATGTAATAATACAGTCTAAAGTACTGTTATCCTGTAAAATTGACAAGGGCAATTTTACCGATAACCATACCGAAAATTTTGTTTCGATCCCTTGTTAGGGATCCCTCGCGTTCGAAACGTCGTAAAATCCCTCCCCGGGAAATCTAGTTTTTGAACTTAGTCTTTTTGAGCCTTTATTTGGCTGGGCGCATGGATTTTCCTTGTAAACACATAGTTTTGATGCGCCCCCTTAAAAGCCTTTGGTGCATGGTTTTCCATGTTAGTACGTATTTCGGTGCGCCAAAGGATGTTGAATCACTTTTTGGTGCGCCAAAGGGCACACGTAATCTCCCTGTTACACAACCAAGTTTTGGTGCGTGCGCCAAAGGGCGCACATAATTTAGTGTCAACAATGCATATGGTGCGCCAAAGCGCGCTCATTCTTCTGTTGTCAATTCCTTCCATGCGCCAAAGGGCGCACGCTTTCCCTTGTCGATAGTTTGTTTCCATGCGCCATTTCAAAAGGTTGGTGGCGCATTAATGACAAGTTTTCCTATAAATATCAGTACGCGCCCATGTCATTTTCATTCCTATTTTCGAAGCACGTGATCGCTCTGGATTTGTCAGCTCTGCTCTGTCGTTATCGCCCTGTGGACCTGCTTTCCAATCTTTTTCATATATATTTGAGGTAAGAGGTTCATCCTCTTTTTCATTGCATGCTCTCGTATGTTTGATCTGCTTTCTGTTGGTATGCATGGTCTGTGTTTGGTCTGCTAGATGTTATATGTTTTGGCTTTTCCCCCTGAGCTTTTCCATCGTTTTCTTCTTTTCTCCTCTCCTTCCTCTTTCCAGATCTGCTGGTAAAGGGAGCTTTCTTGAATGGCTTGGCCTGTTAAAACCTTTTATGAAACCTTACTTGACCAAGTAACTATTTAAGTGGACGAAATGAATGAGAATGATTTGAGGAGTGAGCTTTTTCAAATGGCGCACTGGCACGCCTTGTAACAATAAAGAAAGTCGCACCCCTCGGCGCCCATACACATACCCGCCATGCAACATGCTCAAGACCCGCACCAATGGCGCAGCCTCCGTTCTGCTGCTGTTGAAATCCATGCGCCACGCCATATTCCTTTGGCGCACCCTTTATCCAAGTTGCAAATGTTTCCATGCGCCAAATGGCGTGCCCAGTTTTAATGTAACACAAGTCTTCTGCGTGCAAGTATAAAGATTACAAAGGCGCGGGCGCACCCTCCATTGCAGTATCATAATGTTGTGTAAACCCTCCATGCACCGCGCCATTTTCCTTTAGCGCATCATTTATCCATGTTACACAATCCAATCCATCCATGTGCCAAAGGGGGCGCACCGAACCCCAATGTAACACGCATTTCCTGTGCGCCCTGCTATAAAATGCAACCTGCTTCATCCATGCGCCATGCGCCTTTGGCGCCAGTTTAACCTCTGCGACATTCCTTTTCTGTGTGCCTTATCTATTTGGCCTGTAACATACATTTTTCATGCGCCCTGAGCCCTATAATCTCTAACTCTCTCCTTCTGCTAGCTTTCCAATGGAAGATCAAATGACTAATTCAACCTTTTTGGATTGGGTCTCACTTCTTCTTCATGCAGATTAGCAACTGAGTTCGAAAGAACACATGTCTACGTCAAGCAAGAAACCTACCAAACTAAGAGGAAAGGCTAAACTGACAGAAGAAGAGATGAAATACAAATATCAGAGGGTCAGGATGCCCGAATCACAGGCTGAGTGCAGTATGGATGTCAGAGACTCTGAATTGGGTCACATCGACATGGATGAGTTCTGGGTTAGAACTCAAAAAGTTACAAGAAGTCCATGGATGGACAAGTTAATAGGCAGTGCTCTGCATTTCACCGGCGGAATCCCAGTTAGCGCTGTAAACAATGAATTCATGATGGTGGTTGCCCAATGTTACAACAAAGACACAAGATGTGTCGAGAACAGTAAGGGCGAGGTAGTCATAACCTCTCACTGCCCGTCATTTTGAGTTAATGCTTGGCATCCCTCACCACCGGAACTACATGGCTGTTAGCCAACAGGAATGCATCAAGGCCTGGGAAGACAAACGAAGGCCAGTGCATGCAGTTAATGAATGAGGTCTACCTAAAGAATAAGAAGGTAGTGACCCAGTGGCCTCAGACTATTCACCGAAGTGATTTCTCAGAGGGAACTCAGTGACACGATCACCTTCCTGAGCAGAGTCTTCGGGCTTTCAAATGCCCACTATTTCCATAAGTGGATGCTGTGTGGGTACCTAGAGACAATGAATAAGAATTTGCCCGATCAGCACTTCTGCTGGGGGGAAATAAAAGCAGCACCATCTCTGAGCAGCTATAACAGCTTGCCACAACTGGAGTATTTCATATGAACTCCTATGTAGTCTACGCTACAGCATCGGCAAGGGATTACCCAGGGCTCAACCGAAGTGGAGTGTGGCCTCAAGCCAAGATATTTGATTACTATCCAGAGCTGAGGCTGTAGAATAGTATCCCTCAATTTTCCAAAGTTAACGATGCATTCTTCTATCACGTCATCTGCCTGCTGAGGCCCAACATGACTCATAGCCGGACGACCAAGAACATAGTGGCAGTCACAGAGAAATGGGGAGCCTTGTTCACCCAATTTCCCACGTTCACCTACCTAAGGGCTGCCAACTTTTTAGGAGAGCCAACCAGGCTACCAAGGTATGCTGGACCAAAGCTGATTCTACTGGAGTTATCAAGGCAGCTGGTCACATACCATGAAAAGTGCCTCAAAAGAAAGAAGGGCGGAACTCCTTTCCCCCTCACAGTGGGCCGGTACACATGCTCTTCCTATCACAAAGCGAAGGAAATGTTCGCAGAGCTGGAGTTGCTGAATTTGAAACATGATTTCCCAGCCAGGCCTACCTTCGATCCTAGGGGCTGTCTGCCAAGGGCTAAGCTGGATCCGATCCATGTCCCTCAAATTGAGGGTATTTACATTGACGTTCTCCATGAAGTGGAACTCAGAAGAAAGGATCACTCGCGCTTGGCATTAACAGAAATCATCCAATACGGAGTGGCCATTGTCCCCAAAGGCTTCCAAACTACGGAAGACGAAACTGACAAGTGTACAATGACACGGAAGGGGATGATTGGCCTTTCCCGGACATTGACAGAAGCAAAGCTCCTCAAACAATTGAGGAGAGGGTCAAAGAGACTATGCGGAGAACAAAACATTGGTGCCGCATGAACGGACTAATCTACCTTGGGGTAGATTTCACACTTCCCCTTTGGGCAACGCACCTCCAAGGTCAAAGAAGCAGCTGAAAGGAAAAGGTGCAGAAGGTGAACCTAGCACCATTCAGGAGGAAGCCCCTCAAAGTCCTCTTCCTTCAGAGCCTGAACAAGTCATAACTCTTGATGACGGATTGACAGAGGATAGTCCTATACGCCCATCCACCCAGGATGTCGGCGTCGCTACAACTTCAGAGGTCCCTTCTATCCCTTCTTCTTCTCTTCCTTCCCCTCCTCGAGTGACTCAAGCGACCATCCCTTTGGTCGCGTCCTCTGCCCCTTCTTCTACTCTTTCCCCCCACATCTTCGTCTATCTTTTCCTCCCTCGCTGATTTGTCTTCCTCTATTTCTTCCCTCATCTCCGAGCTCCCTTCCCTTCCTATCTCTTCTGCAGTTACGGTTTCCCTCCCTCCCGTGGACATTTCTTCGGCTATTCTTTCAATGCCGCTGCCGCGTGTCTCCACGTTTTTCCCCTCTTCTACCGTTGCTGCTTCCCCTCTGTCTCTGGTCCTTCTTCCATAGGACCAGCTTGGATCTCTCAGCAGCTAAGCTAACAAAAGAGGAAAGTTCCCATCGCTCCGATGGACTTTTCGGTCATTCCGGCTAAAGGAGTGAAGAAGCACAAGCCGGTTACACGCTTCTCAAAGAGCGCTACAGGTGAGAGAGTCATGGAAATAGCATACCCCAACCCCCTCAAAGAAAAAGAAGATCTGTCTCCAACAGATTTCACCGTGACCCAAGTCACAATGGGGACATCCTCAGAAAGTCTCCCAGGGGGGAGCTCTTTCCGCAGTGGATGCACTCTGCAAGAAGCTTCAGGAAATGAAAGAGGAGAAAAGGCTACTGAAGGAGCAGAACAAATATCTGCTTCAGGCCCTACAGAAGATGGGAATTGCACCTCCCACAACTGCCGCCGAGACTCCTGAGCTGCTCAGTCAGGAGAAGATTAATGAGTATTCAAAAATCGGCGAGCAGGGTATGGCCGTTTCTGCTTGGAGGAGCCAAATCCTCAAGGATAGTGAAAAAGTAATCGCCGAGTATATCAGTTTATACCTGAACATCGAGAAGGCGAAACAAGAACTCCAAGCATTAGCAAGTCCGATATCAGAAGAGTTAGAGCATGCTAGACTCCAGCACGAGACCTTCCAACAAATGTTCAACTGTTCAGTCTCTGGTTCAAGTTCGGGAGTCTTCCAGGCCATCAAAGGCCCTCAAACAAAACTATGTCCACTCTGGACTATCGGATAGATCAGCTAGAATTCGTTCTGGAAAAGATAGACAAGGTAAAGGAAGAGGCCCTGGATGCAATGCATCAAATGGAGAAAATTGTTCTATCTATGACTCCAGGGTTGCTCACTCCTTCCCTTACCTTAAGATCAGCTGATGACACTATCTAGATTTTCAAGGAGATAGCCTCTCAAGGGACAGGGCCAGAGGTCACGTTCGATACTGAATCTATCAACAACCTACTAGCCTGTAGGGATTTCATCGGGTTCCTTATCGAGGCGGAGAAAGATTATTCCAAACTCCCGGAAAATCTCATAGACGAGCGGGAGACTTGCGAAGCCATCAGTGAACGGCACAAGGATCCATCACAGGATCAATTTGGGCCAATGATCAACAAGTTTTTGGAATACCGCGCTCAGTTCCACATATCATCACCTGAGCAGCATCAGAAACAGGCAACCCCTTTTCGGCCGCAGGATGATGATGATGAGTAGCTTCTTCTTCTTCTTCTTCTTCTTCTTCTTCTCTCTATTCTCCGACTTTCTTTTCGAAATGTCTAAAAGTGTGTTGGCACAAATGATGACATCATCCATGTTGCATCATGGGATGATGTCATCCATCAAAGTTGTCAAAGTCAACATGACTTTTAGATATTTTGTAAATATTTTTGTAAATAAGTGGTTGGCTCCATTTTGCCTTCTCTCTCCCTCATCTTCTATAAATATGAGAATACTTGTTGTATTCAGGCGTGAAAATTTTTCAGATAGAAATAGAAGTGAGGAGAGAAAGACTTTGAGCTTTCTTGTAACAGAAAAGAACAGTAATACAATTATTCAGACTTTGTGCTCAATAGCTGTGTTATACATTAGATCTTCCTTACGTTAGATCTATATGTGTTTAATCTATTAGATTCATATCTACTTTTCCGTCATTTGTTTATCAGTATTGCTTTGTTTATTTATGCAAGTAGGTTTGGCTCTGTTTACTACCAAACTAAAAACATAAATCTCCTGACCTTTCTGCTTTGGAATTCATTTCTTTTCTCCCTTCGAATCTGTTCTTTCTCTTCTCCCTCTTTCATTCCTTTCTTTTCACAGCCTAGAATACTCTACTGGGATGAGATCCCAACCCCCGAAGGCAGAATCTGTGAGACTTGCATAGATTCCTGCTAGTAGAAATAGCAATAAACCAGTTTCGCTTTGCTGTCTCAAAGAGGGGCTAAGCCCTGCACACTGTTGGCTCGTCTATCCATAGATCTTCCCACGCGACAGATTTTTGGACCAACAAGTACGTAGACGATGCAGTAGCTACCAAGAAAAGTAGTGTAAAGAAATAAGAAAACAAGTAGACCAAAAAAGATGGTTACAAATATGGGACATCACTCATGATTTCAAAAGACACGCAAGGTCATCATGGCCACAAACAACATACAAGTTTGTACACAAGCAAAGGGAAAAGCCCACATATAATGGAAAACAATGGTAGGAAAGTAAAAATAAATTAAAAAAAGAGTCATGAAGACATATAATCCTGCAAAAAAAATGCTACACATGGAACACCTGTTAGTATTTTAGAGAGATAACCAATATGTCAAAATGTGTATGAGCTTGAAATATATAAGATGCTAAGTATAAAATGAAACAATAACGCCTAGATAAGACAAATGTGGATGCCCCCAATGACCAATATAGGAAGGGTAGAAGGAAAGAATCCTTTTCATGTGTATATTCCTATATCTATGATCATACTAAACAAAGTTATGAATGTGCATGTGTGTATGCTATGGATAATGACATATAAGAAATCAATCTAACATGTGTAATAAATTTACCATGCAAAACATTAGTAAACAAGAGTAACTGCCCCCAAGATAATGCAATATGCAGTGGATGGATGGGATGGAATGCAAGATGGAGTGATAGGAGAAATGTGCCCCCCGAGTGGACGGAGGTGTATGAAATGAGGTTCATTTTGTTTTCCCCCTCAACAATCAAGAATGAACCGTAAATGAGAGTGCATCATTGGGAAAATGTCGAGTATTTTTCATTGTGTCTAGCATGTTGTGATGAGCGTGTATATGTAGTTATGATGAGATGTAACATATGGAGGGATGCATGTGAACTCTTGCTGAATGGGTGAGTGATGATCTAGCCCTAAGTGTATATCACTATAAGATGTAAGGAGGGTATGGTTTTTAAGGTGTATACCACTAGAAAATGATGGAATAGGTGATGATTTAGCCTACGTCGTATGTCAATATGAGATGAATAATAAAGGAGTGGTGATGTAACCTAAGGTGTATACCACTACAAAATGATAGAATAGGTGATGATTTAGCCTAAAGCGTATGTCACTAGGGTGGAAATGTCACACGAGGAAATGTCACATGGTGAGTGTAAGGTCTATTTGATTGGTAAACCCTCAGTAGTCAAGTATGGACCAAGGAACTAAAGTGTGTCATAGGGTGGTGAGGGAAGGGTGTAGAAAACAATGTAGTAATGATGACCAAGTGATGAATATGGTATGGAAATGCATGATATGTGGAATGTGATGCTAAATGTGTAGGATGTGTAATATTAATGTGTAAAATGGAATGTAATAAATGTAGATAGTCCAATAATGTAGGATGTAATGATGAGATCTAAAGCTATACTATGCGTAATGTAACCTAGCATTATATATAATGTATATGGAAATGTGTAGTGTATGAAGGTGTTATGTATAGTTTATCCATGGATAGCCTAGTAATGTATGTGGTGTGTAGGGTAAGGACTAATAAAATGTAGAATGTAGGGATGAAATGTAAAACTAGACTCATAGGTAATGATGACCATTATAATATGGAAAATGTATGATGTGACAATGTGTAATGTATAATGTGAGAAAGTGCGTATGTACTGTTATAGATATAATATGTAGATGAGGAATAACATAATGTAGAAATATAGGTAGAATGAATGGTGTATGATGCGTAATGTAGGATGAAATGTAGTGCCTATGATTTAGTGTGTGGGGTTTATTGTAATGGTAATCCATCAATAGTCAAGTGTGAACCGAAGAAAAAGAGTGCATCATTGGGTAATGACGAGGATATGATGCATGATAGGATATGCTTATAGGAAAGAAGGTTGACGGATGATGATGTGCAAATGTCAGGATGGTGGGGTGAGACACCATATCCCCCAAATTTTAATGAAAGAGCAATTAACCAATGAGGGTGAAGGATGAAGGTCCCTTTACTGATGCCCGTGATAGTGTAAGTAGAGGGCCATGATCTAATAGTGGTAATATAGTAGATAAATGTGGCACTAATGAACGAAATATATATGCGTGTGAAGAATGAATGAATGAGGAAGAGCAAGATGTAGGAACACGTTGTAGCATTGAGTCCAGCGGCGGATACAACAAACTCTATGTGAATGTTTTTCACTAGGAAGGTACTTGAGTAGTACTAGCTTGAGATTTATGTAATGAACAAGCCCGATGGGCTAGATGGTGAATAGGAGATGGTTATACATTAAAGGAGAGAATCATTAGTTGTTCAAGATTTGTAATTATAGGTGATAAAGTGTGAAAAACATTGGTATGATGTCTGTGCATGTGATGATGGTCGTAATATGGATCATTGCGATAATGTACTAGTCAAGAAGGAGGATAGTGATGAGTAGGCGGTAGAGAAATCATTTGATGATTAAGAAGTTGAATGAAAATTTCATGTGCTATAGCATTAGAGTGAAAGTTGAGAGGTGGAGGCAATGGTGTACTTGGAGGGTCAACGAGAGGGAAATTAGTGGATATATATGGAGTTTGATGTGGATCAATATTAACAAACATGAGATCGATAAGTAGCCTTAAGTTGCTAGATTTCAACAATGAGAGATGCAATCATGCTTTCAATGAACTACCATTAAGTTTACAATGCATGTATGGAATCCAATAGATGAGTATTAGATGGATGATTGTGAAGGTGGAAGTCAGTAACTAAACTAGTTGATATAAAGCATATTTGAGGTGGTGACGGATTGGTGCTAATGCAAGGAGATATAGGAGAAGTAAGATCATCTAAAAGGTCATCATCATTATTTTCAAAATCATATGGAACAACACGAGAAACATGGTAAGGAGTTCTATGTGGTAGGTCATCTAAATAACCATGAGTCCATAAGATAGACATGATCATGGTGTCTTGTTCATCCATAAAGGGAGGTACAAGACATCCCTGAGCATACTAAATGCTGAAGTTGGGTGAATAAAAAATAAAGGAAATGCTACAAATGTGCACATTACCAAATGGCATGGGAAACGATATACTAGTGTGATCAGGATCTAGAGTGCCACCAATATAATCTAACCAAGATTAGCCAAGAGTAAGTAGAGAAGTAGTACAATAACGCGCAAGATGAATACAGGATGGAAAAAACACAGGCCATACATAGCATTAAGAATAACAGATCCATGACACAAATGCGGATTATATAAAGGGTGATGGAGGTTTGTAAATTAAAAATCAAGTTGAGAGAGACCATCGTGTGAACATATAGTGGCCATGCATGAGGTATAAGGTGGTATGTGCTCCCAATAAGAATTATTCATGAAGAAAGTACATGTGAATGGTGGGTACACTAAAGAGTATGAAGTTGGCATGTATGATGGAATGACATCCATGGACTACAAAGGTTGCTGAAATGGCATAATAGAATTAGTATCAGTAGGTAGCAAGGAAAAAACTATGGCGACCACGTAAATAGTTCATAGTGGTAGCTCGTCTATGAGGGGAGGTAGTGGAAGGGGAGGTAAATTAAGGGAGTATTGTGGAGTAGGATCTGTATACAATACCATAGCATTAGTATCATTAGGAGTAAGTAGTGAATCAAAAGGGACCACATCAATCATACAAAAATTAGGAGCTAAGTCATGTGGAACAACGAGAGATTGAGATTTAGTCGTGGAAGATGTAGAATTTGAGACAACTATGCAGGTTTCATTTTAAGATCCCCCTCCCTAATTTTTTTATAGAATGGGTGGCGAATTTGATGAAAAATCCATTCACACTATAAGTGAAAGTGCATAAACAATTTTCACAATGAAGGCGAATGGAGGCTGTTTTCCAAAAAATGTTGGACTGTGTTTTATTTTCACTAAAATGCCGAACAAAAATAATAAAATAATGTTTGAGTTACTAGCCATTAAAACTAAAAGTCTTACTAGTTGGAAACCTTGAAAAATTGTTACCAGTCAGTAACACTTTTTCAGGGTTGTTGGCTGGCAACACTTTAAGTGTTACCAGTCAATAACAGTTTTTAGTGTTTCCGATTGACAAAAATTTCAAGTGTTTCTAGTCGGTAATAGTTTTAGGCGTTGTCATACAGTAACACTAGTTGGTGTTGTTGGTTGGTAATACTGAAACGTATTTCTGACTAGTAACATTTTTTTTACATTGTTAGATGGTGACACTACAGTTCATCCAATATTTACTGCGATACGTGTGGCGTGCCTTTCTCATTTAATGTGATTTCCTCTCCTATATATATAGCCACCCCCATTCATTTTGTATCATTTGCAAGTTTCTACAATATTTTTTTAGAGAGTTCTAGGCTTCTCCTCCGCTTCCAGTCTTCCACTATTAGGGTTTAAATCGATCATCAAGATTCAAGGTGATCTTAACGGCACATATGTCATCATATACAAGTATCTAAATATGCCATTTACAAAATACTTCTTTTATCAAGCAATTAACTTACTTTCAACATTCAAGAATAATGGCCCATAGGAAAAAAACCATTAAACTGACTCCCTATGTTTACCAAAACATTTTATATCCCTATTATCTATAATTGCTCAAAGACCCTCAAATATTTAGACAATCTAGTTTGATTGTTAGCTCAGGGTTCCGTGGTCTTATTTATATGCCCCATTATCAGATAAAACACACATTACTAAAGAATTTAATGTATTTGTATAATCATTCTAATGGCACATTCTTAGTTCAATTACCCTCTCATGAATTTATCATCAAAATAACACTTGAAGACATTCAATATATAACATGCCTATCCCATCAAAACAAACTTCCTGTACCCTCTAAATCCATTCTTCTTGATGATAAATTTTTTAGAGTCTCATTACAATATATCTGTTGAGGAGGAAGTAAATGATCCAGCAAAAAGAGGCATTAATTCTTAATCTATCAAATACCCCTTTCTCTTAGCCACGGTGGAAATTTTCCAGTCCTATATAGTGTTACAGGGAAGATACACTGACATTCCTAAATGGGAAATTCACTACCTTCTTCAAACCATTTTCAGATTTAGATTTGATTGGTGCACATATCTAACATCAAAGATTCATTCTGATCTTGAGAAGGCCAAACTCAATCCTACAATAGTTATTTTTTCTTCTTGTTAGGTTCTTACTTTACATTATGAAGGTTTTTATGGAATCAAATCAACAGCTATTCGAACTACTCTTCACAAGAAGATGGAAAAACATGGATTTCCTATTGACCAATAGTTGGTGAGTATTTTGTTTTAAAAACATTTCATCTTAATTCCTTTCAAAAACAAAATCATTGTGAAATAAATTCATGTATTTTAAATATGTAATCTATAATTCTATTTTTAACCAATGTGAATGAACAAGTCAAATAAAGTGAAACAATGGAACACCGTCAGAAGGTAGTTCGCTTGTATAACTATGTTGGACATGAGGGTTTTGGTGAAAACAATACAATTGATGTCTCCAAGTCCAAAGAATCTGTGGCTCAAGAGATAATACTAAACAAATATTTATGTGGTTCTTTGGATTCATCATGCTCGACCCGGTCCCATAGCTAGGAGATAAGTAGAGTGTGCTCTACATCTGCTACTATCCAACAAAAAAATCAAGATTTTAAGCTTTATATACTACACAATGATCAATCTTTTCAATTTTATTTAATTATTTTACAGAGTAAGAATATTGATAATTTGAATCTCTGATTTTCTACAATGTCATATTTCTAATTTCATTAATATTATCCTAATGTGCAGCCTTTTCTGGCATATCTGCATCTCCTCAAAGAGAGTCTTCTCATGTTGTTGTAGATACCACATACATACCTAAGGGTCAATCGGAGAATGAAGAGATTTAGTCTGTTGTAATAACCGACCTTTGTATTTCAAGTTCTGGTACAAAACAACTAAAAATAATGAATTAAACTTTATTTATAATATTTTTTGAAGTTATTTTAAAAATTTATCAACATATTTAAATCGTTTGGTAATATTTAGGATTTTCTAATGCTGTAACAGGGCCTGTGCCATCACCACCCTTCCACCCATTAACACACCATGAGTTTTTTGACTACAGAGAACATTCATAGTGTAAGAAATTCTTACTGTTAGCTTGTTTGTATTTTAATTTCAAATTTTCAAAATATTGATTATTGATACTAGTAGTTAAATCTTAGATTATTAAAGTATATATGCTTACAGATATTTTACAATCTGAAATTCATCCTTCCACCACGCCCACTGTTACCACCAATGCTTGAAATTCATCCCAACACAAAAGGAGTGCATCAGTTCCTGGCCAACCTCCCCTTCTACCCGTGTCATCTTCTTATGATAGGGGAAAAAGGATTATGCTCCCCAACATTGTAATGACTATGAGAAAGGGAACTCAGAATATGACAATATTTTATTTCCCCAACTTTAATGTTGACGGTGTGTAGAGTGCCAGAGGCACTTATATTCTAAAAAATATAGAAATGGATGAGGAGTTTCTTGGGTGGGACAGTTATTTTGAGATGTAAGCGTTAGGGAGGAATGTCAGAGCTAGTAGGATTTTCTTACAATCTGTTTGTAAGAAAATGCTAGAGCTAGTAGGATTTTCAAATCCTCCTTCCCCAACTGTGCAAGATAAAAATGATGATGTAAAGACAAAATTTTCACTTGAGATCCTTATGTCAGATAATGCTACAACCCTTGTAATGGAAAATTATATTCCTGACCTCAAGGAGATGAAGATGTGGGAGATCATAGCAAAATCTCTAATAAAATAAATTAATGATAAATACCATAATTTTGAAAATAGAGAACAATTGTTTTCATTGGTTAAAAATAAGCCATTGGTAATTGATAGTATTCTTACTGAATCAAAAAAAGGAAATACAGTCACCAAAAATGTCTACAACAGGGATGAAGTTTTGACAATAATGTTGAAAAAAATGGCTAATTTGAATTCTAAGGCACAGTCATACTACAACAAGTGGAATCGTGACAAGAATCTTTTCACTATTGCTAATGCAGAGAAATGCTTGGCCATGGTAAGTTCTATTTTTTTATAGATTATTACACACACACATACACACACACAATTATTATTTATCTTATTCCAAATAATAATTATGTGATTTTTAATTGCAGTCAAAATACCAAACTTTGAGAACAAAGGTGAAACTTTTGGAGGAACACCTGAGAAAAGAGAAAGAGAGTGTTGAAGGGGCTATTGGTTTTAAAGAAAAATGTATTTTGTGAAACAACCAAAACAATATTTTACGGAGTATTATCAAGAAGCACCAAATAGACTCAAAAATTCTTATGAAGAAAAAAATGACGAGGATCCTTTTATCCTTTCAGCAAAAGATGCAACTAGGGAAGACATAAAATTTGGAAAACATTAAGGCTATGGAAAATGAATTAGTGGAGTCTAGTGTAATATGTGATAGTGAGATAGTTGGTGATGTTGTTCAATCTGGTTAAGGACAAGGGTCTACTTAACTTGAATTAAAACTTTTATCTATATTACTATTGATGTATTGAGTATTTTACTGTGAAAAATACAATTTTAAAACTTTATCTTTATGAGAAATTGTTGATCTTTTTATTATGAGATCTCATTTTATTTTATTTTATTAACTTTTTGTGAAACAATTGATAAATAGTACACTTAGATTCAGGAATTTAGTTTCAAATATGTTTTTAAAAATTTGATTATTCCTAATAATCACAAAGTTATATAACATATATGGATTGTAGAAATGTTTGCAAACAATTTTTCTTATCGAATTGTGTTAGTGATATTGGATTATCATTGGAATTTGGAATCATTATGTTTAAGTGAAATTTTTATTCATTGATTTGTTTATTTCTATCATGGGTGTTGTCAAATGAAAACTCTAATCGTTTATTTTTTCAAGCTTTTATAGTATTAGAATAGTACACATTGATTCAGATAAGAGAATCTGGTTTACATTCTTCAATTTAGTTTCAAAAAATTATGAACTCAATAATCAAAGCATTTGTCTTGAAATTCGCATGTGCATGTTGCTATCAAAATTTAGAATTGTCAATCAATTCTTGAATCTCTATTATTGATTTCTCATGTAAAGATTGTCTCCAATAATGATGGATCAAGTGATGTATTTGTAGAATGCCATATTTTTTTGATTAATCCTAATAATCACGATGTTGTTACTTATATATCATGTATGGATTATAATTTATAATATATTCTCATATAATTATGCATGTGGAATTGAAAGTGAGAAATCAGCTAATGAAAAAAATTTATTAGTAACGAAAATTAATATTATTACATCATCCAATTTATATATTGCACAAATATGAACTATCTACCATTTTTTATTTTCAAAGTTCAAATATTATTAAATATATAGAAGGGATTATATAATTTACATACATAATATGACCAATATATGTGAATAAAAAAATATCAAGTAATAATTTATATTTCAGAAAATGAATATAATCAACTACTTGGTAACTAGAACAACCCTATCATGGATGGTCCTTCATCACTTCTTATATTTGGTGAAGTTTCTTATCTAGCAGATTCTAAGTCAATTTCACCATTATTAGAGACTTCATTGTTTGCTAACTGATTAATAGCTCTGCATTTTGCTAGAGATGTCCATGTAGTAAGAGCTCATTCATATGGAAATGTGTCCACCCTATATATTGAAACAAATATTCTCAAACAAGTTTCCAAATTCTTGTCTAATCTATTGCAAAGTTTTGATTTGAAAAATGAAAGTGCACTAAATAACCTTTCATCTTCAAAAAACCTAAGAATCATTGTCTGTATGAGCTCATATAGTTTGAAGTATTCACTAATAATTTTTCTCATAATGCTGCTCTGATACATCTTTCTCCATAACAACATGAAAAATCCCATTTTTATTGAGTCAACTATAACCTTATATTGATCAGACATTGTAAATCCAAAATGTTGTGACTGGGATATTAGAAATTTTATGTCCAATATACCATTAAATTCCCATTCATCAACATGTGAAGATTTACAAAATTGTTCCATAAGTGCAACCATGGATTTCATGAAGTTATTCTTTCTTTGTTCTTCATCAATCATCGGGTTCCAGAAAATTGGATTTACAACTCCCATCGCCTGCAGCAGATCACTATTTTAAAAAGGATCTCTGATCTCGAAAGATAATGTTTAAGATATTTTCATTATCTTTTTATGTACATAAAAAAATACTACATCAAAAAGACAGCTCGTGACAGGTACTTCCTCAAGTTTAGAACCTGCTACATAAGGATCTTTGTATAAAGTGTGCATTTTAGTGTTTTTCCCATCAATAGAAATATAAATATGACCACTGATATTAAATTTTTGATAGTTTTTCAGATATTTGGTGTCTTTCAAAACCTTTTCGCTCATAAAAAATGGCTTTTGAATCCAATCTTGGGTGATATACAAGGTATCTAAAATCATACATATCTTTTTAATCTTAGAAAATCAACAATGTATATGGAACGTTCCTAAGCATGTTTCACTAAGATGTTTATTTCTTTCGGAATTAGAAAAATACAACATAAAGTTAATAAATTCTCTATATCAGTCAAGCAATATAACAAATATTTAGCCTTGTCCACTTGTCTTCGATGCTTGAATATATACACTGCTAAGAACTTGTATTCCTCAAAAATCCTGCAAGTTGGTTCATACAATGATATCCATTTGGTGTCAACATATTTTAGTGTTTTTGTACCATTTTTTATTCCAATAGAACATCTTTGAAACTACATAAATATTTTAGTACTACTTTACATATATGAATGCAATTCCCGTATCAGCTCCTCCACCTTAGAAACATTATCAAAGTTACTTACAACCTTGTATGCCAAATTCATTTGGTGAGCCATACATTGAATAGGTATCATGTAAGGGGATACTCTTGTTTGTAGAAGGATAAAAAGTCTAGTTTTGTGACCTTGCATGACAAATGTGCCATCAAATCCTACAAAAATCATCTTTGCAAAGATGGAATGATCATCCATACCAGCTATTTCCTTTATATTTTTAATAACAAGTTTATAGATGTTATCAACATTGCCATTCTTCGTCATTTTGTGCATATTTAGTATATGGTTTTCCCTAAAATAGTTACTAAAAATGAAAGTGTACAAATGCATGCTCACCTAATATGTATTATCTACTGTAGTGACCTCATCAATCGATAAAGCGATAAAATTTACATTTTTTACCTTCTCTCTCAAATCAGTAATTTCTATTTCTCCCATACACTTTGCCATCTCCCATGCACTAATATCTAACCAATGCATTGTTGGAATATTTGAAATCCATTATATTGATACAGTGTCTTATAATCAATCAGATATGAAAATATGTGAAATATTGTTCTAAATTGAATGAGTTTTTCTTGAAGACTTACATTTGTAGCTTTTTCAAATATTACCTTTATAGTATCACCTTTCTCAACAAGGTCCTGAAGATGTTTATGATGATTATCATATTCTACAGCATTTCTCATATGAAAAAAATCCTCCTTAGTTTTCCATCTAGTTATTTTTATAACAATTCTTTCATTTTGATTTTTTGACTCGTATATCTTCCCACAATGCTTCTCTATTGTATCTAGTTTCAATTACATTTAGTTGTCTCTACCAAGTTTCCAAATATAGGTAATACATCTGCATTCTATATGAATATAAATATTTTTCTCAGGTTCTACATGTTCAATGAATGGATATTTGATTGACCATTCAAATTTATAAGTTCTTCCTATAGTCCACTTCCCACTCTTACATTTCTAATGTGAATTTCTTGAATGTTTATCAGAAGTGTGATTTAGATGGGAAATGGGATTATCAGTACTGTTAGTTTGAATTGAATTACTTTGGTGATTGGAAATTTCATCTGGACTAAGGTCACTGCTAGGGTTTTTTGCATTTGAGAGAAATTGGTTTTCTTATAGCTTGTCCAAGTAAATTAAAAACTTAAAGTAACAATATCATAGTAGAAATTGGTTTGCTTTACTGCTACCACTAGGGTTACTTGTGGCTGACTGAAATATTTGGAAATTTCCATACTCTTTTTTCTTTTTCCTTGAAGTCGGAATTCTTTTCTCATTTGTAACAGGGGCCATCGAATGGATGATTTTGAAGTCTGCACATGTGATAAAAACATAGAAATTTCAAATACCGATGAAAACATGAAAAAAACTTTACCCAAACACAAGCATTAGCCAACACAACTTAATAATGAAAAATGATAATACAACTGAGCACTCGAATGGAAAAGGAATATGCAGGATGACTAAAAAACATGGAGCCACTGGCCAGAAAGATAGATACATTTATTACCGACTAACAACACATATATCTGTTACTGAATCAAGAGGAAAGAGAAAAAACAACTTTGTTTGTAGAATGGCAAGGTTAGTTTCTATCGATAAGACAAATGTTCAAAATTTACCAGCTAGCAACATGTATCAGTGTTATAGGTTGGCAAAAAACATATCTGTTACTGGCCGGTAACATGTGTATGAGTAAGTGGATGAAAACAAATATACATTGTACCAGCTGGTAATAGATATAATTTTTACCATCCAGTAATAGATGTATCTTTTTCTGGTCGTTAAAAGATATATGTGTTACCAGCCGGTAACACATATATCTGTTATCGACCAACAACATATATATCTGTTACCAGCTAGAAACACACACACACACACACACACACACACACACACACACACACACACACACACACACACACACACACATATATGTTATTGGCCAACAATAGATACATCTGTTACCGGTCGGTAACACATATATATTTTACTGACCGGAAACAGATACATCTATTACTGGATGGTAAAACTTATATCTATTACCAGCCAATATAATGTATATATGTTAATAGTTAGTAATATATAGCTGTTGCCGACCACTTACTCGTAAACATGTTACTAGCTAGTAATAAATATGTCTGTTGCCGACCTATAATACTGATACGTGTTGTCGATTGGTAAATTTTAGACATTTGTCTTGTCAACAGAAAATAACCTTGCCATTCTACAGACAACATTTTATTTTTCTCTTTCCTCTCGAGTCTCTCATTTTTTCCTGAATACTTTGGTTTGTGGTCTTATACTTTCATATTACTCACACCTTCATAATGTAAAAAAATAGGACTATACTATGGCGAATAAATCATATATATATTATAATTTTATAACATGAAGGTTAATTTACTAACTTTAGTCGGCCCTTGGCAAAAATAGCAAGGTGAAATTATATTCAAATGTTTTTAGGTCTGATAAAATTTTGGCGAATGCACTACCATATGGTAGTAAAAAATTCGCTAGATTTAAAAATCAAAATCCCTTATATTCACCTTTTCACAAATACTCACCCCTAAAAATCACCTTGTAACTATGGGACCCATGGAATCGTCTATGAATAATACTGTGGAAGGGACAAGTGAGAATTTTTTTTTTTTTTTGGTTCACTAATGGTAGTAGGTGTGGCTATGGGATTAGAAGGAAGAGCTTGCACTTCTACTACAAGTTGTGCTAAAGCAGCAGGATTAATAGTGCATAGATAAGCAAAAATGACAACATCGATGGCTCTAGGATCCATATCAGAAGATGGAAGTTGAATGAACAAAGGCTAAGGTCTATATCTAGAAGGGGTAGTAGGAGTGTAAACAAAAGCATGACTATAACAATCAAATTATAGAGTAATGGTAGAGTTAGAAGAAGTACATTTCCTATTACACTTGCCCATGATGAGACGTCGGGTTCACCAAAATGATTAACTAAAATTAAACTAAACTATATGAAAGTATAATAACAATTAATCTAATATAGGAGAAATAAAATGTTGTAAACTATGCTAAAACAATATAGAATGATTTTAAATTATTATATCAAATGAAATAAAACCCTAACTATAAAAAAATGCAAAAGGAAAGGACTTAGCTGATTTATGGATGTTGTTATAGGTTAGGATTTATATCATGGGAGTAGAAATGATCACTCAGGGGTCCCGCAGAGGTTAGATATGGAAGATATAAGGAGAGTGTAGTGCCTAGCAAGGTACCTCGAGGTGCCCTGGTCCACAGAATAGGCACCCTGGTCTTTATAAAAGCTCATAATATGATCTTGGAAGTGTCACAAGATGCTCTAAAATAATTCTTTCCTATCATAGTGGGTCTTTTGAATTACCTCGGTTGAATAAGATAATGCAAGATGAAGGAATGATCTGTAAAAGAAAAAGAAGTATCAAAACCCTAAAAATAAAAGATGTAAAATGAATGGGTCAGACTCGCCTCATATGCCGTAATAATGAGCTTAGTAATCTAAGCACAACATTAAATTTTGGACCCAAATTTAGTTTTAGTGTGTGTGTGCATGTCGCGCCTTAGGTTATCTTTTTTCAGTCACACTTTATGAAGTAATGAGCAATAATAAATATAGAAGATGTAATAGTATGTTTCATGAAATAGAATAAAATCCCTCCCCTTATGTTTTGTGTGTTGATGCATATCTCCTAGCCTTGATGCATATCACTATGTGGATGCAAGTTATGTAATGGATGTAACTCTAGATGGATTGATGGTAGTATGTGACATTAGGCCCCTCATTATGGTCTCATAACTTTATATTTATAGGGTTCTCTTACTCTAATTTCTTAATTAACCCTGACATGGATGACTAGGAAAAAGATAAGGATGAAAAATCACTAGAAGAGGCCTGAAAAGAGGTGGGAAAGTAGAACATGGATCGAGGCTCCCCAAGTGGGACCAGGGTGCCCTGGGTTGCCGCAGTATAGGCCTGGGTGCCCCGGTTTAGGCTTAAATGATGAGACATTTACAAAATAGGAGGGAATGCATAGGAAAATATGCAGGAATGACGAAATAAAAGATGAAAATAAGATTTCCAAATGGTGGGATTAATTAATACTTTCTTCACTTGAGAACCCTCTAAATAGTAGTATAAGATTGGGCTAAATAATGCCTAAGGTGCATAATTTTGTGTTTATAGTACCCTATCAAGGCCATCCCCCATTGGTAATTTGATTGTAGGGGAAGGAGTGGGAACCATACCTCATCAAATGTGGTGGTTGAGAAATTAGATATTGTTCTTTAATGAAAATCAGAGCTATCAGGAAAAATTTATGGCCATTTGAAGTTCAAGGTGTCATACTTCCAAAAATGTGAGTGCTTGAACTATTAAATCATGTCTCTGTCAGAAATTCAACCTAGAAAAACACCTTCGGAAACCCGACATAAAGGAAATACGGTTTCACAATCGGAATGTAAGTGACAAAATACATGTGTTTGATCAACGATGTTCTGATGCAAGAGAATCCTAAAAAATCGAAATGAAGGAGGCTATCAAAAGTTTGATCTTCATTTACACCAGTAAACCTCCAAAATACAAAGGGGAGAACTTGGGATTTGTAATGTACCTCCAAACTTCTTAAATGGTCTTAGGCAAAAGTTGGCCCATGTAATGTAGATTGTAAAACCCAAAATGCATACATTGGAAGTCGACCGCCTTCTTGCAACCTGTCAGGTTTCATTTTTCAAGAATCAAGTTGCACATTGCATGTAATTTACAATAGCAAACATTAAATGATATATTTTTCTTTATATTTTAGGTTTTGGGACTCGACTTGTAATTTACATGCAAGCTACAAATTAGGTTCCGAAACCTGAAATACACTATTTTCTTTGTATTTCAGAAATCAGGGTTCAATTTGTAATTTATATGTAAATTACAAATTAGAACCTAAAACCCAAAATGCACTTTGGGGGTTGGGTTTCATGGATCAAGTTTCACATTGCAATTTGCATGCAAATTGTAATTTGAAACCCAAAACCCAAAATACACTAAATCCTTTGTATTTTAGGTTTCGGGGTTTGAGGAGTAATTTGTATGTAAATAGAATTTTGATCCTCGAAACATGAAATTTGAAATACAAGGGAAATTTTGACACTTAGGAATTTTTCAATATCTTTTGAACTGATTTTGGGGGTAAGATAACAAGGAAAATGGAGCATGTGGAGGTGCACGAAGAGCCTAGAAACTCGAGACACTTAAAAAATGAATTCCCATCCCCGAATCAACTGTAAATGATTATTTTAGACAACATGTACTATAGACCACCCCCACATAGTTATTCCATGAGATGTCTCAAATGATGTTTTTCCTTCCCCTTCTCCACATATTTCACCACCCTCTAATAAGGGATGAAATTTTGTCCCTCATGGAATATTAAAAGAGAGGTATAAGAGGTTTTGTTCTGGAAATAAGAAAAAGGGTATTTTCCTAAATGTTTTTAGGGATATCTACCCTGACATGAATGGAGGTTATATTCATATGTTCTAAATGAAAATTATGTTTTAAATGAAAATTGTATTTTAAATAAAAAATATATTTTAAATTTCTATTTTAATTTCAAGTCATTAAATTTTTTTTATTATGGTTTGTAATTACAAGCAATGATGATAAAAAGTGTTATGATGCACATATTGCAAAAAACCATTAGCAGGTTAGCCAAGAAGGCAAGAAAAGATTAATTTAATGTCTTGTACATTGATTTCCCAAAAAGGCATGTTAATTGGGTGTTGAAATAAATTTAGGAAACGTATGGTCCATTGTTGGATGAGGGTAAGTTTATTTATTGATTAAAATTATTTGAATAATAATTAATATTATATTATGTTTTATTTTTTGTAACATAGACATGGTTCATAACTACGCCAAAAAAATCTTGTGATGTGGGAGAGATAATTTAAAAATAAATCTAAAGATGCATTATGATGATGATGAGTGGAAAATAAATGGGAGGTAAATGTTGATTTTTAAGTGATTTTTAATTTAATTTTGTCATAAATGTGGTTATTTTAACAATTAATTTTATTTTTTTTATTTTTTTACTAACCAAGTGCACTTTTGATTTATTTGTATATGTGCTATGCAGAAAAACGATTCATGGTGTTAATTGATTGATTATTGGGATAATCGGGATTCAATACAACCAAGTAAACAACAACTAGATGTAAATGCCATATTGGAACAACGAAAAAATGTTACAAATCCCATTGGTATTATGGGGTTCGCTAGAGCATGGACTCAATTTTTAAGTATCATAGTTTAGATAAGATTCTAATAATAAGAGTTCAAGTTTTATTTATTTAATTACAACATAAACTAATATTATATTTACATTTTCCAACTGGAGGAGGACTATGAGAAGTGTATAGAGTCCTAACATAAAGATCATATATGTACTTATAGATATGTTTCTCTGTAGAAGGAAATGGCCACCAATGAAGTCCAAGAATTGCATGTATACCATGTAAGTTCATTGTAAAATAGATTTTAAAAATATTTATGTGTTTTATCGACTATTGTGTGATGTTAACAATTGTTTATTATTCTTTGATGTAAGGGACACATAGTATCTCCTGTGAAAGAAAGTGGAAAAATGCATTGAACAATGAATGGGAACCACATCACTACTGGGGTTATCATTCATAAGATACTTCAGATAATGGAGCTAGCACGGATTTTGAGGTTAGATAGAGTTCTCAAGGTTTTGATGATACTACTCTTAAGGTTGATGTTAGTAATGAGCATGTTAGTGATGAGAGTTAGGGGGAAACTGAATATGAGGACCTTGGTGTCTGGGGTCAACATTGAATATTAGGACTTTATATTGTGGATATTGACCCTAATATGCTATGTATCAATCATGGATCTTAAAATATTTTAAATTAGAATATTATTTTGTCTTTCGAGTAATTATTAAGCATTTTTATTTTAATATTTAATTTATCATTGTTTCTTTAAAGTTTTTTCCATCTATATTCAATGTCTTTTATATTTATAACTATGATCAAATACAAATTTCTACTTTAACATATTATTCATTATTTATGTGTGTGATTAAAATCAACATTAACATAATCTTTTATAACTAAAATTTAAAAAAATATAATAATAAAATCAAATAAAATAAATATAAAATATAATCATAAATAATATTAAAAATAAGTCACATCGATACACCAACAAAAATCACAATTTAATTTGCAGTTAGAGTCGCAATTTAAGTTAGACTTAGTATCTCAATTTAATTCACAACTACTTTAACCATATAAGTTACAATTAGTGTCATAATTTAAGTTACAAGTAGTGTCAAAATCAAATTTGTAATTAGTGTTGTAATCCAATTTGGATGTAATGTCGCAATTTTACTCAAATATAGTGTCTCATTTTAAGATGGATGTAGTGTCAGAATTAAATTTTGATTTTAAGTCACATACAATGTCATTACATAAATGTAAAGATGAATGTAAGGGCACATATAAATTCAAAAATTAAGTCATCTTAAAGTGATTCCTTAATTTATTTATTGATTTGTATTTAATTCATTGTTTAAGATGAATTTAAAGTCATTCTAAAGTACTATTGAAAGAGACAATTGAAGATTCCTTTAAAGCCATAGTAACATCCCTTATTTAGTCATCTTATCATCTATATAATCTCACACTATAGTGATGCTATGACATCTTTAAAGGTGATGTTACAGTATCTTCAATGTAATGTTTTAATTTTTGTCAATTCTAGTTGTAATGTAAGTCATTGTTTAGTCATTTTCATGACTTCAAATTTTGTAGGCATGGTATACTAAGAGGTGTTGTCATTGATCCAAAACAACATTAATGAGAAATTTAATGTTGTAATATGATGTAATGCTATTGTATATGATGCGAATATACTGGTCCAGTTGTGTATCAACTACTATAGTGGGATTCAGTGAGTTGTGCTTGCTCTAGCAAGCCTATACAAGTGCCTAGGAGGTGTAGATTGGAAGTGTGAGGTTATTGGATTATTGTGAAGCATGTTGACATAATTTATATCATGTTTAAGGGTTCTTGAGAAATCATAATAGTGGTATGGTGTAGGTATGGGTGGATCACTTGGTTACAGGTGCTCATTAGGAGTAGGCATGCTTGCTTGGAGGTTTGACAAAGTAGTTTGGATCTTGATGACCTCATAGAAGTATGAAATCAGGTGTATAATTGAGTATTAGGTATATTTAGGTAATTTTAAGAGGTTTCTTGATCAGTTATTGCATTATTTCAGTTGACCCCATCTTCTACAGTGAGGATCTAACATGCAAGATTAGGTGAGTCTTAGTGATTGGCGAGTTTGATTTATGGAATTGAAATTATTATGATTTTATATTTAAAAGGGATGATTCATATTTATCTCAGAAAACTTTTAGGCTCCCTTGATGTGTATGTTGCTAGATATGACTGATTTAGGAGACAAGCTGAAAAACAAGACAAAGTCCAGCTTGAAGTGCATCTTCTGATGCTCATTATGAATAGTGTTCTTTGAATAGGAACTTTTAGATTTCAAGGAAGACTCTATGGTGAGTTAAAAAGGTCTAAAAAAATTATTTGGTCATATTATTGTTAGGTTTTTATGAATGAATGTTAAGAAGGTAAAGTGGTATAAAACCCTAGTTAAACCCTAGCTAGGAGCAGTTTACAGAGAATAAAGTACAATGATACAATTTTGATTGTTTCATAAAAAATTATGATTGGATTTTTTTGAGAAATCCTTATTATTTACAAAAATTTATGTTTCAGGTCATGGTGATGAGTGGACCCCACCTAAAAATATCAGTTTTTGGAGAAAAAGGTACTAGAAAAAGATAGTCCAAAGGAGTAGCATAAAACATTGAATGTGCATGATGTTTCAGATTTTTTATTTATTTAAATTAATTTTTCAAGAAATTTTCATGTTGTTTCATGGTGTTTTGAGTCCAAATAGGTTGACTAGTTAGAGGGTAGTTTTGGGATCTCAAATTGCAGAGCTCAGTAAAATGGCCATACCTTGAGCTAAAAGTGAAGTTTTTAATTGATTAAAGTTGTGTTGGAAATAATATTCATATATATTTCTAGTGATATATGGATTACCTAATTATGAGGTAATTTCAAAGGATTTTCAAGACATTATTTGGATAAGAGGAATTTTATCACTTCAAGACAACATGTGTTCTAATGAAATATTGATGATAATTGAAGCATGCGATGGATTGGGTGATGATTTATATGAATTGGAAAGTAAAGAGGGATTAATTTTGAATCCAATGAATCCATCTGGATGTCTTTAATGTATGTATAAATTATTTTATGAGATAACCTTTGCAAACACTGTTTTTGGCATGTTGATCTGGTGAAAGCAAATGTAGTTGTGGTTTGAAGAGAAAGATGTTTTATGACTTATAACATGCTTATAAGTTTTCTAAAGGTTATTAAATTTAAATTTAGTGGTCACACAGAATATTTTGGTTCAGTATAAGTGATTTGGTGGCATTATGAAGTTTACAAGGTGCTGACGGGTGCAGGAAACAACAATTTTGAGAAATACAAAGAGCACTTGGCCCATTAAACAAAATAATTTGATTGTTTGATATTAATTGTGAACATGTATGATGTTTAAATTTAAATTTTAAAATGTTTCATGATTTATGGGTCATTAATAAGGATTGTTTTGAAGTAAGGATATTTTTATCTTTGTGCCCATGGGGTTTTGAGCCATTTTTGGCACATGAAATGATGGTTTAGGCTAGGCAAAACTACTTGGGTCACTTGTGGCTGTTATGATTTGAATTTATAATGTTTATATGATGCATGGGTCGAGCCAAATGATGTAAACTGTTTGAGTTTCAATTTTAGCCCTGGAGAAGCTATAAAAGTGAACATATGGACATATTGTTTCTAGCTTTTTCCAACCCCTTTTTATATTCATTTGAAGAACATTTTTTCTAAAAAGAAAAACCATTTGGTCCTAGCCCAAATCACCTAGAATATAATTATAGGAAAACCTATAGTTTAGTTTTCATGAGGAGCATTTGAGCAAGTACAAAGTTGGTATTGTTTCTTTGAGAGTGATTGGAGAAGGAGGGAAGATTTGGGTGCTTGTGTTTAGATGCTATCTTCATAGAATAATGATTTATTTTTCAGGTTTCTAAGGTGTTTATAGATATGTTATTGAATTTGAATAATTTCTCATAGTCTTACATCTTCATATGTTGTTATGAGACATTGTTGATTATATTGAGACAACTTCATTGTATCTTGTGATTCCTTATTTAAGACACTACTCTTATGATATGATTTGATAATCTATATAAGTGTGTGAATATGATTTTATTAATAAATATATGTGTCCTTGATATCAGATTGTTATCATTTCATTTATTTTACTTCATCATCAGATGTTGTATGCTTTGATGTGTTCTACATGATTTTGTGTGGTTAGGGTTTAAAGCACAAGTGAGTAATTTTTATTGGGGACTAATTCACCCCCCTATCAGTCCTTACCACCTCCAATAATTGGTATCATATAAATACCTTGGAAGTATCCTAACAAGATAGAGGGATATATTTTGTTATAATATGACACCTCCATCATTGGAGACAATTGAGGGTAACACCTTTGTGATAAGGAGATGGGTAAGTGAGAATGCAGACAACATTGACAGGTTGGTTACAACTCATGAAGAAGTAATCAACGTGTTAAGAACTCAACTTGACAAGGCTCAAGCTGAGTTTAAGACCAAGAGAGAAGAAATTATAAAACATGAGGCTGATAAAGAGGAGTTGAAGAAAGAGCTATCCATCATGACAAGAAAGGTATCATATTTTATGAGACCTCAAAAATATGAATAGGATGTTGGAAAAACAAAATTTATATGGTGATATGAGAGGCCTAGGCTTCAATTAGCATTCATCCAAGAAGAATGAAGAAGAATAAAGTCAAAGATCAAATGAAAGCAAACAACCAACAAAGGGAGAGAGTTCAAGGATTGCAACTCCTATAAGATCACATATCATGCAGACAAATGCATATAGGTATGGTGTTTTTCATGTTAATTGTTACACATGTGGTGATTATGGACATAGGGATAGTTTTTATAGTCCTCAGGTTGAAAATAAGGATGATTTCAAAGGAAAGGAACATTGTGAAGAAAATAAGGAAGAGTAATTTCAAGACAAGAAGGAGAAAAAAGTAGGTCAAAAATATGGAGTTAAATCTTATCATTTCCATGAAAGGGGACATCTTGAAAAGTATTGTAAAAATGGACCATCAAACACACGAAGTTATGTAAGAAAATTCAATTGGTATTTATATTCATGTAATAGATATTGACATAGGGATTTTGAGTGCAAAGGGATACAAGTGGAATGATTTAGGTGCCACAAGATAGGGCACATTGTAAGGTTTTTTAATGCATGTTATTTAAATAAGGATACTTAAATACCTAAGCCACAAGATCAAGCATACAAATGGAAGGAATAACATAGTAAAATTATTCAAGATGTTTCCAAGGATGTGACTAAGGAAAAAGAGGGATTTGTTTTGAAAAAAGTTGAATTAGAACACGAGGACTCAATCAAGGTGCAAGAAGAGGGCTTGAGATATTCTTAGGTCTCTCATCATGCTCCTCCATGATGATATATTCCTCTACTAGGTTTTATAAAGGTGTATATGTGCAAATGAAACTTTGGAGTGAGGGGGAGTTGTGTTTGTCAGTGTTTTTCTCTTCTATGTGTAAAAGGTAGGTCTCTTAGTTTCCACATGGTGCTAATCGGTTGTTTTTGAGTATGAAACAACATGATCTCTGTCATGTAGCAATATAGTGTTTTGGTACGAGTCCTCTTAGTCCGTGTCTTGAATTCTCATGTCAAATTTCATGTATGATATGTTTTAGGGTGTTCATGAGTCTCATCATTATGTCATAAGAAGCATATAAGTTTTTTTGAACTCATGAAGAGTGTTCTCAAAGTCTTTATGTCAAAATTTGACAGTGTTGAGTATGTCTGATTTTTTTGAAAATCATAGTGTCTTGTTTGTTTATTATTGATGTCTTAAGGTCATTTATGGGTAGTTGTGGCAAGTATTAAGAATTTCCATGAGTTCTTAGTGTACTTGAATCTAAAATGATGTCTATAAAGTTGTAAAAAGTCATTAGGAGTCCAAGTGTACAGATGAGGTATTGTAAGAAGTCTTAACATTAGTCTAAGTCAGTACGTATCGTTGGATATTATGTTATAATATTTGGATGTTCTGAATGTGTTGAGGATGCTATGAAAATTTTAATAGAGTATTCAAGTGATATCTTAATCAGTACATTCCTTCAAAGGATGGATTGTGCCGAAAGTCATGATTAAAATTAGTGTGATTCACGGAATAACAAGAAGGCTTTAGGTATGCCTTTGGGTATTCTTATTTATTCAATTCATTGTAAGATGATCAGAGCATTTTAAGGGTTATTTACAATGTGTGTGATCAAGTTATTATATCATAAGAGAAAAAATTATGTAACTGAGGCTTCTATGTTGTTGACTATGTTTTCACAGTATCAATGAGTGGTATAAATGGAAATCAATATTTGGAGGTCTAGATAATGGAATATATGCCTAAAAATTTGTACATATCATCATTACTATAAGGAAAAGAGGATTAAAGTGGTTTTAAGTCATATACATGTACACACTTTCATGAATTCATGAAAGTGTTGGAAGTTAATAGTTTAGTATCAAGAAGGCCTAATTGAGAAGTTACATTATTGCTAACTGGGTATGATTTCTTTGGAATGTTTATTACATATTAAAAAATAATATAGTATGGCCTAAAGGGTGTGTATAATAGGTATGATTTCTTCTTGAACATGTCTTTATCAAGAGTTAGATTTTTTTCTCAGTGTTTCACATGCTTGTAGAATGTGTGTGAGTCATTGATGATATGAACAAAGGTTTGATGTCTAAACCCTAATTGATTCAAGATATCATGAATGAAGGATTGAAAAGAGTAAACTAAAAGATGATTCAGGTTCAAGATGGTTTGTTCTCTTCAAGAAAATAAGCTAAGGTTCAAGTGTCTCAAGGATTAAAATATTTGAATGGTGTGCATCAAACATGATGCTCCAGGTCTACAATGAAAGGAAGTGAAAGGATTCATTATTTTTAGTATATCCATTCTTATCACTTTCTTGGGAAGTGTATAGGCCATTATGAGTTGTGACTCACTGTACAAAGAATCCCTTTGTGCCTACAAGTGATTCAAGGATATGTCATAATCAAATAGTCATAACTAAAGAGTATTAGAGTCTATCATGAGTTGTACAAAGTTGTATCATGTGTATCTTTGTGTTAATAAATCCTAATAGGTGTTGATTACAAAATCTATGTAATAATTCAAAGAGATTTAAAAACGTGAATGAGGTATATGAAGGCATCAATAGGTCCAAATATAATAGTAGATTGGAAAAGCATAGAATGAATATGAGTGTAAAAATCTTACCATCAGTAAAGAGCTCTATAGGTACGTTGTCAAATTTGCAAGACATGGATAAAATGAATGTTATATGTCTATTTAAGAAGACATAGAGATATCAATGAGTATCTATAAATTTCCAATCAAAACTAGTGAGGGTTTGTACTTTAAAACCCTGATATGCATCTTGACTATTACAAGGATCAAAATGGAGTATTATTAACCTTAATTTTGGAATAATATTGCAAGAAATCATGACAAGTTGTAAGATTGTGTGTTTATCAAAGATGATGATCTAAAAGGAGCTAAAGCATATTACTGTTATCTCTACAAGGTCTTGAAATATTAAACAATGCCACCGAGATTGTGAGAACAATGATACTATAGCTTAAGATTGCTACCTATAGGTATGCTTTGAGGTATTTGATGAATATTTTTTAGTATGTGCATATGGATGGAACACTAAGCTACTATCACTTGTATCAAGACTCCATGAAGGCAAAGTATACCTATAAGTTTACTAAGTAAAGGTTAAGATCTATCTCTAAGTTTGGATAAATTTAGTTAAATATTAGAGTTTTTGATACATTCAACGTATGTAGATGGTATGAAAATCCAACTCAGAGATCTAGCTGGGTATTTCAAGAGAAAAATAAACGATAAAAAGAACTAATGTGACTATGATAGGAACCCCAAGAGAAGGTGGAAGTAGTATTATTCAAGAGCTACTTCTAAGTTCATTAAGAAGTTTGAGTTGATAATTGAAATTTCTCTAAAATATTGAAAAGGGTATTTGATCTGAGTCAATTAACTTGTAAGGACCACCTAAAGGTATTTTCAAGGTTTGCATAATGTATATTTGATATATGATTCAAGGATTCAACTCTATGGACAAGTTATAAAGTAAAATGTCAAGATAAACTGAGAAAATATAGTGAGAGACAGAGGATGTTTCCAAAGAATACTACAAGCCTCTTTACGGTCTAAAACAAGTCTCTAAAGATCATGTGAAAGTAGGGGGAGATAGTGCCAACTGAATCATGCTAATTTGAAGTGTTTGAGAAGTATTTTCAATTTATGCAAGAGAAAAGTTCAAGGGGTGCATAACAATGTCTGAATGTTCAGATATGAAGGTTGAAGCTTAACATCGAAATTGATCCGTTTGCTCTAAATTTGGCATATTCTAAGTTAGTTTAGCTTGGTCTACAAGGTCAATCTCATATAATTTTGTTTCTCACAAGTGAAGGGAATATGCAAGCTATACGTCATACTCAAAAGTTAATATAGTGCAACTAATGTTACATGATAGATTCATAAGGATGACATCTAAGGTCTAAAGCTATGAAAGGACTTTGTATTGGAGATTGTGTAGACAATTCTAGTGCATTGATTGTCTGTAGATGTATCTCATGACTATGATGAGTCAGGAATAGAGGTATACAAAGATTAATGGCATGAAGAAAATTCTAATGGAAGTGATTAAGACGAAGAACTACCTCAGGTGAGAACTAAGATATATAGTAGCATAGTGACAAAAACATGTTCCTATAGGTCAAAAAGATGTTGCTACTAGTATGATCTTATTTATGAAAAGAGTATTTTAGCTCTAGATGACACGGGGAGCCTATGAATATCCTTATTGAAGGCGAGGTAAAGGTATCATGACATATAATGTATGTTTCTTTCATGATTTAACTTTCTAAAGCCATAAGTTGCTATATCTCAGTAAATTATGATGAAAAATACTGAGAAATTAGTTTAGGACATAGCAAAAGTGTTTTGGGTGTGTTCTAGCCATGAATTAAGAGTAAAGTTTCTTAAAATTGAACTTGTTTACTTTAGATGGTTGTATTCAGTCTAAGAAGATTTGTAGCATGCTCTGTCAAGATGTGTTTGATGATCTAGGGGTCACCAAAGATTGTTGAAATTTCTTTGAGATGATTGAACAAGATCGTTAGTGTCTTGTAGAGTATGGTGAACAAGAATATGATTGGTAAAGCTTATTTTTTGCCTAGAAATTTTGATATATGGTTAATAAATATGATATGATGATTTGAGATGCATCTAACCAACAATTGTTTCCATGTTCAAGATGTATATAGCTCAGCTACAGGTTGCTATAGTGTTGTCAACAATGCAAAACAAGGGTGATAGTGAAAATTGCTTTTTTTGTATGCATAGGAGGTGAATTAAGGTGGTGAATCTCTAAAAAAGGTATGATATTGTTTCTTTAATGATTTTTGATGATGATCAGATGATGGATGTGCTTCTCCCAGGGGGAGCATGGTGCTTGCATGCCTAAAATGAAGACAATAATCAATTTTTTGAGAAAAAATCAAGAATTGAAGAAAATTAAGACCTTTGGTTGATGTTTCTAACCTAAGCATGATGGGATGAAGATGAGGTAGGTGAATTATTTGAGCTACAGGCATGCCTTTTTCATTAATGCAATAAGGGGGAGAAGTTCAGGGTGTTTTCCATCAATGACAAATGGGGAGATTATTGTCATGGTGTCCTATTAGGTGTTGTAATTGATTAAAAACTACATTATTAAAAATTTGAATGTTGTATGATGATTTCATGATGTTGTATATGATACTATATACAGTTTTAGATGTATATCAACTGCTACAGTGGGATTCAATGAGGTGTGCTTTCTCTAGCAAGCCTATATAGGTGCATAAGAGGTTTAACTTAGTAGTGTGAGCTTCTTAGATGATTATGAAGCATTATGAAATTATTTATAACATTTTTTAAGGGTTATTGAGCACTCACTATAGTGGTATGGTGCAAGTACGGGTGGATCACTTGGTTATAGGTGCTCATTGGGAGCAAGTATGTTTGCTTGGAGGTGTGAAAAATTTGTTTAGAGCTAGATGAGCTCATGGAATCATGAAATCAGGTGTATCATGGAATACGAGGTATTTTTAGGTCATTTAAAGAGGTTTCTTGATCATTTATTACATTATTTCAGTTGACCCTAACTTCTACAGTGAGGATCTAACATGCAAGTTTAGGTAAGTATTAGTGACTAGAGATTTTGAGTAATGATATTGAAATTATGATCACTCGAGATGTTATAGGGATGAGTCATAGTGCTCTTAGAAAAATTTTAGGATCCCAAGATGTGTATTTTTCCAGATATGACAGATTTTGTGAGACAGGGTGAAAAACAAGGCTTATTCCAGCTCAAAGTGCATCTTTTGATGCTCATTGTGAATAGTATTATTTGGATGGGACCTTTTGGATTTTAGGGAAGATTATATGGTGTGTTTATAAGGTTTCAAAAGAATAATGATGTAAATTTAGTGTCATGTTTTTATGAACAAATGTTAAGAAGGTAAAGTGGTCTAAAACTTGGTCAAGGCAAAACCAGGTAAAGTGGTCTAAAACCCTAGTTAAACCTTAGATAGAAGTAGTTTACAGAGAATTAGGTACACTAACCTAGTTTTGAGTGGTTCATAAAAAGTGATGATTTGATGTTGTATATGATTCCTTAGGATTTCTTTCAGACGAGGCATGGGCTGAAGTATCTAAATGGGGATGTATCTTCTTACAGTTTAGGATTTCTTGAAATTTATGGTTAAGGTCATGGTGATGAGTGGGCCCCACCTAAAAAATATCAATTTCTGGAGAAAAAGGTTTTAGGACAAGATGGTCCAAATGAGTAGCATGAAAAATTGATTGTACACGATGTTTGGAAATTTTTATTGATGTTCATGAAGGTTTCATGAAATTTTAATTCAGGTCCATGGTGTTTTGAGGTCCAAACATGTTGATTGGTCAAAGGGTAGTTTTGGGATATCAAATAGTAGGGTTCAGTAAAATGGCCATAACTTGAGCTACAAGTGAAGTTTTTAATTGATTCAAGTTTTTTTGCAAACAAGATTCAAAGAGAGTTCTTGGAATATATGGATTTCCTTTAGATGAGGTCATTTGAAAAGTTGAAAGAAACAAAGGATAGCAGAAATGAGCTTAAGGAAAAGGTGGAATGGTTTTCAGGACATTCTTTAAACAATAAGAATTTAGGTAGTTCAAGATAGCATGTGTTCTAATGATATTTGAAGCATGAGATGGATTGGGTGATAGTTTCTATCACCTAAAAAGTGAAGAGGGATGAAATTGGAATCCAATGAATTGATTTAGTGGTCTTGAATGCATTTATAAATTATTTTATGAGCTAACCTTTGCAAAAAAAATTGGCAGGTTGATTTGGTAAAGGCAAATATAGTCATGGCTTTAAGATAAGGACATTTCATGACTTCTAACTTGCTTATAAGTGTTATTAAAGTTATGAAATTTCTAGTTAGTAGTCATATGACATGTTTTGGTTTAGTAGAAGTGATTTGGTGGCATTATGAAGTTTATAGGGTGTTGAAGGGTGCATGAAACAACAATTTTGAGAAATACAAAGAGCAATTGGCTCATTAAACAAAATAATTTGATTGGTTGATATTAATTTAAAATATGTATGATGTTTAAATGTTAATTTAAAGATTTTTTGTGATTTATTGGGACGTTCCATGACTTCTAACTTGCTTATAAGTGTTATTAAAGTTATGAAATTTCATTAATAAGAATGGTTTTAAAGTAATTATGTTTTTATCTTTGTGCTCATAGGGTTTTGAGCCTTTTTTGGCACATGAAATGATGGTTTAGGCTAGGACTACCTACTTGGGTCACTTGTGGCTATTATGATTATAATTTAGAATGTCTGTATGATGCATGGTTCAAGACAAAGGAGGGAAAATGTTTGATTTTGAATTTGAGCCTTGGAGAAGCTATAAAAGTGAAGATATGGACATATTGTTTCTAGATTTTTAAACCCCCTTTTATATTCATTTGAAGAACCCTTTTTCTACAAAGAAAAACCATTTGGGCCTAGCCTAAAGACCATAGAATCACGTTCTAGGATAGCATCTAGTTCAGTTTCCATGAGAATAATTTGAGCCAGTGCAAAGTTGGTATTGTTTCTTTGAGAGGGATTTGGAGGAGTGCAAATTTGGGTGCTTTTACTTGGATGCTATCTTTATAGCATGTTGATGTATTTTTCAGTTTTGTAAGTTGTTTCTAGATCTGATATTAAAGTTTAAGGATTTTTCATAGTTGTACATATTCATATGTGGTTATGAGACATTGTTGATTGTATTGAGAGAACTTCATTGTATCTTGTTATTCTTTGTTGAAGACACTACTCTTGTAATATGATTTAAGCATCTATATAAGTCCATGGATGTGATTTTATTAATCAATATATGTCTATGAGATCATATTTTGTTCCTTGCATTGATTTTACTTCATCATAAAAGGTTGTATTTTTTGATGTTTTCTACATAATTTTGTGTGGTTAGGGTTTGAAGCATAAGTGAGTAAGTTTTATTAGGGACTGATTCCCCCCCAGTCTCAATCCTTATCACCTCCAACAAATTAAAATTTAGGGTAGTTAGTTGAAATTTGAAAAAAAATTACTTACCAAATTAAAGGTGACTTACTATTAACATCTATTATACATTTACTATATCAAAATGTTGCAGTGTAGGTACAAGTAACGTGCATAGTTCCAAATCCAATTCACTTAGTTTAAATTAGTTATAGGGGGTATGAAATACTTCACTCCAAAACACCAATTAGTTTCTATTAGAGTCTCAAGAATCTTAGGGGCATAAGTCTCCTTTCCTTACCTACATTTTAGTGCATTGTAGTTTCTAATAAATTATGTGGCACATGAGAAGGGAATGTGGGAACTCATGTTGTTTTATAATGTGTCCATATTGTTTCACCTAATTCTTAGATGTTTCTTTGAAAATGACAAGATAGATAGGGTAACATGCGTAGGAGGAATACCTGTTGAAATGATGGTTGATAGGTTGTTGCATGTGTGTTGACTCCTTGATCCACAACTGATCGTGGGAGATTACTTTTGGCTGGGAGGAACTACCTGAAATAGAACACAAGACCACCAAATAAAATTTAAACAATATGTACAATGAACTACCTAGCGTGTACTAGATCCAGGAAGTTTGATACTTCCTAGATGGCTATTAGTCCATTGTTTAAAACAATTTAATGTTGGTAATGAAGTAAATCCTATTATAATTAAAATGATTTAGGTATCTCATTTAAAACACAATAAGAAAGATCTAATCTAACAAGCTAGGTTAAAATAAGATCCGCAGGTCAAGTAACTGGTTCTGGGTCTCTACAGGTCTGACAGAGATCTTAGGTAGGTCACAAATGATTAAGGGTGATGTGATAATAGGTGGGTAGGTTCCTATTTTGGGATGTATTGGTAAATATAGAGATCGATTCCGGTTAAGGGTGACCAATGCCGGTTGGGGAGAACTGGTGCTGGTTACTATGAAAAAATGGGAATGCCAAAAAATGAGATTTGGATCTCCCTTATGATTACACAAAGGACTAGGCTAGTCAAAATGAGGTATTAAGTTATTGGGATGGGATTTGGCAAGGTTTTAATGAGGATATGGAGGGGTGAGTATTAAAGGAGGTCAATGGGTGGCTAGGAGAACAAATGATGAAGACACAATAATTAAATGAATGAACCAGAGGAGTAAATTGTTCTACTTACTTGAAATCTGGTTCTAGTCGCTTGTGAGTGATGAATAAAAGTGTTGGTAAGAGGTTGAATGCTGTTGAGGATCACCAAACATTGGAAAGATCCCACATGGGATGCATGTGCATTCCTTTTTGCCTGGTTGGATCAAATTTATGTTGGGTGGTTGTTGGATGAATGTTGGATGTATGTGTAAGAGAAAATGCTTGATCTCCTTCCTTGCATGCGTGTTCTCACAGAAACTTGTTCTCAAAAGATGTGTTATGTCTCAAGAATTTTCCAACCTCTTGCCAACCTCAAAAATAAGGTTGTTTTGGGGATTAAAAGGTGACCGAAGGTGGTTCCAGCTTAATGGGTAGTGGTTAAGGGTAACTGGCATTGGTTAAGGGTAACCAACATTGGTTAGGGTTGGATTGCCTATGTTCACTAAACTATGCAGATCCCCTTGATTTTATAGGATCTTGTGTCGTTATCCCATGGATTAGACTGGAAGCTTCTTGTAAGTATGTGGGGAAGTGGTTAGAGGGAATGTAGGCATTGATTTTTAGGGTTTGGGTAAGACTTTGTTAGTTATGGAAACTTACTAAGAATAGGTTAAAGGGTGAGGTGGCTTGATGATGTGTCTAGGTGAGGTGGATGTGTGGGCATTATATAAATTAAGATATTTAAATACTTAATATGGTGAGGATAATGAATTAATTTAATTAAATTAATATTAGTGGGGTGAATGGGGCCATGGTTAAGTGAATGTGATGAAGGTGTTTATTTGTCAAGGGACCAAAGGGGAGTGTGACCTAATTTTAGTGTCTACATTTTACCCATTTTATTACATAGCTTGTATTGGTAAGGGATACATACAAAAATAAGATGTGGTTGTCCCATGTGTGGGTGAAGGTGATCCCCCTCAAACAGGAACTGACGAGACAGAAGGCAAAATTGGTGAGTGGTTTGATAAAAAAGTGAATGTGAGAAAGGGAAAGATGGGGAACGGGGGAAAAGGAAAAAGGTCTACTTGGGAAATCTAGGTAACGAGTTAGGGTCAAAGGTAGTATCAGTCAAATGCACGCACACGTATAAACTGTAGCATACTATCGGGTTGAAGAGTAGGAAAAATCTACATCATCTAAGGTCGATAGGTTTATCCAAACAAGGTTGAGGTGATTCTGGTATCCAAGGTATAGGATATGGTCAAGAAACATGACGTAGGTTAGGTGCAAGAATGTTTAGGTATGTTCCTGTACACCAAATGTTGGGTCAGGATAAATGGTCATAAAGAGAGGCAAGGTAAGGTCATTAGGTCAATCAACATAGGTAACAGTGATACAAAGTATAGCGAACACATGATGTCAAAGGTCACTAGCGATGGTCCAGGTCCAAATATCTAGGTCATGGCATGGGTAAGGCTGAGGTATTGGTAAAATAACGAGTCCCCAAAGGAGGATGAGGTTAGGTAGTAAATGATGAGGTCAGGGGGTGAGGTAAATGGTTTGGGTAAAGGTTGTGTGTGGAAAAAAGAGTGACGGGAAGGGTAATAGGTTAAAATTTAGGGCAAGGTGCAAGAGAGGGTGACCGATGCCGGTCAAGGGTAACTAATGCTGGTAGAGTGGAACCACTCACGGTAAGGTAGGGCATGCGATCAATGCCGGTGAAGGTATAACCGGCATCGGTTAGGTCAAGTTTGTTATAAAAAAAAATTCATGTTTTTGTTATTCATTTATCATTTAGCAAATTGAGAAAATGAAAAAGGAGATAGAAAAAAGGGAAAAGTGTCTAGACAGAATGGAGTGGTGAGTTGGCAATTTAAGCAGTAGGCGATTGGTTATAGAGAGACGTGTCCACAGGATCGATGGGTGTGATTTGATTGGTTGGAGACGTGGGTAGAGATTTTATGATGGTAGATGCTAGAGAGGGATCAGGCGGTCCACTGCTGCAGTGGCCAAATGTGCCACCATGATGATGATAGCATGATGAGGTAAGCATCCAACTCTTATTGTATTTTATTAAATAGATTAGGTGATTTGTAAATTGGGTTTTTGGTTTTTTTTTATTGTGGGTGGGGGAAAGTAAAATTGAGAAGACGTGAGGCTAAATTAGGTTGAATAGGATGGGGGACAGAGATAAGTGGGAGAAGAGGGGAAGGAATGAGGTGTAGGGGGAGGTATAGGTAATTTTAGGTGGGAGAAGTGTTAGGGTAGAAAGTTTTTGAGAAGGGAGAGTTTGGAGGTCATGGGTTTTCACTGCAACAGTGACTGACGTCGGTATTATTGACCCAGTATTGGTCACGAAACAGGTGACCGATGCTGGTTTAGGGGTGACTAGGGTCAGTTAGAGAGAACTAACACCAGTTAGGTTTTGGAGAGTAAGGGGCCAAAAGTGCCATAGGTTAGGTGGTTGAGATGGGTAGAGGTAAAATAGGGTGCAAAAAAATTATAGTGGGTGAGTATGGGTATGAGAAATGTAGATTAATTTGTTGTTTGTATTAGATGTAGGGGAGAGATAAGTTATGCATGCTGGATAGGGTTCCACCCCTGCTCGTGACATTTCATGGCATAGCGACCCCCGAGGAGCTACAACATGCGGACGTGGTGGGCCTGAGTGGGTTCCGACGCTATCGGCATGTGGTCTGTTAGCCTAGTTTGATGGTCATGCTCATCAATAGATGGGATTCCATGACCAACATGTTCCACCTACCGACGAGTGAGATCACTGTCACCCTGGAGGATGTGTTTAGGATTCTACGGCTACCCATATTAGGTACACAGGTCTATTTGATCTCCTATAAGGCCTCAGAGGAGATGATGCTAACAGTGTTTGGAGAAGGGACGACCGAGCTGACCTTTCATAGTGCCAACTTATGATATGGAGAGATGTACCTATCCCATCCAGAGGAGATGAGGCTAGTAGTTCTATTGATGGAGGAAATGTGTTGCTTTGCACTACCAGATGCAGAGGGTGGGTGGTTTCCTTGATATTTGATGCGGGTATTACATGACATGATGATAGACCAGACCCAATTTTACTGGGCACCATCATTCCTAGTGCAACTATACATGGAGTTATGGGCATATGGGTGGTTGTGTAGGTTTAGCTTGTGCTGTACCTTTTTACTTAATTACTGGCCTTATGAGCACATAGATTGTGTGCAGCCAGTAGGGATGCCTCGAGTAGATGCATTTCCACTGAGATTAGTGCCAGTGGGGTACAGGAAATGGGTGCCTACTATTGGAGAGTAGAGATCAGATAGGCCCACACATGATGTGGCCTATTTCTGGTGTTTATTGGAGGGGTTATTTGGAGTGGACATTATATGGAGGTTGTATGTGGACTTCCCATCATATAGGCATATACATGATGAGCTAGCTAAGATCCAGCTATTGAGATGGATACAGGGTCACCGTGCTAGGAGCACGAGATGATCCCGGTTGACAGAGTTAGGTGGTAGTTTGGGCTGCTACAAGACATACCTCCGCCCTTCCTGCAGTACAAGAGAGATGACGTGGAGAGGCCCTTACCTCTACCTCAGCCGATAGTGCCCACAGGGTAGGAGGAGTAGCCACTGGACTAGAAGATTGATGATGTTGGGGTCATAGAAAGATATAGATAGTGGTGGGCGGCACATTTACGAACCATATCACCTAGGATGGGGCAGCCAGATCTAGCCACCATAACGGTTCAGAGGGACACCCTACAGGGAAAGGTGTAGATGCTAATTACCTAGTTAGGTATGGAGCAGACACATCTTGCCAGCTCAGAGGTGGAGGTAGCGGAGTTACATGTATATATGGTGAGTCTTCAGACCCAGATGGCCAGGGGTGGGGATGGAGATTGAGATGGGGATGATGGTCAGGTGGCTACCTTACAGGCACAGGTGAAAAAATTACAGGGTTAGTTGGCCATAGCTTAGGCACAAATTACGGCCTTATAGGCCCAGATATAGGCACAGGGGCAGAGAGCACCACCACAAGCACCAGGACAGGGTCCCATAGGATAGGTATAGGGGATGAGGCCTATGGGACCACCACAGACTATGCCTATATCCAGGTTACGGGATTCCCTAGGTGAGGCCAAATACTACTAGGATCAGCTGATGGCAGACGAGATAGAGTTTCTATCCTATGGAGAGTACCGGGCACAACAGGCCTTGAGTGAGAGGACTAGATCTCACACTACAGTGTAGAGATCATAAGGGGCCATCGAGCTCCGAGGCTAGATCATGGAGAGGCCATTAGCTCACGGAGACTAGCTCTAGGTGAGGTGCTAGTAGGGACCCAACCACCACCCATGATGGGTGGGGAGATGTTAGTAGGCCACCAAACTGAGGCTGAGGAGGTAGAGGGTATAAGCAACATAGATATGGAGGATGTGTGGTGAGATATCTGATATATGGCTCTTGATTATTGATGTATTGTAGTCATTTTTTGATATATATCAGCTTACATGCTGAAGAGAGTGAGGATGTACGAGACTTTTTGTATATTTTGAGCATATACCAGCCTGCGAGCCGAAGAGATTTTGTATTGTTTTATTATTTTATTGTATATGAGACCAGCCTGTATGTCGATGAAATTTTATATCGAGTATCATCTTGCGTGCTGATGATGTGTTGGAGATAGACATGATGGGATATTCCTGTATATTTTATTGAGACACACATATTTATTTATATGATGAGATGGATGAGATTCTTGATTTTGTAGGTGTTTAATGAGACTTTTTAAATTTTTGTTATGATATGGAGTCAGGTTGGTTGTAGGCATGGATTGAGTAAGGTTTGTTTTAGGCATGGATCAAGTCAGGTTGGTTTAGGCATTGATCAAGTCAAGTCTTAGGCAGGGTTTAGTCAAGTTGGTTTAGGCATGGATCGAGTCAGGTTCGTTTAGGCATGGATCGAGTCAGGTTTGTTTGGGCATGGTGGAGTTATGTTTATTTAGGCATGGTGGAGTCATGTTGGTTTAGGCATGGATTGAGTTAGGTTGGTTTAGGCATGGTAAAGTTAGGTTTGTTTAGGCATGGTTGAGTTAAAATTGGTTGAAGTTGTGACTCATTAAATTATATAATGAATGAGAATATGGGCTATTTTAAAGATGTTTTATAATATATGGATGATGATAGTAGTCATAATAAATGTCTGTTTTGGTGATGATAAAAATGTTAAGCAACTTGTTATTTGTTTGGTTTGATTTCCAAGTTTTAGATATAAAAAGGAAACTAAGTAGGGTAGAATGTAATTTGAGGAAAATGAAAGATGAATTGGTTAGGGTAGAGAGTAGCTGAGCTAACTTTCAAGGGCCCCATGCCCTCAGAGTTCTACCTACATAGTCCCAACGAAAAGGGACCCCCAGCCGATGTAGTTCTCCCATGAGCTAGGGAAGAATATGAGGAGGTAGGAAAATGAGTTGGTAGGTTTTAGGCATGATTTGGGTTTAGGTATGTTAGGTGTGGGTGTGTTATAGGAAAATTGGTATAGGTGATGTTGATTGTGGAAAAATAAGAAGATTACCCCAAAGCTAAGTTTCAAGGACCAAGTCCTGTATAAGGTAATCAAAACGTAAATAAAGACGGTTAAAAGATAAGAAGGGGCAATAAAGCCACCTGATTGGTTAGGATCATACTGAGTAGATCATACCTTAGAGGAGGTGATGAACATAAGACCCTAAAGACATTGCATGATTGAGTGTTCTAAGGTGAAAAGTAGTCACATGATCACCAAATGTCTTGGTTTCCAAGAGGTCCCTTGAGGCGGTAGGAAAATGGGGGTGTAAATGGTGAGAGGGGTGAAAGGTGGGTAATTTTAAATGATATGAGGGTGCATGCTCATTGGGAAAGAGATCCAAGGTCACAATGGGCAAATCCATGACTAAAAAGTTGTCTATTTTGACTTGTATTTGAGATAGATTGATCGATGTGGGAAGTCTATATGGGATGAGGAAATGAAATCCTTGAGGTCTTCATGAAGCTGATCGATGCAGGAAGCTTCAAATTATCTTGTTTTTTAAAGAGATTTATATAGCTATCATTTGAGGGAGCAGTCTATTTATAGCAGCAATTGTAAGGAGGAAGATGTCCTCTTGAAGGAGTCATCTTTTTATTAGAAGTTTGACTCAAGGAGTTAGGTCCCACGTGGGGCTTTGAAGTCATGGACAAGACCAAGGTGAGGAAAAGGATTCTTGTTCATATAGCAGGGTGAAATGACCATGGGATCTCATCTATAGATAGATGAAAAGTATCCATGAGAATCATGTTATGTGAAACACTGTGGTACACATATTCAAGAGAAGATAACAAGTGACGGATGCTCATTTGATTCTTGTTTAATCATTGGTGAGGTGTATGAAGTGGATAGCGCTCAAGGGACGAGCATGGAAAGAGGAAAAAGGTGAGGTATGACTATAGGTCAATAGTAGAATGGTTGAAGATGTAAGGAATTAAGGGGCTCAGGTTTGGGTTTATCATCAAGTAAATCTAAAAGATAGGCACCTGATCCGTAAGTATGGGTCACGATGTATGGTCCAAGCCAATTAGGAGAAAATTTTCCCCATTTACTTTTTTCTGCTTTGGTTACATGTTGATTTTCTTTCAGGACAAGGTCACCGACTTGGAAGGTTCGTTCATGGACACATTTGTCATAGGCACGTTTGATACATTTTAGTAAACTTGAAGGTGATCAAGAGCATTAAGATGACGTTCATCTAATAACTCAAGTTGTGCTAAATGGTCCTCATGAAATTCATCATCATTGAGTGTGTCATGGAGAGAAACGTGGAGTGAGGGAATCTAAACTTTGAGAGGTAGAACAACCTCTATACCATAGACCAGAGAAAATGTTGTGGCTATAGTGGAAGTGTGAACGCTATTGTGGTATGCCCATAGGGCAAAAGGAATGTGTGTATGCCATTCCTTCCTAGTATTGTTAACCACTTTCATGAGAATTTTTTTTAGGGTTTTATTAGTGGATTCGGCTTGGCTGTTGGTTTTTGGGTAATAAGGTGATGAAAAATTTAGTTGAATGTTGAAGGCATCACAAAGTTTTTGTAATGTTTTATTTTTTATTTATTTTCCATTATCAGTGATGAGGTGATGAGGAACACTAAAGAGACAAATGATGTGATGATTGATGAACTCACATATTTTCTTGGCTTTTGTGGAGATGAGTGGTATGGCCTCAATCCCTTTTGTGTAGTATTTGGTAGTGGTGATGATCCATTGATGTCATTGGGAAGAATGGGGGTTAATATATCTGACAAGATCCAAACCCCATTGAGAGAAGGGCCAAAGGTCACGGGTGACCTGTAAGGCATGACTGGGTGTATGATGAAGGTTGACATGTTGTTGTTATTTTACACAATGTTTGACATAATCACAACAATCATGGCTGAGGGTCAGTCAATAATAGTCGAGGCAAAGAATAAGCTTAACCACAACAAGGCCATTGAAGTGAACTCCACATATGTCATCATGAACTTCCTTAATTGTATAAGGAATTTTAGAACTCGTGAGGTATCGTAAGAGAATACCATCAAATATGTGCTTGTAGAGAAGGCCCCCATGATGATGTAACAAGATACCTTTTTAAGGAAGGTGTATTGTCCATTACAGGTGAGATTAGGAGGTAAGATGGAGAGAGAAAGGTAGTCAGAGTATTGTTTATACCAAAGGCCACTCGGATTAGGGGCAGCGGTTCCGATAGAGTAAACTTCATGAGGTAAATAAGAGGGTGATTAGAGTCATTGTATGGTGACAAATATTTTAGAATCGGCTGGCGAAGTGGGTATTTGAGAAGCCAAGTAGGCCATGGTATCTATAATTTTTTTAGTCAAACAAGGGATGGTTTGGAGGGCGTAACAGTCAAAGGTGGTCAAATGTATGTCTACATAATGTTTATACTTTTGAATTATCTCATTATGACATTGGTATATACCATTGACTTGGTTTATAACCAATTGAGAATCACCAAAGATGTTGATTGATTTGACATCTAGGGCGTAGGGGGCTTAGAGACCTAATACGAGTGCTTCATATTTGTAAATGTTGTTTATACATTCAAAATCTAGTTTGAAAGGCAATGGTATGGGTTCACCATCAAGTAGATAGAGGATAACACCAGCCCCACCTCCACGTTGACACTTAGAACCATCCAAGAAGAGTGTCATTTGATAAGCGGGTTCATCCAAGGAAAGGGTAGCAATGGACTCATCTGGAAAGTCAAAATTAGAGGGTTGATCCCCAAAAATAGGTGTGTCAGCCAATTGGTCGGTGATGGCTTGGCCCTTGATGGTCTTTTTGATGAATAAATTTGAGGTCGAGGTCAGCTAAAAGCATAAGCCATCATGTGGCACGCTGATTTTGATAAGGTTTGGCATACATGAAGTGTAAGGGGTTGGTGTTGGTCACAACATAGGTTTTGTGGTTGAGTAGGTAATGATGCGAGTTTTGTGGCAACAAAAAATAAGGATAAGAAAAAAATTTCGGATAGGTGTATCAGGTTTCATAGTCCAAAAGAGTATGGCTTATATAATAAACCACCTACTCTCTTTGTTGTTCATCGCGATGAGCGAGCATGGCTCCCAAGGAATGATTGGTAGCTGAGATGTATAGCTAGAAAGGTTGATCATATTTAGGTGGAATGAGTACGGGTGGTTGGAGAACGAATTTTTTTAATGCCTCAAAAGCTTCATGGTAGTAATCATCCCATTTAAAGAAGACATATTTCTTGAGTAGATGATGAAATGGTTGACACTGATCAGATAATTGTGAAATGAAATGGAAAATAGACTGTAACTTATCTTGTAGGCTATGGAGTTGTCTATGGTTAGTGGGTGGAAGAATTTCTAGAATGGACTTGACTTCTTCTATACCATGTAAGGAGATGATAAATCCCACAAGCTTTCCTGAGAGAACCGTGAAGACACAATATTTAACAAGGTGGTCAAAAATGGTTTTGAGGACAGCGAGGTGCTCGGAGCAGCATTTAGATTTGGTGAGGAGGTCATCTATGTAATCTTCCAATATACGATGCATGATATCATGGAAGATGTAAGTCATAGCCCGCTGATATGTGGCACCAGCATTTTTAAGGACAAAGGCATGAATCGGTAATAAAAGGTCCCCTAAGGGGTGATGAACATGGTTTTGTGTTGATCCTCTAGGGCAAGCAAGATTTGGTTATAACCTGAGAAACCATCCATGAGTGATAACATCTTATGACCAGCGGTAAGGTCAACTAGTTGGTCAATATCAGGTAGAGGGAAATCATCCTTTGGGTAGACAAGGTTGAGGTCATGGAAGGCCATGCATATACAGAGTCCCCCTATTGCCTTAGTGATAGGGACAATGTTAGAGAGCCAATGAGGATAATTAATGGGTAATATGAAGAAAATAGAGAGAAGATACTGAAGTTCTTCTTTGATGAGAAGGGAAAAGCGAGGGTGCATTTTCCTCAATTTTTGTTTGATGGGTTTGGCATCAGTAACAATTACGATATTGTGGACCACTATGGTGGGGTCAATATTAGGCATGTCTACATAAGACCATGCAAATGCGTGGTTATGATATGTGAGAAAAAGTGATGGCTTCTTGTTCAACAACATCTAAACATTGACCAATCTTTAAGATGTGTGGGTTGTCCTAAGTATGGATGTTGATCTCGATAGTAGATTCATTCAACATGGTTTACGTATCATAATGTAATGACTGATGAATATATGAATCTTTTGCACTAGGGTAGGTGAGTTTAGATTCATCATCCTGACATTAAATGATGTTAATAGGTGTATCATCATTGATCATTTCAAGGTATAGGAAGGGAAGAGAGGAAGGGGCCTCTCCCTTGCGTTGATAAGTCAAAGGCCTCAAGGAAACAGTGTTTATGAAAATTTTTTTTTAGGAGGGATAGATTCTGGATCCATCGACTCCGTCGGCAAAGGTGGCAATGAGGGTGGAGTGGGTGAAGAAGGTGGAGAATTATTGACGTTCTCGATGGGTTCAATGTAGGCTTGCTTAGTAGGTGGTTTAGGAAAGCCAATACCACTATGATCGTTATGTTTGAAGGTGGTACATGGGACGACAGTATGGCGGCCTTGTTCATAAAATCCAAAACCAAAACCCTTCCACGCACATTAGTGCAGGAAAGTGTGGGTGAAATGGTGATTGGTGAGAGACTAGAAGTTTGTGACAGTGGTTCGGGTGTGTAAGTGGTAGTATCAAGTCCCCTATAGGTGAGACTCGTACGGAGATGAGGAGGAAAATAAAGGAGAAATTCTCCTATGCGGTGATCGTAACAAGGGTTTTGGTGAAGAATTCCATACTCTTGTGGAGTAAGGAATGTGTTGACACTATATAATCGATATTCTCCTAGAGTGAGGTTTTGAAAAATACCTTCCAAGGGATCGGTGGTTGGTATGTGGGTAGCTGGAATAGATGATGTGTCGAAGGTCGACACAGAGGTGGAGCTAATGGATTATGAGGATGATGGGTTGGCTGTGGAGGTTGTGGTAGCAGTAGGAATGGAGGGTATATGTGTGGTTGAGGTAACAACTGTACTGGTAAGCGGGGATGTGGGTGCAGTGGTAGTGGTCGAGGAGGTAGATTCCTTAATGGGTATGATCACATCATTGGGTTGGTAGAGCATGTTGCATGGTTTAAAAGGTGATGGATTGGCTGAAATGGTATAGGTGTGTCCTTCATGTTCAAAATTTACATAGTGATGCCAAGTGGAAGTAACACTATCCATGACACGAATCTCAGGTCTGCCAAGCAACATGTTATATTGAAACTCCCCCTCCAAGATGTAGGATAGCTCTATAATAGTGTGGGACCCCATGAGGAATGTGGATAATGACCTGATGCCTAGTGTAGAGGTGATAGTCATCATTCAATGAACACAACATGATAGACATGTTTATGCATGGAATTGTCAGGTATGAGCATTTGAGTGAATGCATGAGATGAAATAATGTTAATGCTAGCTGCCCCAATCAATCATTACATGTCGTACATGTATATCATGGATGTGGATAGATATGAAGAGGGCTGGGACTGGGTCATCTATTTGGTGCGGTGCGATCTCTTCCTTTGAGAAGCTTAGGGAGGCTACTTGGTGATTAGGGTGAGGGTGTGGATAAAGGTGGAAACTTGGTGAGAGAGGCTACATGATGGGGTGTGATAATGGAGGCTACGAGTGTAGGGTCATTTGGTAAAACCTTAACAGATTGAAGAACCTCCATGAGAGCTTGACGATGGGATTCTGAGGTTTGGATGAGCTCATATAGGGACATTTTGAGGGGATATTGGTGTAATTGTTTTGAGTATGGTGTGATGTGTGACCCCATTAGAAATAGGGTATGTGGGTCTACAGGATAGTAATCTTAGGTGTGGGTGTATATGGTATGTTGGGTATAGGATTGGTTGGCAGGTTAGTTACCTTTTCCTTACCTTTATCCTTTTGAGCATGGGTAGTAACAGTGGATCATGTTGATCTGAGGGGACTTGACAAACAGAGAAGGTGTAGGGTGAGTGGTATAATGACATGACGGTACAAAAACCTACCGGGTGAGAAAAGCCTTGTGAAGTGAGCTGGGTGCAATGGCATTTAGGCAATGGTGTAACAAGTTCTCTGATGTGAACCATGTTAATTTCAAATCTTGGAGGTGGCTCTAGGAGTTGTGGGGGTGGAGGTCGTGGTTGTTGAGTGGGGCAGTGAGGGAAGGACTATGGGAATGGGTTTCAGTGAAGCAGGGTCCTCATTGAGAAGGTCGTCATCATCAAATTTGGATTCCAGAAGGACACAACTTGATAAGGATAGTTTTCAAAGCCTTGTAGTTCTCTACATCATTTCCTAGCACATGATGGTAGGCACATATTTTAGTGTCATTAAAACCTTTTGGCTTGGGTTTGAGGGGGTCATAAGGTTTGAGTGGTGGTAATGTGATAATAGAAGTCTCAAGGAGGTTGGTTAATATTTTGGCATAGGACCCTCGCTAGTGGATCGTAATGGGAAGTGAAAGTGGGTTTGGGGTGTAGGTGTTGCTGATTGTTAAGGAATAGTCCTTGGAGGAGGGGGAGTGGGTTGAGCCATGCTTTTGGGTGCTGGAGTGGTCTTGGGTGTTGGTCATGTTTTTTTGGGTAGGGGTATGGTAGATGAATGTGTAGAAGGGTGTATGGTTGCTTTGACTACCTTATTGGAGGGTAGTGGTATTTTCTGTTTTTGGATTGCACCTTCTTAGGATAAAGTTGATATGGGTGTACGAGATCTAGAGGGAAAAGTAGATGGGGGAAGAGGGTCGAGTCACCCATGGGGATAACGGAGGTGATATGAAGGTAGATGATGTGGATTGAGTAGGGGGTGTGAGAGATAAAGAATGAAATTTAGTGGGTAATGAAGAAGTTGCTCAAGGATATTAGAGGTATGGGTGGTACAGATGTTCCAGGAGTAGGTGTATGTCATATCAGGCATGCTTGGGTAGGTTAGAGGTTTGCTAAGGAAGGAGTGGGCTATTGTGTTTTTGGTTTATTGATGGATGGAAGTTTTTTCATCATGTTGGGCGGTTGAGGTCCTAAAATAAATAGGAAAGGGTGAAGGTTATATAGTTATGATTGGAGCAGCCAGGGTATGAGTTATATGGGTTTGGTTCTTTTGTTTAGGTGCCAGAGTAGGTTTGGTGTTGAATTTGGAGGATGTAGCTAAATCTAGTTTGATAGGTGGATGAGTAAGGCTGGTGGTTGTGGATGACCCCTAAGGTAGTGATAGGTTTAGTCAAGGAAGATGATGTAGGTGCGGGTTTGGATTTAGATGTATGTTGGGTTATGGGTGAGGGTGTATGTTGAGCGGTGCGGAGTGTATCACAAAATAAGTTGTGATAGAGGTGGTTGTGCTCGGTTCAGCTGGATTGGTCAAAATATTATTTGGGTAGATGGTAGAAGTGTTAGCAAGTGACATTTGCATCTGTGTTGAAACATGAAGCAGAAGATGCCCCCATAGTAAGGCTCTATCTACATAATCTAGGTGATTGGCCAAATGTGAGAATGGACAGGTCTGTTGGTGAGGTTGATGAGGACCCAATGGATATTCCCATAAAATGTATCTTAGAGATAGGAAATTCATTAGCTTCATCTTCTCATGGGTAAGAGAGCTGAAAGTAGGTCTGCAGGATCTTGGGTAGCTGATGGAGAATGCTCGCCTAAAGGTAAAGGTATCTCTACTAGATCTTTGATATGTGGAGGAGAAAATGGGTGCTCCTCTATAGGTGGAGAAGATGATGGGTGCTCCTCTATGGGTGGAGGAGATAATGGGTGCTCCTCTGTGGGTGGAGGAGATAAACAAGTATCTTCCATGGACTGAAGAAGTACTATGGGTGACATGGTTCCCTAGTTGGAGAAGCCAAAGGCGAAATGGTATCGATATTAGCAAAGGACTCCTCCATGAGTGAGGAAGGAGGTGAAAGGTGTTCCTCTATGGGTGGAGGAATAGGTGAGGTAGGTTCCAATGCAGAAGGAGGATTTCAAGCTAGAATTTCCTCTATGGAAGGAATATGGGGTAATTGGGAAGCAATAGGTGCATCACTAAAAATAGCATGGACCTTGCGGGTATGGCTATCATGAGTTGAGGTCTCACCGGTTTGATCAGATGAAGGGGCATGATTTGGAAAGCATTTCTTGATGATATGTAGGTTTTGATTGGTAGGTGCATTAGGATTATCCATTATTAACTCACCTTTCTCAAGCATTTATTGGACAATGTTTTTGAAAGTGATGTAATTATCATCACTATGATCCTTTACTCGATGATAGTTATAGAATTCATGTTCTTTATACCATATGGGCATGGGGTGAGCAGGATCAAAATCAGTTTGTAGTTTTATAGGCAGAAGGGTGATGGCCCTAGCTTTGATGAGATTTTCTAAGACTAGAAGAGTAAGGCTCGCCAATTGGGGGGTATTTCCCTTGTTCTCATGTCTGAATTGAAAAGTTTGGAGGGGTGAGAGATTAGATGAGGGGGTAGCCTAATTTGATGGATGAGCTAGACCAGCTTTGAGTACCACTACATTAGCAGTGTCCTTAGCTTTTGAATAATTGTTTTGTGGTTTGGAAGAAGAAGAGGTATCACTCGACTTGAACGTAGAATTCTTATTGCGTAATTAGATTTTATTCTCTTCGAATGGCCCGAATCTCTAACTTTCGTGCCATGGTGAATGCTTCATCAAATGTTTAGAAATTCTGAACTTATAGGGTCGAGTGAGATGTATCTAGCACAAGCCCATGTGAAGATCTCGACGAGTTCAGTTTGGCTTACGGTAGTTAGAAGGTGAGTTGATTGATCAGGCTACGCCAGCGAGCGGACAAAATCTGTGATAGATTCGTCATCATACTAACGTGTGGAGTATAGGTAATTCATGGTAACCTTCTCAACGATATTGATGGAGAAGTGATCTAAGAAGTCTTGGGCTACCTGATTAAATGACAATATAGAGTGTCTAGGTAACCCATTATACCAATCTAATGCAAGTCCAGTCAGAGACATGGGAAAGGTCCTTAAGAGCAAAGCATCATTGTGGGTGATTAAGTAGCACCCATGTTTAAACGACCATACAAATGTTTTTGTGGGTCTTCCTTGTTATTGAAACGGTTGAATTTAGGAATTTCCCAATGCATGGGGTATTGGAAAATAGGAATGGATGGGTGGATAGGCTCGTTGAATGTTTCATCATAGGTGAGGGTGCTGCAGGAGCTAGAAACCAATGCCTCCAATGTCTGCATCTTGTCCATCATTAATTTTATTAGGTTATTGGTAGGTTGCGATGGTTGGGTGCCTCCTGTAGCATAAGAGGGTTAGTATTGGGCATGTAACAAGGGTGGCATTGCAGTATATGTTGCTACCATGTAGGTAGATTGAGAAGGAGGTAGTGAAATTCAAGGTACATACCTGGAATGAATAACAAATGAAATAGGAGGTTGCTGATAGTATATATATGGAGGTGGAAGGGTCATGGTGACCCTAGTGGCAATGGGGGTTAACGATTGGGGAATATAAAGGACAACATTTTTGAAAGGGGGTGGGGGTCACCTACATGGGAGGTGGTTGTGTAGCCAAGGGTATATGTGAGATAATAGGGGTGGATGAGGTTGTGTTTTGAGTGGTTGTCAAAGGTATGGTGGATGTGGCAGGTGCAACAGATGTAGAAAACGCTGCAGTCATAGCATGTATATGACCTAGCTATGAAACGACTAGGGGTAAGGTAGATGTGGGCAGCATGAAGCCAAATGGGGCTGAAAAAGGAGTGGGAGCGAGAGTCAGGTTGATAGATATGGGCATGACGTATATCAACTAACCCGAGACATCTCAAGTGGATGAGTGGGAAAGGTAAAATTACAAGGTGACAGGGTTTTAGTCAAGGAGTCATGTGAACTCCTCATCTCTGGTGACGATAGTGATAGGTTGGATAGGATCCATGGTGGATGATAATATGGAAGGTAGTAAAGGGCTAGGTGGGAGTGGTTGACAACTGGTGTGGAATATGAGTGTGCTTGCTTGTCTTCGGGTTAGCAACATGTGAACAAGTACTGACTAGGTTGGGCTGCTTCTCTGTAAATGACACAGAAAAATAGTAGGAATAGGTGAAACAGGTGGGAAAAAGTGGATTAGGTACCCAATGTCAATTGGAAAGTGACATAAGCTAACTGATGTCAGTTAGGGTAAACCAATGCTGGTTAGGATTAACTGCTACTGGTCATTGTGGGAGTTGGTCAAAAACAAGGTGTAAGGCCAAATCTGACAGGTATGCCAAATACTGATGAGATTTACTAGGTCAATGGGAATGATGATAGTGACAGAGACTCTAAATAGTCGAAGAAGGTTAATATATGTCCGTTTGGGTGGGTTAACCAAAATGACAGTGAATTGACGCCGGTTGGGTATAACCGACGACGGTCAGGGGGTAACCGATGACAGTTGTTGGACTGACACTGGTTAATGTGAAATTGAAATAGTGATGAAAGAAAAGTGGTTGTGAATTAAAATATGATGTGGAATCAAACCCAAAATTCTGAGAATGATGAGAATGTGGTCTAGGCACACTCAAAAGAATCTGGAATACACTAACTATCATGAGGAGTGTGCAAGGAGAAACAAGAAGAATGAAGAACGTGACCTCTAACCTCAAAATGTAAGCCAAAGAGAAACACTAAGAAAAATGTGATCCTAAGAGTGCCTTTTCTATTATGTTTGTTTAGGTTATGCTATTTAAGGACTGACTTATGAACTATAGAATAGAATTTTTTGGTGAGGATGGATTCCTACAAAGAAGGAGATCTAAAAGGTGAGGTTTCAAGTATGTTATGGTGGGGGTGGGATTCACTTTGAAGTATGACTTGACAGAGCAGTGAGCTGGGGAGTACCTACTAATCCTTAGATCAGTGCAATCGTTGACAGGTGTTCCCAGGATAGATGTTTAATAATATGTATTTGTTTTGAATTTGTGCAATTTGGCAAGACTCAAAGAGAGAGAGAGAGAGAGATGTGCTTTCTACGATTCATTTGTCAACCATCAGCTGGTAATGACTTCCAGCGTATACGTTACCCTCAATTAATGTGACCTAATGCGATAAATCAGAATGAAATGCAATGATTTTTAAGCCCAAATCAAAATATGAAGTTCAATGACACAAATAGATGAAGAGGAAGAGGGATGCTCTTTCACTAAATTGTAGAAAACAATAAGAAATGGTTATTTTTAGGTACACCAAAAGAAAGGTTTCTTTTAGAGCAAATAGAAATAAAAAGAAGGTTACCAAGGAAGAAAATTAAATTCTATACTTTTCAGAAGGGAAAAAAACACACAAATTTTCCTAGGAATGAATAAAATGTGAGGAACCCCGAATGGGTCCCACCGGGCATGCCAAAATGTTTCACCCGATTCTTAGATGTTTCTTTGAAAATGACGAAACAGATAGGGTTGAAATGATGGTTGATAGGTTGTTGCATGCATGTTGACTCCTTGATCCACAGCTGATCATGAGAGCTTCCTTTTGGCTTGGAGGAACTACCTGAAATGGAACATAAGACCACCAAATAAAAGTTAAACAATATGTGCAGTGAACTGCCTAGCGTATGCTAGATCTGGGAAATGTGATACTTCTTAGATGGCTATCAGTCCACTATTTAAAACAATTTAATGCTGGTAATGAAGTAAATCCTATTGTAATTAAAATGATTTAGGTATCTCATTTAAAACACAATAAGAAAGATCTAATCTAACAGTCTAGGTTAAAATAAGATCCAAAGGTCAAGTAACTGGTTTTGGGTCTTTGTAAGTTTGACAAAGGTCTTAGGCAGGTCACAGATGATTAAGGGTGATGTGAGAATAGGTGGGTAGGTTCCTTTTCTGGGATGTATTCGTAAATACAAAGACCAATGCTAGTTAAGGGTGTCTGACGCTAGTTGGGGAGAACCGGTGTCAGTTATTGTGAAAAACTGGGAATGCCATATAATGGGATTTGGATCTCCCTTATGATTGCACAAAGGACTAGGCTGGTTGAAATGAGGTATTAAGTTCTTGGGATGGGATTTGGTGAGGTTTTAATGGGGATATGGAGGGGTGAGTATTAAAGGAGGTCAATGGGTGGCTAGGAGAACAAAGGATGAAGACACAATAATTAAATGAATGAACCAGAGGAGTAAATTGTTCTACTTACTTGAAATCTAGTTCTGGTCACCTGTAAGTGATGAATGAAGGTGCTAGTAAGAGGTTGAATGCTATTGAGGATCATCAAACATTGGAAAGCTCATGCATGGGCTGCATGTGCATTCCTTTTTTCCTAATTGGATAAAATTTGTGCTTGGTGGTTGTTGGATTAATATTGGATGTCTATGTAAGAGAAAATTCTTAATCTCCTTCCTTGCGTGCGTGTTCTCACACAAACTTGTTCTCAAAAGATGTGTTATCTCTCAAGAGTTCGCCAACCTCTTGCCAACCTTGAAAATAAGGTTTTTTTGGTGATTAAAAGGTGACTGACGGTGGTTCTAGCTTAACCGGCAGTAGTTAAGGGTAACTGGTGTCGGTTAGTGTGGGATTTCTTAGGTTTACTAAACTAGGTAGATCCCCTTGATTTTCTAGGATCTCATGTCATTAACCCACAGATTAGACTAGAAGCTTCTTGTAAGTATACAATAATGTTGTTAGAGGGAATGTAGGCATTGATTTTTAGGGTTTGGGTATGTTGGTTCAAAAATCTGTCAGGTGGACAGATCTATGGACAGACGAGCCAACAGTGTGCAGGGCATAGCCCCTCTTTGAGTCAGCAAAGTGAAACTGGTTTATTGTTATTCTACCAGCAGGAATCTTGTGTAAGTCTCACAATATTCTGCCTTCAGGGGTTGGGATCTCATCCCAGTAGAGGTATTTCCAACTGTAAAAGAAGGGAAAGAAACGAGGTGGGGAGATAGGAAAGATCTGAAGGGAGAAAAGAAATGAATTCCAAAGCAGAAAGGTCAGGAGGTCTATGATTTGGGTTGGTAGTATACAGAGCCGAACCTACTTTGCATAGACGAATAAAGCAATACTCATGAATAAATGACAACAAAGTAGAAGTAGATTCAACAGAACAATCACACAGATCTAACATAAGAAAGGTCTGATGTAAAACACATGTATTCAGCACAAAGTCTAAATATTGTATTAATATTCATTTCTGTTACAAAAAGTTCAAAATCTTTTCTTCCTACTTCTATTTCTCATCTGAAAAGTATACACCCCTTGAATACAACAAGTATTCAAGTATATATAGAAGGAGAGAAGAAAAGAAGGCAAAAACAAACCAACCACCTAATTACAAAAATATCTTACAAGAGATTCTAAAGTCATTTGTTGACTTTTGACAACTTTGTGGATGACATCATCTCATGATGCAACATGGATGATGTCGTCATTTGTGTCAACATACTTTAGATAATTACAAGGAGAAGGTCGGGAAGAATGAAACTATTCATCGTCATCCCGTGGCTGAAAGGGGGTATCCTGCTTTTGCTGCTGCTCAGGTGACGAGATGTGGAACTGGGCACGGTATTCCATGAACTTGCTGATCATGGGTTGAAGTTGATCCTGGGAAGGATCCTTGTGTCGATCACTGATAGCCTCGCAAGTCTCCTGCTCATCTGTGAGATTTTCTGGGAGCTTGGAATATTCATTTTCTGCGTCTATCAGGTACCCAATGAAGTCACGACAGGCCAGCAGGTTGTTGATGGATTCGGCATCGAAAGTGACTTCTGGTCCCAGCCCCTGCGAAACGATCTCCTTGAAGATCTGAATAGTTTCATCAACCTTTCTTAAGGTGAAAGAAGGAGTGAGCAAGCCCAGAGACATTCTCAGGACAATTTGCTCCATTTGATGCATTGCATCCAGGGCTTCCTCCTTGATCTTGTCAATCTTCTCTAGGACGAACTCCAACTGATCGACCCGGTAATCCAGAGTAGAAAGGATTTTGTTGAGGGCTCTGGGGTGACCAAAGACACCAAACTTGACCAGATCTTTGACTGAACAGTCGAGCATTTTCTAAAAGGTCTCATGCTGCATCCTGGCATGGTCCAGCTCTTCGGAGATGGGTCCTGCTATCGCCTGGAGTTCTTTGTTCACCCGATTGATATTCTGATATAAACTGGTGAACTTGGCGATTACTCCCTCACTTTCCTTGAGGATTTGGTTCCTCCAGGCGGAAACTGCCATACCCTGCTCGCCGATTTTGGCGTATTCATTAATCTTATCCTGGCTCAGAGGCTCAGGAGTTTCGGTGGCAGTTGTAGGAGGTGCACTGCCCATTTTCTGCAAGGCGTGGAGAAGATGTTTATTTTTCTCCTTTAACAGCCTCTTTTCTTCCTTTGCTTCCTGGAGCTTCTTACAAAGGGCGTCAACTGCAGATAGGGCCTCTCCTTGAAGGCTTTCTGAAGACGTCCCCATTGTGACTTGGGTCACTGTATAATCTTGTCGAAGACAGATCCTTTTTATCCTTTAAAGGATTGGGGTATGCTATCTCCATTACTCTCTCTCCTGATGCACTCTGAGAGAAGCGGGTTATAGGCTTTTGCTTCTTGGCCCCCTTTGATGGGATGACAGAGAAGTCCATCGGTGCGATGGGAACTTTCCTCTTTTGTTGGCTCAGGTGCTGAGAGATCCATGCTGGACTTATGGGAGAGGGGCCGGAAATAGAAAAGGGAGCAGCTGCAGTAGTAGAAGGAAAATGCGTGGAGACACTTGGAGGCGGCATTGAGAGGGAGGCCGAGAAAGTGCTCACGGGAGGAAGAGATACTGCAGGGGAGGTAGACATGGAAACGGAAGGGAGCTGAGAGATGAGGGAAGAAATGGTGGGGGACAGCTCCGCAAGAGAAGAGAAGATGGACGATGAGGAAGGGGGAACAGTAGAAGATGGGGGAGAGGACATGACCAAAGGAATGGTCGCTTGGGTCACTCGAGGAGGGGAAGGAGGAGAGGGAGAAGGGATAGAAGGGACCTCAACAGTTGCAGTAGTGGCAACATCCTGAGTGGATGTGCCCATCGGAACATCCTTGACTGCTTCTTTCTCTGGAGAAACCAGAGTCACAACTTGTTCTTGCGCAGGGAAGGGGGACTCTCAGGAGTCTCTTCTTGGGCAGAGCTTGACTCGCCCTCCTTGTCTTTACCTTTGCTCTTTGGCAGATGTTTTGGTCTGGAAGGTGCGTTGCCCAATGGAGATGTGGTGAAATCAACTCCGAGGTAGATGAGACCATTCATCCTGCACCAGTGCTCTATTCTCCGCAGAGTTTCTTTGACCCTTTCTTCTATCGTTTGAGGCGCTTTAGTTCTGTCGATCACAGCAAACGGCCAGTCGTCCCCACCCGTGTCAAGATATACCTGATCAACTTCTTGATCAGCAGTTTGATAACCTTTTGGGACGATGGCTACACCGTACTGGATGATTTCAGCCAAGGCCAAGTGGGAATGATCTTTCCTTCTGAGCTCGACCTCATGATACAGGTCGATATAAATATCTTCGATCTGCGGAATGTGGATTGGATCGAGTTTGGCCCTGGGAAGGCAATTCCTAGGGTCGAAAGTGGGCCTTGCCGGGAAGTTGTGCTTTAGATTGAGCAGTTCCAGCTCTGCAAACATCTCCCATGCTTTGTGGTGGGAAAGACAAGTGTACCTGCCCACTGTGAGGGGGAAAGGAGTTCCACCCTTCTTTCTCTTCAAGCACTTCTCGTGGTAGGTTATGAGCTGTCTTGATAGCTCCAACAAGATCAGCTTGGGGCCGGCATATCTTGGCAATTTGGTTGGTTCCCCCAAGAAGTTGGCTGCCCTTAGGTAGGTGAAGGTGGGGAATTGCGTGAATAAGGCCCCCCACTTCTCTGTTGCTGCAACAATGCTCTTGGTCGTACGACCGTGAGTCATGTTTGGCCTCAAAAGGTAGACGATGCTGTAGAAGAAGGCATCGTTAATCTTTGTAAACTGAGAAATACTGTTTTCCAGCTTCAGCTCTGGATAGTATTCATATATTTTTACTTGGGGCCAAACCCCGCACCTCACCAACGCTGGATAATCTCTCTCCGAGGCTGCAGCATAAACTACGTAGGAGTTCATGTAGAACCTCCCCATTGTGGTGAGTTGTTGGAGCTGCTCGGATATAGTGCTGCTTATGATCTCTGCCCACTCAAAGCGTTGATCTGGCACATTCTTGTTCATTGTCTCCAGGTATCTAAGCATCCATTTATGAAAGTAGTGGGCATCAGGAAGCCCAAATACTCTGCTTAGGAACGTGATGGTATCACTTAGTTCCTCTGAGAAATCACTGCGATGAATGACTTGTGGCCATTTGGTCACCACCTTCTTGTTTTTCAGGTATACCTCATTCATCAATTGCATACACTGGTCTTCATTATCTTCCCAAGCCTTGGTGCAATCTTCTTGGCTTACGGCCACAAAGTGCCGGTGGTGAGGAATGCCAAGCATTATTTTGAAGTGCCGGGCAGTGAGGTTGATCACGACCTCACCCTTCTCATTCAGGACGCACCTCGTGTCTTTGTTGTAGCAGTGGGCCACTACCATCATGAATTCGTTATTCACAGCACTGACCGGGATCCCCCTAGCAAAATGTAGGCCACTGCCTACCAGCTTGTCCATCCACGGACTTCCTGTGACCCTCCAGGTTCTGGCCCAGAAATCTTCCATATCAATGTGCCCGAGCTCAGAGTCTCTTATGTCCAGGTCACATTCTGCCTGGGATTCGGGCATCCTGACCCTTTGATATTTATACTTCATCTCTTCCTCTGTAAGTTTGGCTTTGCCCTTAGATTTGGTTGGTCTCTTGCTTGATGTAGACATATGTAGTTCTGAACTCAGTTGCTGATCTGCAAGGAGAAGAAGCGAAACCCAATGCAGAAGAGTCATGTTAGCTGTTTGATCTTCCATTAAAGTATTGACAGAAGGAAGAGTTAGCAATTTTAAGGCATCAGGGTGCAGGGCGCATGAACACTGCAGGCTGCAGGGCTAAATAGTATGGCACACAGAAAAATGGTGTTACAAGGGACAAATCAGTGCCAAAGGGCGCAAGGTGCATGGATACTGCACGTTGCATTTTTGTTGTTGCAAGCGGAAGTGTGCCTGTGCCACTTATATGCATTTTATACCGGGCATGGATAATTTTCATGTTGCACGGGGACAGGATGCACCAGTGGCGCATATAATTTTTATGTTACATGGAAATTTGGTGCACCGAAGGGTGCATATATAGTGTGTGTAACATATGCTTTATGTGCGCAAAAGGGAACTCGGCGCGGCGCAGGGAAGGATTGCATGACATTGTGCTTCTGTAGTTGGGGATGCGCCTGTGCCGTTTAAGCAGCTTTGTACTTAGCGCAAGTAATGCTTGTGTTACATAGGGGTAGGGTGTGCCTATGGCATAGGTATTTGATTTGCGATATGTGAGTTGGGTGCACCCAAGGGCGCAGATTTATTACGTGTAGCACATGACATTTTTATTGTTGCGATAAGGAAAGCGCCTGCGTCCATATGGAGACTAGTTTTTCACAAAGCGCAGAGAGCTCATGTGCTGCAATTAAAGCTGGTGCACCATAGGCGTGACTGTGCTTCTTGTTACAAGGGTTGCGCATGCGCCAAGGGAAAACGCAGCTTTAGAAAATGATTTTCTTCCCTCTCTGACAGATCACGATTTTTAGGCTTGACTCCACATTGCTTCAAGTGGTGAAGGGGGTAGTAAGGAGGTTTTGGATTTTGCTTTCGGGGCAGAGTCATCCTAACCAGCAGATCTGGAAAAAGGATGGAAACGGCTTTGGGAGGGAAAAACAGAAAAGCAGGAGGAGCTTCATGGTTCTCAGATCTATTCTATCCTACCACTCAAACAGACAATCAACAGCAAAACCAAAACACGAGAAAAACAAGGACCACTTACCCGGAATATATAGAATGCGAGAGGTGAAACTGGGTCCACGAATGCGACATGAGGACGACAGGTGTGCTGATAGGTGCAGAGGAAAAAGATCAATCACGTGTTTCAATTGTGAAAGTGACAGGGCGGATGCACCTATATATAGGCAAAGGTGTAATAAATGTGCCAACCACTTTTTGAAGTGGCGCATCAAAACACCTGTCGACATTGCAAAGCTTGCGCCCTGTGGCGCACCAAAACGCATGTTAACACGAAGTTATGTGTGCCTTTAGTGCACCAAAAGTGCTATCAACATGGAAATACATGAGCTCTTGGTGCACCAAACGTGGCGCAACAAAAATATTGTCGACACAAAGGCGCATGTGCCTTGATGCATGCAAGAAAGGTGCAACACGGGGAGGCACACCAAAATGTGTGTTAACACGTCAAAGGGTGCGCCAAAGGAAATGAAGGGGGCGTAGATTTACGCTGTGTTGCATAGACAAAAGGTGCGCCCAACCCAAAAAGACCAAAAATGGCTAAGTTCGGAAAACTAGATTTCCTGGGAAAGGGTTTTGCAACGTTCCGAACGCAGAGGGGTCCCTGATGGGGGACCAGAACAAAATTTTCATGGGTTACCCGTGAAATTGCCCTTGCCAATTTTACGGGATAACAACTGGCTCTTTCTGGGGACTATCTCTGAGCAAACCTCAGGGGTAGAGAATCCCAGATCTTCATGTGCCTATCCATTGGGTTACAGAGTCAAAAACAAGGGTGACCGAAAAGGGAAACACACAACCAACAAAAGAAAACACACGACAAAAACAAACACACAACTGAAGCAAACTGTACAAAGAAGAGAGCAAGCTCTACTTCCTGAAGATTTTCAGATGCTGCCCGCTATAGGGAAGCGGGAGTCCAGTTCCGTCCGGATACGAGAGATAGAAGCTATTCTCTCCATTGAGCTGCTTGATCTTGAAAGGTCCCCTCCATAGGGAATCAAATTTTCCATGCATGCCCTTTGGCTCTCTTCGTTTGTCCCACAAAAGGATGAGGTCTCCCACCCGGTACTCTCTTTGCTTAGCTTTTTTATCGAACAATCTCTTGACCTGATTCTGATGTTCGGTGATCCTGTCGACCACTCTTACTCTCTTTTCTTCGAGCTCTGCTAGATACATGATCCTCTTTTCAAGGGAATTTTGGAAAGTCTCATCTTCGATTGCTCGTGCCAAGCGCAGAGCAGGGAGTTCCACAGAAATGGGAAGCTCGGCATCGGTGCCATATAACACTTGAAAAGGTGACATGCCGAGAGACCTCTTGGGAGTGATGCGGTCCGCCCACAAAGCGTCGTATAAGGACTTGTGCCACATTCGTTGATTCTCATCCACTAGCTTTCGTATGATGGTTACTAAGTTTTTATTACTGGATTCTACCTGACCATTTCCCTGAGGGTAATAATCTGAGGCGTGAACCAGAGTTATTCCGTATTCATAGCAAAAACCAACAACTTCTCGTGAGGAGAAGTTGGAAGCGTTATCAGCAACAATCTTGTTTGGAATGCCAAACCTGACAATGATATTTTCTTTGATGAAACCACAAACAACCTCGAAAGTGGCATGTTTGACAGGTATGGCTTCCACCCATTTCGTGAAGTAATCTATTGCTGTCAGGACATAACTATGTATGGAACTTGATTGGGGATTGAGTGCACCTATAAAATCAATTCCCCACTGCTTGAATGGTCCGTTGACAATGACTGGCCTGAGGGGAAAAGCAAGCCAACTTGGGCTTGCCGACGAACTGCTGGCAAGGTTCACACTTTGCTACCTAGGTGGCTGTATCTTGGAAAAGTGTCGGCCAATAGTACCTGGCCCAGATGATCTTGTGCACCATCATGGAATAGGAGAAATGGCCCCCACAGGCCGAATTGTGAAAACTCTCAAGTAACTTCACCTGCTATGGCTTGTCAACACATTGCAAGAAGATGCCATCTATTTTGTGTTTGTATAAATTGTCATCCCAGATGATATATCTAGCTACTCTGAGCTTTATAGTGTGCTTCTCCTTTGTAGTTAGATGAGCTGGGCATTCGCCATAGGTGAGGAAGAAAGCAATATTGGAATACCACTCGTCACTGGTTGCGACAAATAGGACCATAGGCAGTGAATCAGGTTTCTCCAGCTAGCTTTGTGCTCCATGGGTGCAATCATCTTTTCTTCCGGAAACTTCTGAATCTTGGTTTTCAGCCATAAGTTGACATAGGCCTTTGCCTCTTACTAACTTGGTTGGTTTTATATCCAGATCGTACTCCTGGACTTTTGCAATCCAATTTCCTCGCAAACTTCCTAACTCCTGTTGAGTTAAGATAGACTTTACTGCCGTGTCAGGAACTAGAACCACCGTATGAGAGTTTAGAATGTAATACCTGAAGTTCTTAACTGCCTTGACAATGGCGAAGGCATGTTTCTCTAACTGGGTCATTTTTAATTCGTGAGGCTTGAGAGGAGAGCTCATAAACGCAATCGGGGATTCAACATTTTGAGAATTCCTTTGCATTAGGATGGCTGACACAGTGTGCTCAGATGCATAGCTATACATAATAAAATCCTTGGAGAAATCGGACATACCAGGACTGGCACGTGAGTGACGAAGGCTTTTATTTCCTCAAACGACTTCTTCTCTTCTTCGCTCCATCGGAAAGTTGGTGACCCTTTCATCATGTCTAATATATGGCGAGTTTTTTCAGCAAAGTCGGGAACAAAGCACCTGAGAAAATTCACTTTTCCGAAGAAGGAGTGAACGCCAGTCTTGCTTGTAGGTAAAGTAAGGCTCTGAATAGCCTTAACTCTTTCACTATCTATCTTCGTCCCTTCTTTGCTAACAACATGTCCCAGCAATTTTCCCTCTGTGACTCCGAAAACAGACTTTTTCGGATTCAGGGAGATCCCGTGCTCTCGGCATCTAATCAATACTTGCTCCAAATGATCACAATGATCATTTCACTATTTGGAGAACACAATTAAGTCATCTAAATAGACTACGATAACCTTCCCCATCATACCTTTGAACGCAAGGTCCATGGCCCGCTGGAAAGTGGCACCAGCATTGGTCAGGCCAAAAGGCATCCTGCTGTAAGAAAACGTACCCCAAGGGGTAGTGAATGCTGTTTTAAATTGGTCTTCAGGTGAGACTTCAATCTGATTGTAGCCAGAAAAACCATCAAGCATGGACAACATTTCTGATCCAGTTACTGCTTGCAGAACCTGATCCATTATGGGAAGCGGGTAGTTGTCCTTCAAGGATGCCTGATTCAGGTTGCGAAAATCTACGCAGATGCGTATCTCACCATTCTTCTTACGTACTGGCACAATGTTTGCCACCCAAGTACTGTGATGGATAGGAAAAATAATCCGTGCGTCCAGCATTTTCTGAATTTCAGCCTGGATAGTACCTGAGATCTTAGGGTTATAATGTCTCTGCTTCTGGCGAAAGGGTTTGACATCCTCTTTCAACGGGATGTCATGCTGGACGTCCTTCGGCTTAAAAGACTTTAGATCGGCGTAGGACCATGCCAATACATCCATGTATTTCTTCAGCAGTTTGACAAACTTCCGCTTCTCTTCAGGTGTGCAACATTTTCCAATGTTTACAAACTGCGGATGTCCAACCGAACCTAAATTGACTGGTTCGGTTTCTGGGGAGGAGCCAGGATCATCTCACCTTTTATTTTTTACAAAATGATCATGCCTGTCGAACAAACACTCTAGAGAAACCAAACCTTTTGGAATTTTATTTCCTTTGAGCTGACATATGCCGTCGCTTCCTTTTGATTCTTCATTTTGATCGGTAACTGATTCACGGCATGTAGAAGTGGATCCTTCAAAATGAAGTTCACTAAAATTTTCTGCCTTTTCTAGAAAGGCAATGAGTTGATTGTCATTGTTGAATACTTGCCAATGCTGAGAATTGTCTGGCACGCTTGGGCGGAAAACCACCTCAATGGTATATTTGTCTGTTTTCAAACCTGGGTGAGGGAGCATGAGGGATGCTGAAATGGCCAATGAATCGGCCATGTCATTCTGAGCTCTTGGGATGGATTTTATTGAAAAAGCGTCAAACTCCTCGATGCTATCCCACACTGCGTTGCGGTAATGTCTGAGCCTTTCATTCTTCACTTGGTATATCCTCTTAACTTGATTTACGACCAGCTCTGCATCACCTTGTACCTTCAGATTCTTGATTCCTCTTTCCTTTGCAGCTTGCATGCCAAGTAGCAGAGATTCATACTCAGCAGTATTATTTGTGTTGAAAAATTGTAACTTGAAAGAGAGAGGAATAACCTCCTCTTCGGGAGATATTAGTACGGCGCCAGCGCCACACCCACTAGTCACGCAGCTGCCATCAAACTACAAAGTCCAGATCTTGTTAAGATCCTCTTCTTGGATGAGGACATCCATTTTGTCAGACTCGGTAGACAAGAAATAGTTTCTCATCCCTGATGATTCGAAGAGAATTTGGGCTTTAGGGTCATCGGAGTTAGTAACCAGGTACTTTTTTTGTGATTCAGGCTCCAAAGTTTGCATTACACCCTTGACGGGGATCCTAGCCTTAGACCAGTCCATATGAATCTCCCCACCAACTTCACTGCAAAAACTCCTTCCCAGCAGAATTCCATAGGCTGCTGGAATATCGGCAACAAGGACGGTCATTTTCACCCTTTTCTCCGGGAATGCTGCAAACGCAAATTACGCGTCCTTGATTTGACCGATCAGTGGAACTTGCTTGGTTTCCAAGGAATAACATCGGCCAAAAGGCTTGGTAAGGGTGAGGCCCAGAGCATGGGTGACTTTTGCCAGCATGACATTATCGGAAGCTCCAGAATCAATTATGCAGTTGCTTAGTTTGTGGCCATTGATTAGGAGGGAGAGGTAGAAAGGTTCTATCTTTCCTGATGCGGAAGTCGAGGCAACATTTATGCGGGATGAAGGAGGGGTGGAAAGGATTCCTTTTGGGGAAACCTGATTAGTTATGACAGCCTGACTTTGGATGTATTCAGTCAACCTTACAAGCTGTTCGGGGTTTGACTGAAGGTACTCGGCTTCAGACATTTGGATCTTGGTCTTTTTAGCGTGGTCAATTATGTCAAACATGGCCAAGGGCTGCATTGATGGAGGAATGAGTCCTTCATTTCGTGGCGGTAGGGTAAGGTTACTGGCCTTCATGGAAATAGAAGAAGGCTGATTTGGAGGAGAGATGGGAGGAAAAGATTTCTTTGTAAAAGACTTAACAGGGGGTTGAGCAGGAAGAGGATTACCTCTTTTAGCAATAGTTGGGGGCATGGATGATGCGGCCTTCTCTTTCTGCATATGGGCAGCCACCTCTGCTTCCTTTCCTTGCGAACGGGTAAAAACAACATATGACTGTCCGCTTGCATATCCTTGGGTACCCTCTTCTTCATCAGATTCTTCCTCATCAAATTCCATATACCCGATAGTAGAGTCGCCAGTCGGCTCACCGACATCTTGATCATCTTCGCCTTGAGACGAAGGTTCTTCATAGTTTTGCTCTTCTTCTTCGATTTCAGCTAAAGCGTTGACCGGAGGAGCCTCAAGTGCCAACCGTGGAGTAGTTGCAGGCAAACGTGGCCTATGCGGGATGCTGTTGGGAGTGAAAGTTCTTCGTGGAATATCCCGGTACGAGGAACTGGGGGAAGCTTGGGCTAACTGCTTCTTTAATGCGAGTAAGTCATTCGCCATCTTTTGAAATGCCAGATCAGATGAAGTAGTGGGAGAAGGGCTCGAAGCTTTAAGCTTGGACGATTCTCTTTTTAATTCACCAGATATTAGCAAGTTATCTTCGATTCGGATGGCAGCAGCCTGGGTGAGAATCAAGGTAGCTACTTGTTCTTGCAGGAGTAAGAAACTTACTTTCGAGCTCATAGCATTTACGAAGAAACACTTCTGATTTTCTGGTGTTGGAAGCATGGTAGGCAGAACACGGTTGATCAGTGAATTGAAACGGGCGATGAAGTCACGCATAGTTTCATTGACCTCCTTCTTTAGGTGAGTGATCTTTGACAGTAACGCGAACGTGTCTTCAGAAGGCTTATACCTGTCTTCAAATGCAGCCCGCAAGGTGGCCCAACTAGTAATAGATCTGGCCGGCAAATGCTGAAACCATTCTACTGCGGGCCCTTGCAAGGTTTCCAGAAAAAGGTGAACCGACACATCTTCATGGGTCACATCCAGGATACTACATGACATGATGAATGCAGATATGTGTGAATCCATGCTTTGGTTTCCGCTCCCATCAAATTTGGGAAAATTCTTTCAGTTTCCATGTGGGAGCATGTGAACAGGATGTTGCAAAGCCAGGGGGCCCATAGCATTTCCCCATGGTACTGCCATTTGGGCGGCCGGAAAAAGAACGCGGGCTGGAAGCACAGTTCCGCTGAGCAGCAAGGCACTACAAAGTGATGTAGATGTTCCTGATGAGAGATGCTTCCTTCGTGGAGGTGAGACACTCCTGGATGACCGGTTGGCTGAACTTAGTGATGAGAAGCGAGCCGGTGTTACACTGAAGTTGTGCCTTTGAAGTAGGTCGAAGGTAAGATCAACTTCTCCGTGAGCTCTCCTGCTACGAGTAAATGGTTCACCTGCCAGTGTACCTTCCAGATCTGTAATTTTTGGAGTGGATTTAAGAACTCTTTTTGGCTGTACCTGCTGATTTTCTGATTATTCTGACGAAAATCAGCAGCATGTAATTTTCTGAATATTTAAATTTTATCCTCCTCTTGAAAACCAATTGTGGTTTATTTGTTTGATTAACAAGGATAAAATGATGGTAAAACTTAGTAAGCTGATTTTTAGATCTAGAATTGACTTTTCAAAGAGTTTGAAAATTTTGGTAAATTGTCAAAAACTCAGATCTACGGAAAAATACAGATTTTTGTAAAAACTCAGTGAACTAAAGATCTCCAACTAGACCAGATCTATGGATCTCAGAAGAAAATTTTCAATTTGGAGTATTTTGCAAAAAATTGGATTTTAAGCAAAAAGTTCAGATTTGCAAATAGGTAATGATTTTTTTGATTTTTACTGATTTTCCATCATACCACTATCATAGATCTGATAGATCTGTTTGATTCCCCATCAGAGTCGCCAAAAACTGTTGGTTCAAAAATTTGTCGGGTGGACAGATCTATGGACAGACGAGCCAACAGTGTGCAGGGCATAGCCCCTCTTTGAGTCAGCAAAGCGAAACTAGTTTATTGCTATTCTACCAGCAGGAATCTTGTGCAAGTCTCACAATATTCTGCCTTCAGGGGTTGGGATCTCATCCCAGTAGAGGTATTTCCAACTGTAAAAGAAGGGAAAGAAATGAGGTGGGGAGATAGGAAAGATCTGAAGGGAGAAAAGAAATGAATTCCAAAGCAGAAAGGTCAGGAAGGTCTATGATTTGGGTTGGTAGTATACAGAGCCGAACCTACTTTGCATAGACGAATAAAGCAATACTGATGAATAAATGACAACAAAGTAGAAGTAGATTCAACAAAACAATCACACAGATCTAACATAAGAAAGGTCTGATGTAAAACACATGTATTCAGCACAAAGTCTAAATATTGTATTTTATATTCGTTCCTGTTACAAAAAGTTCAAAACCTTTTCTTCCTACTTCTATTTCTTATTTGAAAAGTATCCACACCTGAACACAACAAGTATTCAAGTATATATAGAAGGAGAGAAGAAAAGAAGGAAAAAACAAACCAACCACATAATTACAAAAATATCTTACAAGAGATTCTAAAGTCATTTGTTGACTTTTGACAACTTTGTGGATGACATCATCTCATGATGCAACATGGATGATGTCGTCATTTGTGTCAACATACTTTAGATAATTACAAGGAGAAAGTCGGGAAGAATGAAACTATTCATCGTCATCCCATGGCTGAAAGGGGGTATCCTGCTTTTGCTGCTGCTCAGGTGACGAGATGTGGAACTGGGCACGAGTATTCCATGAACTTGCTGATCATAGGTTGAAGTTGATCCTGGGAAGGATCCTTGTGTCGATCACTGATAGCCTCACAAGTCTCCCGCTCGTCTGTGAGCTTTTCTGGGAGCTTGGAATATTCATTTTCTATGTCTATCAGGTACCCAATGAAGTCACGACAGGCCAGCAGGTTGTTGATGGATTCGGCATCGAAAGTGACTTCTGGTCCCAGCCCCTGCGAAACGATCTCCTTGAAGATCCGAATAGTTTCATCAACCTTTCTTAAGGTGAAAGAAGGAGTGAGCAAGCCTGGAGACATTCTCAGGACAATTTTCTCCATTTGATGCATTGCATCCAGGGCTTCCTCCTTGATCTTGTCAATCTTCTCTAGGACGAACTCCAACTGATCAACCCGGTAATCCAGAGTAGAAAGGATTTTGTTGAGGGCTCTGGGGTGACCAAAGACGCCGAACTTGACCAGATCTTCGACTGAACAGTCGAGCATTTTCTGAAAGGTCTCATGCTGTATCCTAGCATGGTCCAGCTCTTCAGAGATGGGTCCTGCTATCGCCTGGAGTTCTTTGTTCACCCGATTGATATTCTGATATAAACTAGTGAAATTGGTGATAACTCCCTCACTTTCCTTGAGGATTTGGTTCCTCCAGGAGGAAACTGCCATACCCTGCTCGCTTATTTTGGTGTATTCATTAATCTTATCCTGGCTCAGAGGCTCAGGAGTTTCGGCGGTAGTTGTAGGAGGTGCACTACCCATTTTCTGCAAGGCATGGAGAAGATGTTTATTTTACTCCTTTAACAGCCTCTTTTCTTCCTTTGCTTCCTGGAGCTTCTTGCAAAGGGCGTCAACTACAGATAGGGCCTCTCCTTGAAGGCTTTCTGAAGACGTCCCCATTGTGACTTGGGTCACTGTATAATCTGTCGAAGACAGATCCTTTTTATCCTTTAAAGGATTGGGGTATGCTATCTCCATTACTCTCTCTCCTGACGCACTCTGAGAGAAGCGGGTTATAGGCTTTTGCTTCTTGGCCCCCTTTGATGGGATGACAGAGAAGTCCATCGGTGCGATGGGAAATTTCCTCTTTTGTTGGCTCAGGTGCTGAGAGATCCATGCTGGACTTATGGGAGAGGGGCCGGAAATAGAAAAGGGAGCAACTGCAGTAGTAGAAGGAAAATGCATGGAGACACTTGGAGGCGGCATTGAGAGGGAGGCTGAGAAATTTCTCATGGGAGGAAGAGATACTGCAGGGGAGGTAGACATGGAAATGGAAGGGAGCTGAGAGATGAGGGAAGAAATGGTGGGGGACAGCTCTGCGAGAGAAGAGAAGATGGACGATGAGGAAGGGGGAACAGTAGAAGATGGGGGAGAGGACACGACCAAAGGAATGGTCACTTGGGTCACTCGAGGAGGGGAAGGAGGAGAGGGAGAAGGGATAGAAGGGACCTCAACAGTTGCAGTAGTGGCAACATCCTGAGTGGATGTGCCCATCGGAACATCCTCGGCCGCTTCTTTCTCTGGAGAAACCAGAGTCACAACTTGTTCTTACGCGGCGGAAGGGGGACTCTCAGGAGTCTCTTCTTGGGCAGAGCTTGACTCGCCCTCCTTGTCTTTACCTTTTCTCTTTGGCAGATGTTTTGGTCTGGAAGGTGCGTTGCCCAATGGAGATGTGGTGAAATCAACTCTGAGGTAGATGAGACCATTCATCCTGCACCAGTGCTCTATTCTCTGCAGAGTTTCTTTGACCCTTTCTTCTATTGTTTGAGGAACTTTAGTTCTGTCGATCACAGCAAATGGCCAGTCATCCCCACCCGTGTCAAGATATACCTGATCAACTTCTTGATCAACAGTTTGATAACCTTTTGGGATGATGGCTACGCCATACTAGATGATTTCAGCCAAGGCCAAGTGGGAATGATCTTTCCTTCTGAGCTCGACCTCATGATACAGGTCGATATAAATATCTTCGATCTGCGGAATGTGGATTGGATCAAGTTTGGCCCTGGGAAGGCAATTCCTAGGGTTGAAAGTGGGCCTTTCTTAGAAGTTGTGCTTTAGATTGACAGTTCCAGCTCTGCAAACATCTCCCGTGCTTTGTGGTGGGAAAGACAAGTGTACCTGCCCACTGTGAGGGGGAAAGGAGTTCCACCCTTCTTTCTCTTTAAACACTTCTCATGGTAGGTTATGAGCTGTCTTGATAGCTCCAACAGGATCAGCTTGGGGCCGGCATATCTTGGTAATTTGGTGGGTTCCCCCAAGAAGTTGGCTGCCCTTAGGTAGGTGAAGGTGGGGAATTGTGTGAATAAGGCCCCCCACTTCTCTGTTGCTGCAACAATGCTCTTGGTCGTATGACCGTGAGTCATGTTTGGCCTCAAAAGGAAGACGATGCCGTAGAAGAAGGCATCGTTAATCTTTGTAAACTGAGAAATACTATTTTCCAGCTTCAGCTCTGGATAGTATTCATATATTTTTACTTGGGGCCAAACCCCGCACCTCACCAACACTGGATAATCTCTCTCTGAGGCTATAGCATAAACTACATAGGAGTTCATGTAGAACCTCCCCGTTATGGTGAGTTGTTGGAGCTGCTCGGATATAGTGCTGCTTATGATCTTCACCCACTCAAAGCATTGATCTGGCACATTCTTGTTCATTGTCTCCAGGTATCTAAGCATCCATTTATGAAAGTAGTGGGCATCAGGAAGCCCAAATACTCTGCTTAGGAACGTGATGGTATCACTTAGTTCCTCTGAGAAATCACTGCGATGAATGACTTGTGGCCATCTGGTCACCACCTTCTTGTTTTTCAGGTATACCTCATTCATCAATTGCATACACTGGTCTTCATTATCTTCCCAAGCCTTGGTGCAATCTTCTTGGCTTACGGCCACAAAGTGCCGGTGGTGAGGAATGCCAAGCATTATTTCGAAGTGCCAGACAGTGAGGTTGATCACGACCTTGTCATTCTCATTCAGGACGCACCTTGTGTCTTTGTTATAGCAGCGGGCTACTACCATCATGAATTCATTATTCACAGCACTGACCGGGATCCCCCTAGCAAAATGTAGGCCACTGCCTACCAACTTGTCCATCCACAGACTTCCTGTGACCCTCTGGGTTCTGGCCCAAGAAATCTTCCATATCAATGTGCCCGAGCTCAGAGTCTCTTATGTCCAGGTCACATTCTGCCTGGGATTCGGGCATCCTGACCCTATTGATATTTATACTTCATCTCTTCCTCTATAAGTTTGGCTTTGCCCTTAGATTTGGTTGGTCTCTTGCTTGATGTACACATATGTAGTTTTGAACTCAGTTACTGATCTGCAAGGAGAAGAAGTGAAACCCAACGCAGAAGAGTCATGTTAGCTGTTTGATCTTCCATTAAAGTATTGACAGAAGGAAGAGTTAGCAATTTTAAGGCATCAGGGTGCAGGGCGCATGAACACTGCAGGCTGCAGGGCTAAATAGTATGGTGCATAGAAAAATGGTGTTACAAGGGACAAATCAGTGCCAAAGGGCGCAAGGCACATGGATACTGCACATTGCATTTTTTTTGTTGCAAGCAGAAGTGCGCCTGCGCCACTTATATGTGTTTTATACATGGCGCGGATAATTTTCATGTTGCACGGGGACAAGATGCGTCAGTGACGCATATAATTTTTATGATACATGGAATTTTGGGGTGCACCGAAGGTTGCATATATAGTGTGTGTAACATATGCTTTATGTGCACAAAAGGGGAACTTGGCACGGCGCATGGGAAGGATTGCATGACATTGTGCTTGCTGTAGTTGGGGATGCACCTGAGCCATTTAAGCAGTTTTGTACTTGGCGCAAGTAATGCTTGTGTTGCATAGGGGCAGGGTGCGCCTATGCCAGTAGGTATTTGACATGCGACATGGGAGTTGGGTGCGCCCAAGGGCACAAATTTATTACGTGTAGCACATGACATTTTTATTGCTGTGATAAGGAAAGTTCCCGCATCCATATGGAGACTAGTTTTCAAAGCGCAAAGAGCTCATGTGCTGCAATTAAAGCCGGTGCACCATAGGCGCGACTGAGCTTCTTGTTACAAGGGTTGCGACGTGCGCCCAAGGGAAAATTCAGTTTTGGAAAGTGATTTTTCTTCCCTCTCTAATAGATCATGATTTTTAGGCTTAACTCCACATTACTTCAAGTGGTGAAGGGGTAGTAAGGAGGTTTTGGATTTTGCTTTCAGGGGAGAGTCATCCTAACCAGCAGATCTGGAAAAAGGATGGAAACGGCTTTGGGAGGGAAAAACAGAAAAGCAGGAGGAGCTTCATGGTTCTCAGATCTATTCTACCCTACCACTCAAATCAGACAATCAACAACAAAACCAAAACACGAGAAAAATGAGGACCACTTACCCGGAATATATAGAATGCGAGAGGTGAAACGGGGTCCATGAATGCGACACGAGGACGACAGGCGTGCTGACAGGTGTAGAGGAATAAGATCAATCACGTGTTTCAATTGTGAAAGTGACAGGGCGGATGCGCCTATATATAGGAAAAGGTGTAATAAATGCGCCAACCACTTTTTGAAGTGGCATATCAAAACACTTGTAGATATTACAAAGCTTGCACCCTTTGGCACATCAAAATGCATGTTAACACTTGGTTATGTGTGCCTTTGGTGCACCAAAAGTGTTTTCAACACAGAAATACGTGCACCCTTTGGCGCACCAAAACACGACGCAACAAAAATATTGTTGACACGAAGGCACATGTGCCTTGGCGCATGCAAGAAATGCAACATGGTGAGGCGCACCAAAATGTGTGTCGACACGCCAAAGGGTGTGCCAAAGGAAATGAAGGGGGCACAGATTTTCCCTGTGTAGCACAGAAAAAAGGTGTGCCCAACCAAAAAAGACCAAAAATGGCTAATTCCAGAAAACTAGATTTCTCAGGAAAGGATTTGCAATGTTCCGAATGCAGAGGGGTCCCTGAGGGGGGACCAGAACAAAATTTTAATGGGTTACCCATTAAATTTCCCTTGCTAATTTTATGGAATAACAGGGTAAGACTTAGTTAGTTATGGAAACTTACTAAGAATAGGTCTTAGGGTGAGGTGGATGTGTGGGCATTATCTAAATTAAGATATTTAAATAATAAATATGGTGAGGATAATGAATTAATTTAATTAAATTAATATTAGTGGGGTGAATGGGGCCATGGTTAAGTGAATGTGATGAAGGTGTTTATTTTTCGAGGGATCAAAGGGGAGTGTGACCTAATTTTAGTGTCTACACATATTTATAAAATAGGACCTAAATCCATCTGCATGAGTATGGTACATGGTCTTGCAGAAGGTATTGAAGTGGCTAAGTTCTTTGTAAACTTTCCTTCTTGTTGAAAGAACAACCACTAAGAGGGGGGTGAATCATTGGGCATTAAAACATTATTTTACATTCAATTTATCCATTCAGTAACCGTTCATCAATGTAACCATTAATCATTAACCATGCATTTAAGAACCACAACCAAACATGAGAAAATGAAAACACATCAACACAAGAACATAAGATATAAGTGGGAAACCATCAAGGGTAAGAAAACCCATTGAAAAAAATATTTATCATATAAATGATTCAAATTTAGTCGACCACTATTCCAATAAGGAGGACCAACCCCTAGGTTTAGTGAGGCATCAAGCCTACAAAGAGCACTAACCCATAGATTTAGTAGAGAACCATCCCTAAAAGGAACACCAACCCCTAGATTTATTAGAGCACTAACCCTACAAGGAGGTACCAAATCCTATATGAATCAAAACCAAATAAAGTCACATTATTATTTTTCACCTCTAGATTGTTGCACAACAATTAATGATGACACTTATTTAGCTCTCTTTCCTTCAATATTCTTCAAATATGCGCTTTATGCTAGCTCACTCAAGATATTCATCAGCAAGCTGATTAAGTCATCTTACCCATCTCCATGCTAACATCACACCTTATAGAACATCAATAAACACACTCTTCCCTCTCTAAATGGCCACAAAGACATTCTAGACCTTCTCTATTCTTCCCTCTAGCTCGCACTTTTTCATCTTCTCTCCAAAAACTACAAACGAGCTTAAGAAGATGCTTAAATACCTTTCGTAAGCATCCAGTTCATATAAGTAAGCCATGAGAGGGAATATTCACTTTTAAAAAAATTACAACATCATGACAAAATCATACATAATATTCCTTATGTCAGAAATACCATCTACAAGACATATTCCTCCATTAGGACTACAACATGTTAAATAACAAAAAACAACTCCTTCACCAAAAATGAACCTTCTTGAGCTAAAATGGACTACTCCAAAAATTTTAAACTTCTTAGATATGTATTCTAATACTTATACCAATCTCTAATAATATTTTTCAAATCTACACCACCATCTCATGACACCACCATTAAGAGAAACTATTCTCACCATGTTTGTGACCTACAAAACTAGTCCTCAAAGATGAAGCTCAAAATCCAACAAAACACATAGAAAATGAAAAATTTATATACTTATAGAAATATAATGACCTTAGGGTCACTTAGGGTCATCTCCAAATTCATTATACACCAAAAATTATACTTTAAATGCCCAATAACACCTTTGCAAGTAGGACCACAAATATTGTCCAAAATTTTCCCAAAACCAGTCTTCCTGAATTTTCTTCCATAGACCTACAAAGGGCTCAAACATGATATGAAACCACCATATACATTAATAATGAATTCCATACTTCCTCAAAAATCCTTTTATTCAAGATTGATAATGAAAAACTTGATAGAAATATCAACTTATTTATAAAATTACATTTTACTATGGGGTCCATTTATTTTCAATAAACCTAAATTACACATGGAGAAACATGAGAGAGTCCTTTACAACCTAAAATCATAATAAAAGAAAAAATATCCATTCTATGGATGAATGAGCTAAATATTCTCCATCGCTTTTGACCTAGGGTTTAAGAAGGGTTCTAGACCTCCTTATCTTCTTAACAATTGTTAATAAAGATTTTCCCCCTAAACCTCAAACTAATTCAAGGAATGAAATCTTAGGACCATTTCACAAGTACCATGAAAATATTATACTACCATGCAGATTTTACACGTGTCAATGAGCATAAGAAAATCCAAAGCAACGTTGGTTTCTCACTCTAAATAACAATGTAGGGCTAAAAATCACTTTTCTTGCTCAATCTTACAAACTAGGACCTTAAAATTTGAAAAAACCTCAATATAAACCTACTAAACCTTCCAAAAGGCTCATATTTCCACCACCATGCTTAAATCCATCTAACCAATCTCATTTCGACACCTATGACATAAGAATGTGTCTAGTACAAACCTAGAAAACATGATTAAGAACTATATCTTCACTCTGAGACACTTGTGAGTGTATTTGTAATTGATCTACATACTTCCTGTGCTCTTACCAAGATAAAAAATCTATCACACACATGTACTCCACCATGTCATACCTCATCTTGCTGACTAGGCCTTATAAACAAGCACCTTGAACATGCTTGCACTATCCAAAATGACCTCTTCATCAGTTTTACACTCTTAAAACCTACAAGAGCCTCCAACACGCTTCATTACACCTCAACAACACTACCAATACCTCTATAAGACATTGCACTACTCAAGACACCATGAAACATCATAAAGACCAATCAACTCAACTTGAGACACTACCAATCCACTTTCACGCTTCTTACTTCTTTTGACATCAATGATACCTCATGTATCAATGAAAAATCCTACATCATCACACTTTTGACATCAATGAAAAAATACTAAAATCTCCCCCTTTGTCAAGTATGGAAAACCCATTTATGAAAAATAGAGATAGATCATACTCCCCCTAAGGTACTTCACATTTCATCAGATCATTATACTCCTTTGACATAAATGACAAAGATACATACCGAAAACAACTCATTACTCTTCTATTAACATCATATTAGGCTCACCATTTGGTTGGAAACATAACCCTAATGTAACAAGGCCAATTTTACCTTCTTTTTCTTTGATTTGATAACACACCTAACCTAATAATAAATATTATTCAAACATTATAACTGTAGACACCAAATTTGTGTCTTACGACTCCTTGTGACCCACATCTCATCTCGCAACTTAACCTCATCACCTAAACCTTACACAATTATTTATTAACTACCTTGTAATTGATAAATCCACATCACCTTACTTGCCACCTCATTTTGCCACCTCATCATGACCTAGCCCTAACCCTAAACTAACCTAATTAAGACCTATGACTTTGTCTAGACTCACATCCATAGCTAATGCCTCCTTACTCGCACCCAAAACTGACATTCTAGCCACTTGACCAAGCCCGCAACCGATCTCTTGGGAGAAAAGTAGGGAAGGTGGGCTATTTTACTAAAAATAGCCTACTTTTTCCTTACCGATACCGGTTCCTACTCGACCGCCGTCGGTTACGCAACCGCCATCGGTTCCCTGTAAATGGGCTCCCAAAACCAAAAACAAAGGATCAGAATTTCATTTTTGGATCAAAGGTCGAATGATTCTTTGAATCAACAGAGATCATTGGGAGTGAAAAATAGAGTCCAGATCTTCACTTGACCGAGCAGAGGACGAGTGGAAGAATACCAGAAGTGTTTTACAGCAAAGGAGATCAGCTTGCATCTTTGTCAAAACCAGTAAGTCACATCTCGCATGTCCTCTGTTATAACATTTCTTATGCTCTTTTGAATTACAGTCCTCATAAATCCGTTCCTGAATCCACTACCTAGCATGCATATTACCTCTAAACTGTCATTCTTCTACCTCTCATCATCTCATTTCCTAATATCATCTTATATACAGCCTTACAAACAACACAACTACCCCATAAAGTGACCAACCTACAGATCTTAGAACCCACCGATATCGGTTATTTGTAACTGGCATCGGTTATTAGTAACCGGCATCGGTTCGTCTGATCAAAACCAGAAAACCAGCCTTTCCCCTATCCAGTTCAACGAAGCAACTTAATTGATATTTTACAGTCTTTTGTGTTAATTCATATTAGCAGGGAAACTGACCACCTTCAAAAGGAATTTTTATATTTCCTGGGCCCAAGGCAGTTTCCTCATTTATTGGTCTAATCAAAATCTTGTGGTCTTGTGTTCTTATTTGCAGGTAGTCCTTCCAAGACAAAAAGGAGTTCTTCGCAATCAGCCTGATCTTTCTCTACGGTACGCGCACACCATCTCGACATTCTACAAGTATTCCCTCCTAGCCCCTAACCTTATCTGTTTCTAAAAGGAATGAAACATTCCGAGTGAAACATTTTGGCACGCACGGTGGGACCCATTTTGGGTTTCTTTCTTCTCTTACTTGCTTTCATATTAGGGAGCATACCTGCTGTTTTCTTCTTCTAAAGATATTCATAAGGTTTTGTATTATTTTGGTAAAAGAAACTTGTCTTTGTTTTTGCTACTCTTCACATTAGTGAAAGTCATCTCTTTTGCTTCATCAAATATCATTTTTGATTTGGGTTTAAAAACACGTGCATTGCATTCCTGCTTGTTATTTTTCAATTCTAGTGAACGTAGATTAAGTAATAGGTCGTATACGTGGGGGTGATATCCATGGTATTGACAGGAAATTAATCTTACATTCACTGCACAACACATACCGAATCACTTCACAATTAACACAACAGCTCAAACATCCCCCCTTTTTTTTTCCGCGGTATTCCTCCGCCCGATTGAGGTAACCTTTTAAGCCAAAACAACTTGACATTTCCCCTAAGTCTCTTGTTTAGGATTCTGACATCATTCTACGTCTAAAGGTCATAAGCCCATGATAATTAAAATTAACCCTAGGGTTTAATCTCTGGATTTGCGTGTGCATCTTGCTTGTTTTTAGTTCTGTTTTCTTTCTCATACTCTATCTTCTGTGATCAATAATTGGACAAGTATACTAAACGTTGTTAAAAATCAAGTTAGCAGCCTTTTTATATCTTGTTTAGCCCAGACTTCATACATCGACATCGGTTACCTGACTGACGTCGGCTATAGTATAACCGACATCGGTTACTAGACCGATATCGGTTACTATCTTTTCCAATTCTTGACAAACCAGCAACCTACCAATTTTACCAGTATGAGTTTATTTTTATTCCTGACAGATTGAAACCCTACTGTGAACACCTGTCCATGGTTGTTATCACTCGAAAGCAAGCTGCTGCCATGGTTTTCACATGCTTGCTCTGTTTCTTTACCTGAATCACCCCCTTCACATTTTGTGGGGAATCCTACAGACACCAGTGAGATCCTCCAAATTCCTGTAGGAGACAAGGACTTTGCCAAATTTCTGGATGCTAATCCTAACACTGTACAATACTATTTGTCTCATGCCCCTAACCGTACGACTTGATGGTCAACTCTTTGTTGGCATGCCTATTAGTATAGATGCTCATTTAAGCCCCCACTCCGCCTGATAACACCGCCATTACTTCCGGCACCTTTAGCCCCATCTCCCAATCCGACAGCTTCAGAGGTTTCATACGACTCATATTGGATTTTCTTTGGCTAATCTTGGACCCCACAAGATCATTACCATCGACTGCCCCTACCTCATCTCTCTTGCAGACTACTCCATTCATGACTTGCTCTCTGCCACCTATCCACATGAGATTTCCTTCTCAAGCTCTGCCTACCTTTTCATTCCCATACTCGTATCCAGTAACCTCAACACCTTATATGGGACATCCTTATTCTGTCACCTCAACATATTCATCCTCCATACCTTATCAACACTTAACCCCACCAGTGTCTAGTTGGTGGTCCTTGGCCCAATTTGCCTCCGTTTACCACAACCACACCATCATCTCATCCAACTACTGATCTAATTAAACAAATGATGGACAAAATGCAAAAATCTGGAGGCTTCTGTTTCAGGAATTCGTAGCGCCTTGACATATGAGCAAGTTTGTCGGGAGCCCATTCACCCTTTTGTCCCCCTTCATTCATATCCTCCTCAATGGGAGTTGTTGAAATTTACTCGTTTTAACAGTAAAGAGGATCCTCAACAACACTTGCGATCATTTAGACATGCTTGTTATTTGATTGCACATGGTGATGCCTTACCACTCCACACCTTTCCCTTGTCCTTATCAGGACCTGCCTTGGAGTGGTACAGTGCTTTAACCTATCACTCAATCTTCTCTTTTAACCAACTAGCCCAATCTTTCTTGGATCACTTCTCCATTAACATTGCTAAGAAAGTATCCATCACTGACCTTTATGCCATTGGACAATTCGAAGACGAATCTATCACAGATTTCGTCGGACGATGGCGCGGCCTTATTAACCAACTTACATATGCCTTGCCTCAAACTGAACTTATCAAAATTTTCACGCGGGCATGTGCTAAGCACATTTCTCCTACTCTCCAAATTCAAAATTTCTACACATTCGATGAAGCCTTTACTATGGCTCAGAAACTAGAAATTCGAGCCTTAGAAGAAGAGAAATTGCGGTTGTGCAACAAAAACCCCAATTTCTGAACTCCTGATTCTACTAATAAACCAAATACCACCACTCCTCATGCGTCCACTTCTTCTAAATCAAAAGGAGCTGTCCTATGCGGTGATGGTTAAATCTCAAACACCGTCTAATGCCCCACCAAAAACCACCTATAAGTACAAAGCCGAGCCCATCAACTACACTCCCTTGGGAGAAACATATGGTGTGATATTGGAAAAATTGCTCAAAGTAGGAGCCCATTACATTACCTCCTGTTAAACCTCATTCTGGGTTTGATTCCAATCGGCGCCATACCTTCCCGGTACAAAGAAAATGACTTCTAATAACTTCCACCGTGTGAAGGGACACAGTGATGAGAACTGCAAGATGTTGAAAAACATTAGTGCAGGAAATGGTTGGTGGCAGGGGGGGATATAACCCTCGATAATCCTAATGCCCCTGCCAACCGAAATTTGAAAATCTTCAACAAACCATTCCCGAATCACTCTCCCAACAGTAACACAAACCAGGTTATCTTAGCCGAGGAGAGTGTTTCATGAGATCCATGCAGTCTTTGATACCCAGCCCAAAGCTTCTATTGAGAAAATTTTGAATCAAGCCTCTTCACTAACATAGGAGCCCAAACCTCCTTTACCACCATCAAACCAAAGCGAAATCATTCCTTTACCCATAAGGGAGTTAACTGCCCAGACTCCTCTTCCCATCGATGAGTCTGCTTCTACCACATCCCTACAAGACTGCAAACGGATGTTATCTAATCTATCTATTTCCCACACTTCCCCTTCTACCACTCTTGTTGTACAAGAGGAACGTACGCCACTCCTTTTGACATCCTTAGATGAGAAATCTCTTGCATCGACATCACCAAAGTCTTTAACCATGACGGATCCTCTTGAACACACTCTCTCTACCTATTAGTTCTTCATCACCTAAATCTTTTCAATGACTGGTTGACCTCTTAACATCTATTGATACAGTACCTCATCTACTCACTGTATCACACCCATAGTGGACAGGAATCACAACCCACCTTTCTTCCGTACCAAATTTACAATTCAAACCTGAAGACTGTCATTCTCCAGAGGATAGACAAATCCTATGGGAACGTTTGAGTACCCCTTATTCTACTCAAATGCAGATAACCGATCCTGAGACCTCCACCATATACCCGAAGTGTTTACAGAAGCTTTAAAATGCCCATGGTTCTCACCTTCACCCCCCTCACCTCTACCAAATGCCTCGTCCACTTCTATTAACTTGGCCAAATCTTCCCCTACGCTTGGGACCTTACCCATACCCAGTCTAACACACCCGCCTAAGTGACTAGATTTGTCCAAGAATAAAGCTGCCCCGCCACCTAGGAGACACACTCGACCCGTGCCTATATCACAATCAAAACCATCATCGTCATACCTACCTTCCATATTGGGACCTCATCCTTCCACCTTGCACCAATATATCATACCTCCTACATTTTCTTCAAAACGATATACGCCTTCTACACCCATACAGGGATCTAAGGGTATATCAACATTATCACTCCGCATGTATCCTGTCCACCTATCAACCCTAAACAAATTCCATCATCAAAAGAATTTGTTTTCGGTCACTCCTATTTCCCTGTGGTTGTTTTCTGACTACCATGTCTATCTGTGGCCTCATCATCTAACCAGCCGATACGTAGCTTCTGCACCAAAGAAACCACATTTAGTGAAAAACACGTATCAACACTCCTCGGTTAAACCACCACCCATACAAACTAACCACGCCCAAACATTACCAAAACCCGCGCAATCAATACCCTCATCCTCTTCTGATTTTGACCCACTCAAAGGATCTTACGCCAAAATCCTTGCTATGTTAGTAGAGAATGTGACCATTTCCCTACCCCCACACTTAGATCTTATGACCCATCTAAACCTCGACCTATAGGTTATGATGAGTCTAAGATCTGTGCTTATCACCTCACACCAGGACATGATGTGGAGGGATGCAAAGCTTTAAAAACCATCCTTCGTCAATCACCGCTCCCAGATAGAAAGGTGAAGAAAGACAACTTACGAAGGGAGGAGACCTTTAGTTTCCATTCCCTCTCCTATACCATCTGTCCCTGCCTCACCAAGATCTGTCATTCTTACAACCCCACCTCTTGAAGACCATGATTTATCCCAATCATCTTCTTCATCTAAGGTCTGCGAGATTAATATGATTAGTGTTGCTACTCGAGTGTAGAAAAACAATGAGAAAACGAAAGTAAGCACACCTGCGTCCTCTCCTTCTCCGTCCAACATCCCGATTGCACCACCACCCAAAGTGGTTATTCGTGGACCTGCTTAACCCGTCTCTAATGGAGCTGCCCATCGAGCCTTGATCAAACAGCTTCACCAATCACCTGTAAAAATGACACTATATGATCTCGTTTAGACTTCTGAATCTCATCGACAAGCTCTCATTGAAATTCTTCAAGGGATCGAGGTCTTACCTAATGAAACCCTGCCTGTTGCCTCCATTCTAACACCCAATCACGTTGCCTCTCTCACCAAACAACCCACTGCCCCAACCACTTCTGTCTCTGTACCACAAGCTGCTGCTAGTCAGTTTCTCTGAAGATGAAATTGTTGACTTTGGTACAGAAGATCCTGACCCTGCCCTGTTCATCTCAGCTTACATCCAGGACATTCGTGTACGTCGTGTTATGATTAACGGGGGTGCTAGCCTAAACATCATCTCTTCAAAAGCTTTTCAACAAATGAATATCCCTTCTAGCTACATGTGTGCCAACCCCATCATGTTGCGGTCATTCAATGACGCTATTACCTCTACTTTAGGCACCGTGATCCTCAATATTCGGGTAGGACCACGTACTTTACCCGAACTCTTCTATGTCCTTGAGGGGAGAGTTCCAATATAATATATTGCTGGGTCGTCCTTGGATCCGAGCCGTGGGATGCGTTCCCTCAACATTACATAGATGCATAAAATTTGAGTACGAGGGGAAGTCCTACACTGTAAAAGCTGATCCTCCCCCCTTTAAAACCTGTAATATGTTATACCACCCAAATGATGTGCTTATACCAATCAAGACACGCCATACATTCAACCCCAACCATCCTCTTCAAATGTACCTCAACCATCCACCTCAACCGCGCCTACGCCTTCAACTGATGAAACCACCGTTGCAAAAACCACTTCCCTTCCCGCAGCTAACATCCCAACCTCCGACCCCTTAGTAGATGTTTTTCAACGCCTTACACTAGGGGGAGTACCGCCTATATAACGTTAGTTCTTTCCCTACCCCGCAGGAGTACGGACAATTACATGCACATCCCACCTACGACCATCGCAGTGGGGGAGGTAATCTCTTACGGACCACCCCATTGCCGCACCAACCTAACGTATGGGGGTGTTGACGCATCCTCCATTACCCCTGAACCTCCTCTTGGTGTGGTTCCCTTCCAATCTGATTTTGAGTACCTGACAAATCGTCGCTTTTGCCCTCACCTTCTTGACTCGCTGTGCTTGGAAAGGCTTTGGTTTTTGGTCTTTATGAACAAGGCTGACATACGCTCATCCCCATCACCACACACAAACATAATGATCGCAGTGTGGTCTTGGTTTTCCTGAAACACCTACACAGGAGACACCTCGTGTCAGTTGTCTTCTGGAAGAAGACGACGTCACCCCTACCAAACCATCATCACCCACTTTGCCATCGTCACCCACTGAGTCGATAGATCACTGAATCTATCCCTCCTAACTTTTTTTTTTCATAAATGCTATCTTCATAGGTCCTCTCACTTATTAACGTGCGATAATGAGGACCAATCTTCTCTTCCCCTTCTATATCTAGACATGATCGAAGATGATTTGCCTTTGATTAATGTTGTTGAGTGTCAGGATGACAACTCCATCCTCACTTACCTTGGCGCGGATGATTCTTATATTCAACGAGCTTTACCATCTGAAACCCAAACCATGCTGAACGAATCTACAATAGAAATCAACATCCACATGGAGGAGGATCCTCACATTGTGAAGATCGGACAATCCCTTAACGCATCAGAACAAGTCGCCTTTATTAGTTTCCTCCATGCTCGCAACCAAGCTTTCGCTTGGTCCTACGCTGACATGCCAGGAATTGATCCTTACCATTGCTGTCCATAACATTACCTCTGAAACCCCGATTCCAAGCCAATTAAACAGAAATTGAGAAAAATGCATCCACGCATTGCCCTCTTGGTCAAAGAGGAGCTCCAATGAATCCTTTCTGTTTCCTTCATCTCTGCCTATTGACTATCCTCAATGGATTTCTAACATTGTACCTGTCACTAAAGTGACGGGGGGACTTTGGATATGCACGGATTTCTGGGATCTTAACCTCGCTTGTCCTAAGGATGACTTCCCCCCTACCTAGTATTGATCAAGTTGTTGATCTCACTACGGGTCATGAAATGCTTTCTCTCATGGATGGCTTTTTCAGGATACAACCAAATTTTGGTTTGCCCCTGCCGATCAACACAAAACTGCCTTCATAACTCCTTGGGGGAAACATTCTGTTACTGTGTAATGCCATTCGGCCTTAAGAATGCTGGTGCCACCTATCAACGGGTTATGACCTACATTTTTCATGACATTATGCACACTATCCTTGAAGATTACGTCGATGACCTTCTTGGCAAGTCTAAACATCGCAGTGAACATCTTGATGTTTTAACCATTATTTTTGGACCGCCTACTACAATATTCTGTCCGTCTTCAACCAAAAAAATGTGTCTTTGGTGCCCTTTCGGGAAAAATTCTTGGCTTTATCGTCTCTTTGCGTGGCATTGAGGTCAACCCATCTAAAGTCAAAGCTATTCTCGAAATGCCCCCACCTACTAATCTCAAACAATTACGTAGTTTACAAGGTAAGCTTCAATCTATCCGACGTTTCATCTCCCAACTCTCGGATCGATGTCAACCTTTCCATCACCTCCTTAAGAAGGACATTGATTTTCAATGGAGCCAAGAATTCCCACCAAGCCTTTGAGGCTCTTAAAACTTATCTCTTACAGCCACCCGTGCTTATCCCACCTCAAGACGACCGCCCTTTCTACCTTTACCTTTCCGCCACTGACCACGCTGTAGGGGCCATGCTTGCACATCGTGACTCTGAGAATCGAGAACAAGTCGTTTATTATATAAGTCGTACTTTGGTGGACTATGAGATTAGGTATACACATGTAGGAAAAGTTGTGCCTAGCCTTATGATTCGTGGCTACCAAACTCCGACACTACCTTCTGAATCACAAAACTTTCGTCATCACCAACACGGGACCCCATCCATTACATGTATGCCAAACCTCATCAAAACCAACACATCGTCTGATGGCTCATGCTCCTCGCCGACCTCGACCTTGAGTTCGTCCACCAGAAATCAATCAAAGGACAAAACCATCGTTAGACCAACTTGTGGAAGCCCCTTTACCTAGAGAACAATTTACCTATTTTACATTCCCCGACGAACTCATCGCCACTCTTTCACTCAAGGAGGAGTCGTATTAAACGACTCTCTTCTTCGATGGATCCAAATGCCAACGCGGTGGAGGAGCTGGCATTGTTCTCGTTCCTCTTGACGCCGAGCCTATGCCTCTTTCATTCCGACTTGATTTCCCTTGCACTAATTAATACAGCGAAATACGAGGCCCTTGTTCTGGGTCTCCAGGTGCGCTGCACTTAGGTATCAAATCTATCAATATTTTTGGTGACTCTCAATTGGTAGTCAATCAAGTTATGGGCATCTACCAATGCAAAAATGAGGAACTTCAAAAATACAAACACTACGTGGATTCGCTTCTAGCCTTATTTACTCACTATTCTATGCCAAACCATTCCACGCTCTACTAATAAATTTGCGGATACTATGGCTTGCTTAGCCTCACAAATTCTAGCCTCATCAACTGACTCTAACATTTTTGTCTTGGTCCAACAACTCTTTGCCCCATATTATTCAGCCCCGGTTGTTTGTACGATAAATATTGTGTCTGCTAACTCGCAGGATTACCTGGTATCACCAATTCCATGACTACCTTACAACCTCTGTTCTCCCTTCTGACCTTACTAGTACTGGTAAACGTGATTTTCTTAAACGTGTTTCTCGTTATGTAGTTATGGGGGGGAATCCTTTATAAATGTGCCTTTGATGGCATCCTCCTTCGATGTCCTCACCGGTGCGGAGATCACCCATACCATCCCAACAAGTCCATGACGGTATTTGTGGTGGACATTTTAGTGGCCTTGCCGTGGCGAAACAAATCCTTCGCCTTGGTTATTATTGGCCTACTCTCAATAACGACTGCTATGAATATGTTAAGCGTTGTGTTATGTGTTCAACAACATGCCAACCATCAACATACTCCTAGCCACCCGCTCCAGGTCGCTCGAGATCTTTGGCCCTTCTCACAATGGGGTTTAGACCTTATTGGTGAGATTCACCCATCCTCTTCACAACGTCACTGATGGATTATCACAGTAACCGAATATTACACAAAAATGGGTGGAGGCTATTCCACTCATTTCAACTAAAAAAAGAAAAAATTGTCGAATTCATTAACCATCACATTAATCTGTCGTTTTGGTATTCCTCATCGCCTAATAACAGATAATGGTAAATCTTTTAAAAACAAGCTGTTACAAGACCTTTGTGACAACTTTGGTATCAAACTTAGCTTCTCATCACCCTACTATCCGCAGGCCCTATGGTCAGGCTGAATCTTCTAATAAAACCCTAACCAAAATCCTCATGAAAGTTGTCCATGAGTCCGGACGAAATTTGCACTATCACATTGCCTTTACCCTTTGGGCTTATCGTACTAGCATTCGTACCTCTACTAATGCCACACCTTTTTCTTTGGTATATGGTACTGAGGCTGTCTTTGCCTCTCAAAATACAAATACCCTCCCTTAGAATATCTCTTCAGGATATTCTCACCAACGATGATTTCCGCCAAGAGCAGTTAGCCCAATTAGAGCTCCTTGACGAACGTCGTCTTACAGCTCTTGATCACCTTCAAATCTATCAAAAACGCATCAAACGTGCTTATGATAAGCGAATTCATGAGCGTACCTTTAAGGTTGGTGATCTTGTCCTCAAAGAGAATCAACATGTCACCAAACTAGAAAAGAGCAAACGTGGAAAAATTTTCTCCCAATCAGATTGGGCCTTACATAATCACTCACACCTATGGATCAGACACTTATCGTTTAGCTTCACTTAATGGTAAGCCTGAGCCTGAACCCCCTTAATGCCTTGCATCTTCGACCATTCTACTGTTGAATTTAGTGTTATATCACTTCTTATCTACCTGTTGCTCGTACCTTGAGCTCACATACCACCACATGCACTTTGTTTCCTATACCTCATAATAAAAATCCAGCTCACATAGTTTTGATTCTCACCTCACCTAAACGATGCCTTCCCCTTTTTAGTCTAGTCCGTGACTTCAAAATTTTAAAATAAGCTGTATTCTTATGGGATTTTTCTTGAGTCAAACTTCCTACCAAACTAGATGCTTCACACCAAAAGCACATCTAGCTATCTAAATTATATATAGACTGTTCCCTCGAAGGACAGCTATATGCCAAATTATTGCTACTATTATATATAGACTGCTCCCCCAAAGGACAGCTATGCACTAAAATCATATCTGCTACTATAAATAGACTGCTCCCTCGAAGGACAGCTATACACAGTCAGCCTTTATCAGAAGCTTCTCGCATTGATCAGCTTCGTGAAGACCTCAAGAATAGCACAATCAATATCCCCTTGTAGACTTCCCGTATCGATCAGTCTATATTCAGTAAAATAAAGGCCTCATTCAAAATAAATTTTTGGGTCATGGACTTCTCTATTTAGGGTAGGTTCTCTTTCGTCAGAACACTCACTTTGTAATAAATTCTCTGTACCTCAGCTATATCATCCACCTCACCTCACCATTTGTTTCAACTCAAGGGACGTAATGTTCACCCGATATATTGTGATCATACAACTCTTTTCACCTATGGACTTCTCGTCTATGCATGGTACCTAGGGCTTCAAGCTCGTTCTACATTTGGTGGTTTGTTTAGCTCTTTTCACCTACGGAGCAACTCTTTCCGCTTTGCCTCGCATCTAGGATTGTGTGTTGATCTTGATCAGGACATGGTTCCCTACCACTTGGGTAGGCTAACTTTCGCTTCCCTTATACCTTTTTACAACATCACCAATTCATTTCCGACACCAACAACCTTACCTTACCAATATTAATATCAATATTCTTACCAATCAACCAATTACCTAAACCATACCAAATTTCCTGAATTCGCCTCTCCCTGATCCTAAGGGAGAACTACATCGGTCTGAGGCCCCTCCTTGCTTTGTGAAATGGGCTATGTAGGCAGCACTTTGGAGACATGGGGTCTCCCAAGGTTGGCTCGACCATCCCCTACCATAACCTATCATGTGTGGTAAATATAAATATTTTTGTGTATTTCTATTTAATCACATTCCTCTTTATCCTTTTTCAAAACACCGAAAGTCAAAACGAAAACATTCTTATTATTATAACTCAAATCAACATACATATCTCATTTTATTTAGATGTTAAACAAATACATCTTCTCTATCATCGACATGTAGGTCAGCACTCCTTATTTATCCTTATAACTTGCTAACATTTATTTAGACCCTTGCGCCTCATCCTGAACTAGGTGATGATCGTGATCATCGACCCCTCGCGCCAGGCCCCCCTATCCTCATAAGGTTGCACGGCTATTGGTACCGCCCACTGATCTGCCCACCTCTCCTGTAACACCATAAAAACGCCCTACTCGCATGGAGGACTCCCGCCTCTAGTCTCTCCGCCCGTGATTCCGCACCCACTAACAATCCCCTTCGTTTTTCAAATTCACGTGCAATTTGGACTCATTATTGAACCTAAACGCTCGTAAACGATTCCTACTCTGCTGTAACCACCGCAATTTCAGGACGATAACGTACACATTGCAAATCTGCTACCCACCATAATCTATAGGCCTCTGTCATTCCTGAGTCCATTACCCGTGCGATCGACTGCTACGTCATTGTGGACCTTCTGGATGGTGTTGGCTGGTGGTCCAGCTGGTCCAGCCCCTCCTGCTCCTCCTGCCTATGCCATAGCTCCAATTCTGATCTGCTGGGTCCCTCAGCCAATCAACTGCTGCCTCCTCCTCACTCGGGCCTGCAAACATACTCACTCCTCCAGCAAAATAGCTCCACCTCATCTCAATAAACCTCCAATCTCAACATCTCCATGTCAGACAAGTCAATTTGGTTTTCAAAAATAACAAAGTGACAATGACAAGCCGTATTTTTCTTTTTATAGGTTTTTTGCCCTTAACCGATATCAGTTTCATTTTGCCCTAATAAACCGGTATCGGTCCCCTTAACCGTATATCGGTCATGTAGAATCGTACATCGGTTTTTTCTGCCAACTTTCCCCCAATTTTTTTTTGCCCTTATTTACCATTTGCCCCTTTTTTAACCACATATCACCTATATCCACCTTTGCTGAACACCATTTGTTTACCTACACCATTTGTTTACAAACCGGCCCGACCCAAGGCCTCGCCCTATCCTACTGGCCCGACCCAAGGCCTCGCCCTACCCAACCGGCCTGACCCAAGGCCTCACCCTACCCTACCGGCCCGACCCAAGGCCTCACCCTACCCTACCGGCCCGACCCAAGGCCTCGCCCTAACCAACCCGCCCGCCTCAAGGCCTCGCCCTACCCATTTGGCCCGACCCAAGGCTGCAACCCAACAACTCGGCCCGACCCACGGCCGTATCATTCCAATACCTTACCCAAAATCAAAACCATCCACTTTTATCCACCCATCCTGTAGTTTTTTGTTCAATTGAGCTCACCTATTCGTGTTTTAGCATGATTAGGGTCCTTGACTTGATCTGTCGACCAACTTTGCTCAAACCTAGACCGTGACATTTATCTCAACCAAACCAACCATTTGGTACTACCGGACATGCCTAAACGTTCCTGTACCTTACCTGTTATATACCCTGGAGCTACTTTCTATGCCTTGGATACCAAGATTATATCACCCTTGTTTGGATAAACTATCGACCTTTGCCTATGCACTGCTGGTTTGCTCGTCAAATCATGTACCCTAGTCGTACTATTGAATTTTACCATGAGTCTACTTCCTTGGACCTATCCCACCATCTTACCATCCTCTCTATAACATGTACCCTTTATCAACCCTATCCCTGATTTCCCGTTCACTCAATCCGTGATAGATTTGAGGGGGATTACCTATATCCTTAACAAGAGAAACCACTTCATATTATTGTCCGTGCAGCTTTACAAAACAAGCTACACGACAATAAGGGGCTAATGTAGACACCAAATTTGTGTCTTACGACTCCTTGTGACCCACATCTCATCTCGCAACTTAACCTCATCACCTAAAGCTTACACAATTATTTATTAATTACCTTGTAATTGATAAATCCACATCACCTTACCTGCCACCTCATTTTGCCACCTCATCATGACCTAGCCCTAACCCTAAACTAACCTAATTAAGACCTATGACTTGGTCTAGACTCACATCCATAACTAATGCCTCCTTACTCGCACCCAAAACTGACCTTCTAGCCACTTGACCAAGCCCGCAACTGATCTCTCGGGAGAAAAGCAGGGAAGGTGGGCTATTTTACTAAAAATAGCCTACTTTTTCCTTACCGATGCCGGTTCCTACTCGACCGCCGTCGGTTACGTAACCGCCATTGGTTCCCTGTAAATGGGCTCCCCAAACCAAAAACAAAGGATCGGAATTTCATTTTTGGATCAGAGAAAAGGATTCTTTGAATCAAGAAAGAGCATCAGGAGCGATCGAGAGAGTCCAGACCTTCACTTGACTGAGCAGAGACGAGTGAAGAAACCAGAAGCCTTTGCAGCAAAGGAGATCAACTTGCATCTTTGTCAAAACTAGTAAGTCACATCTTGCATGTCCTCTGTTATAACATTTCTAATGCTCTTTGAATCACAGCCCTCCTAAATCCATTTCTGAATCCACTACCCAACGTGCCATTGCATCTAACTATCATTCATTTACCTCTCATCACCTTATTTCCTAATACCACCAATATACAGCCTTACAAACAACACAACTACCCCACAAAGCAACTAACCTACAGATCCTAGAACCCACCGGTATCGGTTATCAGTAACCGGCATCGGTTATCAGTAACCGGCATCGGTTCCTCTGATCAAAACCAGAAAACTAGCCTTTCCCCTACCCAGTTCAATGAAGCAACTTAATTGATATTTTACAGTCTTTTGTGTTAATTCATATTAGCAGGGAAACTGACCACCTTCAAAAGGAAGTTTTATATTTCCTGGGCCCAAGGCAGTTTCCTCATTTATTGTCTAATCAAAATCTTGTGGTCTTGTGTTCTTATTTGCAGGTAGCCCTTCCAAGACAAAAAGGAGTTCTTCGCAATCAGCCTGATCTTTCTCTACGGTACGCGCACACCATCTCGACATTCTACAGGTATTCCTCCTAGCCCCTAACCTTATCTGTTTCTAAAAGGAACGAAACATTCCGAGTGAAACAATAACATAACATTATAATAAATGAAATAACTTAAACAAATAAATGAGTGAACACATTGACACATGATTTAACGTGGAAAAACCATAAATGGGTAAAAAACCATGAAGAATAATCCACTAGTATGAGAAAAAAATATTTTACAGTCTAATAACTCTTCCCTCCTTCTACTCCATGTTTCACCCATGATCAATAAAGATTCACAAGTTAATATTTCAAATTACATTTCAAATATGACCCATAGTCATATATAAATAACCCGAAGGGTTATGTCTATTAAGTGATGTTGCACAACCGATTTAATAATAATTAGTTACTAACTAACTAATCTAACCTAATATAAAGTTTATATTTAAATAATAAGAATATAATTATTCTATTTTATTTAACTATAAACTAAATATTATGATGCACTTAATACTATAGTTCTAACAAGAGGTAGGTCGATGACGACCTAGGAAGATGGACACAAGCTTGTAGATGAAATATGTGGACCTACAAGGTCTGAGATTTATTTGGAAATTGATCAGGGCATGTAATTGCTACAATAGCATCTGCAGCAGAGAACTAGAGATAGAGAACTAGGATAAAGGGACAATAAGGAGAAATTATGTAGGTTTTGGATAGATAGGTCCTTGGTTGACAGCGATCAGGGGGAATTGGCGATGACTGTAGAAGGAAAATGCAAAGTCGAGGATGAGAAGATAAAAACAACAACCTATAAGCAAGAGGAGATATAGGAGAATGGTGTTAAGTGTGTCTAAAACTGCTCTGTACCCGCAAGATTTTAGAAACAAAGCATATATGATAATATGATAGAGATACAAAAAGGAATGCAATATTTATTAGAAGATCTCATGAACAATTATCGTGGGTGATGTAAGAATTCTATAGGAATTTCCAAGAGGTCTGTGGATATCTCATAACTACTCAGGCACAAGGAAGGATGCCCAGGCTTGGAGAAAGATTGAGAATTGCATGCATCTGATTTTTTGATAATGAATAGAAGGAAAAAATCTAGTTTTAAAGGGGTCAATGGTGACCAGGTTAGGTTGCTGTTGATTACAGGGAAAGTTTTCCCTCTGGGCATGATTTTCTAATTTTGACGGGATTTTTGGTGTTTTTAAGGATTGGCTGAATGTTTTGGAGCATGTAGGAGGGATTAGGTTTCTTGGGGATGAATTTAAGTTAGTTAGGGATTACAGATAGAACACAAAGGTGAAGTGTGTGTAGGATAAAAGCATCCTAATTACAAGGTTGGTTAGGGAAATGGATGAAGATTAATTAATTAATATGAATTAATTAATTAATGGGCATAAAGATTAATGTGAATGGGATAATTGGGCATGTGATATGTTAAAATATTAATTAATTAATGTCACTTAATTAATTAATGAGGATTATATGGTAATTTTATCAAATTAAATTAACAATTAAATATGCACATGCAGGCAAATGAAGGCATAGATACCAACTTTAGGTGTCTACATTTTCCCCTTTTTGTTGAGTGGCTTGGGATAGCAAGCCATGAGACAAAAATAAGAAGGATTTGATGAGGATAAAGGATTGATGATGAGCTCCACTTCAAAAGGGGGATCGATGAACTCAAGGGAAATCGATGATGCATTTGAAGAAGGAAGATGAAAAAGGGCATGTGGGTGAAGAAAGGATGGGTAAAATGATTACCAAGGAAAGATGCCCTAGGAAAAAAGGATCACAATATGGATAAAAACTATGGCGGTGACTCCAATATCACATCTGTATGGACCAGTGAGTGGGTGAAGATCAGTGTTGTATAGATGTAGGACGAGATGACCAATGGGTCATTGGAAAGTCATCAAAGTATACACAACTATATGTGAAATCCTTCGTACACGAGGAATTGGGTGAATATTTATGCATCCACAAGGGATGAGGATGAATGATATGGTTCGCAATGGGACATAAAAAATGTCCGAGAAGGAAAAATGAAAAAGTGAGTAGTGTAGTAATATGCCCCAAAGGGGGAAGGTATGGTTGCAAAGATAAAAAAGGGAAAAATTATGCCCCAAGAGCAGAAAAACGTGGACTTGGATGAAAAATAATGGTACTATAATGATGTGCATGAATATAGCCACAATAGTGGACTTGATATAATGACTATAATTCCCAAATGAGAAGACAAGTATGGCCTCAAAGGAAAACTTTGTGCACAAATTGGATAAGATTATAAGATAAAATGCCCAATAGAGGAGTAATTATGGCAACATGTGTGGAATCAGGGAATATATATGATTAACATACCTAAAGGAAAAATAGATGGCCAAAAATGTGGACTTGAAAATTATATATGCCCAAAATAAGAGTGATTATGGCCACGAGCGTGGAATTAAATAATATGTATGCCTAGAGGAAGAAATAGTTTTAAATGTTGTATAAAAATTCCCAAAGGGGAAAATAGAGATGACCATAAATGTGGATTTAAAGGTCAACAAGAGATGATGCCATAGAAATGAATGCAAGAAATAAGGGATAAAGCCCAAAATGGTAGGTGCTAAGGCCAGTTGATGGCGACTGAGGCCAATCAATGAAAACCCAAGGGGGTCAACAACGACTAGGTGTCGGTGGGCTATATAAGCCCAATGGTCAACTAACAATGCTCATTTCCATGTGTGAAGTTGACAAGAGAGATTGAGGAAATGGAGGTTCCTGGAGCCGCAAGGAAATGCCAGAGGGTGTAGAGGATGGTGAGTAATAAATCTCACATTGGTTTTTTATTTAATTTCATGTTTTATTTTATTTTTGAATTTTTTTGTCAAATGTGGATGATGTCAACAGCAGTTGATGGCGACCCAGGGTTATATTGGCTAGATAAGGGTTTAGATTAAAATTTAGATGAAGTTTTGGATGGATTTTGGATTAGATGTCTAATGTATGTATGTTTTGTTTGTGCTTGTAGGCTAGAGAGACCTTATATTTGAGAGATCGGGTGCCAGCTCTATATGAGAAGATTAGAGGGGATGTGACAGATGTTGAGTGGAAACATCTATTTGTATTCAAATTAGGTGGATTTAGACACTATTAGAGGATCCCATGGGATGTGTGGCCTATGATCACTTTGGTTGAGAGGTGGGATAAGCAGACATGTACATTCTAGTTTAGGATAGGGGAGAGTACTATCACCTTGGAGGATGTGTATCAGATTCTCAGGCTACCAATAAAGGGGGAGTATATAGTTCCCATTGCTAGTGATGATAGATTGGAAATTTTGATGCTACAATTTGGAGCTGATGTGCCCCGGATTAGGTCTTCTTCAAGGGATTTTACATATGAGTCGAGATAGGTGGCTAAGGTACCACAAAACCATTTTATCTACATGGTTATGATAGTTGTGTCATGTTTTTCTTTACCAGACTCAGGAGGAGCTTAGTTTCTATGGCCATTGACCAGTGTAGTGGCTGACATTGTTGATAACTAGACTTTCTTTTCATTTGGAACCACACTATTGGCTCAGGTTTACCATGAGCTATCTGGATACATTGCGGGTAGGAGTTTATGGTTGGATGTGGACTTCTTGCTACATTATTTGGCCTACAAGCATATTTTTGTGATTGGTTCACCAAGGATTCCATGGGTCACATGCAACCATATTCAGCTAAAGGTCAGAATTCTAAGATGGAGGGTCGATCAGGCCTTTGAAGACAAGGGTGAGAGAGGGGTGGATTGGTATGTGGATAAACTTGGAGCGTTATATGTTGATTAGGTTAGATAACATCCATATTAGGATTTTCCCACGTGGTCTAGTGTGGATGTGGAGCTAGTGGGGATGAGGAGGATGATATGGGTGTAAATGGAGATGATTGGAGATGATAGAGGTCATCTAGTTTTACAGGGTCAGATGATAGTTTGGATTCGTTCAGTCAGTGCCTTATGGTCTGATTTTGTACAGGAGGGAGGTATTGGATAGAGATTTCTCGAGTTCTAATATAGAAGATCTATTGGAGGAGGAGGCTACACCATGGGATGATGATGATGATGATGTGGGGATAGGAACATGATACTCCAATTGGTGCATGAAAACATTGGTAACTCGGGGGTTGAGGAAGGAGGAAAGGATGAGATATAGGAGATGGAGGTTGAGATTGAGGCGGATCTAGGAAGCAGTGGAGAAAAAGTAGGATAGGATATAGAGGTGGCACGCTTGTGTGCTGAGTTAGGTCAAAAGAAAGTAGAGAGGGATACAAGCTTGCAGCAGCATGATGTAATCACTCAGGAGAGAGAATGAATTATTCAAGATAGGGACTACTATTGCAGGAAGAGGGAGGCCTATAGTGCCCATTTTAGATATTTGGCTACTATCGTAGTGACAAACTCACCCAGTGGTGTTCAGGTAGCACCATAGGGAAAGTATTGATGGTACCCCCTAGCATGATCTCTATGGATAGATATAGATTGCTAACTGTAGAGGCTAGATATTATGAGGGGATTTTTCTTGAAAATTTACCGAAGACCCTTCTCTATTAGGAGAATCTTCAGAGGACAACAACCGAAGGAGTGGGGCCATGTAGGAGTATGGCTAGTGTGGCACAACCATAACAAGTAGAGGGAGGACATAAGGGTGGTAGAGATGGGTAGGGATCAGGTGTTGTTCCTTCCCTAAGAGATGAGGACTTGAGAGCCTTAGATATTCACTTTACAAAATTTGATAGTATTTATGCTTTAAGGGAGGTCCTAAAGGGCCATGATGTATTGATATACATTTTGATATATGATATATGGTTTTTGCATGGATTATCATGTGTTCATTATGTGATGTGATGGAGTTTAATGTCATGCTGATGGCTTTAGATTAGATGTGATGGTGATTTTAGATTATATATTCATTTTATATTCGATGATGACGGTGAAATATATGTATGATTAGATTGTTATCTTTAGATGTGCATGTGTATGAATGATGATATAAATGTGTGATGTGATAATATTTTTTGTGTTTAAATTTGATCATGATGATTAAAATGCATATGGGTAAGGTCTGATGGAAACAAATAAATAATGAATGTGATTAATGATAAATGTGTTGTAAGATCAATAGATAAAATCTAGGTGATTTAGGTGAAGAAAGATGTATTGAAAGAAAAATGCGATAGGATTACCAAAAAAATTCCTCACAATGGTGGCAACCTATAGGTATGAACAAAAATGCGTTATATTGAGGAACGTATGAGGAAAATATGCCTCCAACTACATTGGAGGTAAACAAAAATGGATCCAGGTAACACAAGGTACATGCGACCAAAACTAATGCTAGCAAATAACCAACGATAGTTAGTAATTTCAAAGATCATAAGGAAATAATGGATGGGATAATCTCATAAACCTAATGTTAACATCAAAAAGAGGTTTCAGATGAAACTTGTACAAGGGAAGAGGGTTCTCCAAAAGTGGTGTTCCCTAAACTATGCCCCAGCTCTGGGAGGGGGAAAGATAAAACTGATCAATGCAAGAAGTCTCCTAAAAGAAAGTTGATCAATGTGGGAAAATTTATTAGGATGTTAATAAAATGGAAGGTTGATTAATGCAGAAGCTATAAAATTCCAAAAGGATTAGCCATCCTTCAAGGGATCAGTCTATTTATTTGATTTTAATTTTGATTTCGTGAACAACTATACTTTGAGGGATCAATCTATTTTTGATAACTTTGATTTTGATTTAAGTATCTGTGAATTTTTACTTTACATGGGGGATAACTGGGATAAGCTAAGTAGACTACTCATGAGGGGATAATGAGTGTACAAGATACACACCTAGACCCTTTTCATGGTTCTAATAGGTTAATAAGAAGGTGATGGACATATTGATTGTGGATTTCTCACCAAAGGGTAGAACTTATCCATAAGGAATATGCTATAGGAAAATCCATGGTGCCCATGTTTAAGGTCACATATAGGAAGTGACAGAAGACCACATAATTCCAAATCATCATGATGAGATATGAAAGGGGTTGAGATGGAGAAATGATCTAAATATAGGAATAAAAGCACTAGTAGACATTCTAACAATAGAATTCTCACAAGTTCAATGTGTTAAGAGGTTCCACTTCCAGTTTACCATCAAGGGAGATCAAATGATAGGCTCCCAACCTATACTTTTATGTAACAATGTATGGTCCAATCTAGTTGGGGGAAAATTTTCCATGTTGTCTCCTTTCTAGAGTGGTTTTGTTCTAATAAAGTTATGAGGCCTCCAACATTAATGCCACATTAAGAAGAACCGAGAAGAAAAAATAAGAGAAATTGTTTCCTATTAGGAAAGGGAATGGTATGCATTTAAGATGAACAAATGATCCCCTGAGAAAGGAAGGATAAATCTGGATCAAATAAGATGAGTTAAGAAAATATTATGAAATAATAGCCACAATGGTGGGTTTAAATCTTTGGTGCTTCAAAAAGGAAACACATATATGGCCACAAAGATGGTCGTAGGAAGAGGGAATAAAAGTACAATTAGAAAAATTGAGGTAGATGAGATAGGATGATGTTGAATCTTGAAAGGAACTAATTTGTGAGAAGATAAGTGATCAGGGAATCATTTTTGATATCAAAATTTCCCTAAACATCCCTAAACTTTATTAGTGCAGAAGATAGTTTTGAGAGCTTTCTGACAACTATGAGAATGTGAAAAATGGACATTAGGAGCTCTAGTTATGTCTGGTCAAAGTTTAGTCAACAAGAAAGTCAACTCTGGTCAACATGTCAATATTGGACCAAGGGCACTATGACACGTGGCGAAAAGGCAAAGGGATTCGTTTGTTGGTTTTCAACCTTTAGTCTTAAACAAGTGTAAACATTGTTGGTCGTGACAAGAGGCTCAACATTTATAACGGAGGGGAGCCCAACTGCCATGTGGACTATGGTATTATCGCCAATGTAGTGGGTCCACAAGCCACCACCTAGCTTGCCACCATGAATCAAATGTGATCTATTTTCCTACCAAGGATCAATATTGAGCTATTAGTTGAGTCATGCAAGGACCGAGTTATATTTGAGCTCAGTGAGCTATCCACATTGATCAGGACCATCTATATTGCATTGGGTCTATATCAACCCATTTACCCTCCAACTCACCACGTAGTGGCATGTTTATATTGCTAACCACTTGGCCCATAAAATGGGCACATTAAACTTAGCAACCTCCACTTACCCACATAACCACAAAACATGCTATCTTAAATGCACATGGTAGATAGGTGGTGAAGTGGTGGTGGGGCAAAGGCCCATGCATGGAGATCCACATGAATAATGGAAGGCTAAGGTTTAATTAAAACCTTAGTAAAAATAAAGGGCCACCTAGTGTGGGATATTACACCCGTTTAAACATGCAAACTGCCAACATGGGATTCTATCCCATTTTTCATGTTAAGCCTCCCACTATGCGATACTATCCCATTTTTCATGCTATGGGCTAGGCTAATATTATTCTTAGATAATTTTTTAAATGCATTATTTTAGGCCCCCATTTGGGTATAAATAGGGGACCCATTTCTTTGTAAAGACACACACAACTTGGAAGCTCAAAGCAAGAGCTTGAGGAATATTTCCCAAGTGAGCGAAGGAGCATTTTTATTATAAGACCTATTTAATAGGCTTATTATAAAGTTGTGAAGACCTATTTATTTAAATAGGCATTATTGTGACTAGGAGTTATTAATACTACTCAGTCAACCCATAGCGCTACACCAAATTATTGTGAAGCCTAGAATATCGAATAGAGTGCCATAGGGCATTACAAAGTGTCTGGAAGGCCGATCAAGAATTGACAACTTCTGAATAGTGGAGATGGTACCATAGAGCTTGTTGAATATGCCAGGAAGGTAGAAGTCGGATGCTATCTTTCCATCCGAAGGTCTGGATATTCTTATAAACAAGTTATTAATAGTTTCCATTAGGTTTTCTTGTGAAATTACTATTGTAACTTACAAGGTTTGAGTAGTGGAATGGTTTGATAAGAACCCAAAGACGTAGGTAATTACTAAACTCTGTAATCAATCATTATGTAATTTGTCATTATATGCTTGCATTAGTTTTAAATTGATTACTTTAAAGGAGCAAATTATTGGCTGATAAAAAAATCCTATAGGGGTCCAAGATCAGGTGAATAAAAGCTTGATAATTTTTGGATCAAGTTTGGTATCAGAGCTGATTTAGATCCATTTTTGCTTCAGTAAGTCTGATTAATAGAGTAATTGCTTCAAGATTGGTGCAGTTGGTTCAATTTGTGTGAACAGGGTACAAGTGCACTATTGGAAAGATGTCTAAATAGGTGAAGCTCGATGAGGTTGAAGCTTACAATAACTAGATCCAGGAAGAGAGATCTCTCATGGGATCAATGTATTACTCCTTGGAAGAGGAGAATTCTCACTTGAAATCAGATTTACAAACCAAGGATGAGATCTTAGCAAGGTTGTAGTGTGGTGATCAAAATAAGGAAATTCCTTCAACTTCAGATGCAGTGACTACATTGTAAGTTATTCACCACTGGAATCTTCTTCTTCCTCCCATTTAGTTTCGGATTCATATAATGAATTCTTTGGTTTGTTTGAAAATCATACTAGAGGCATTGGATCCAAGTTACTAGATAAAATGGGATTTGATGGAAGAGAGCTTGTAAAAATGGTAAAAATGGCCAAGTCATTGCTAATCCAATACAGGTTGAGGATCATCCTCGTTTTGTAGTTTTGGGTTATCCTAGTGTGGGAATGGAAATTGGAGAATGCTCCAAGAATGCTGACGGAAGATAAGATTTGAAAAGAAAAGTGATTACCCCACTAGTTCTGCAAGAATATTCTGAGCAGGAAAGTTGTGCTTTTTCATCGCTGACAGGATGTGGTAAGAGAAATTAACGAAGAGGTAAGAAGATTCCACCTCCAGTTTCTTACCATAATCAAAATTACGATAAAACTTTTGATCCACTTTTTTAGCTTAAGAAGTATGGTTATGATTTCTTAGAAGATGTGGAATTCCTTTCCATGTATTTTTTGTAGATTGCATAATAATTTTGTGGCCAGATGCTGGAAGAGAAGGATACTGATGAAGACGTTGATGTCGTTCATTAGGAAAAAGGAAAATTAGAAAGACCAATCTTGTCATGCAGAGTTGACAAATGGTAGGAAGAGTTCCTCATCCCAGAAGAAGGAGATTAAGAGGAATTTTTGTGCTCATTACCAAAGGAATGGGCACCGGGTGGAAAATTGATGGAAATTACATCCATCTCACCATCAGAATTATGGAAAACCAAAGATGGAATGGAGGCCTATTGCAAAGGAAAAGGAGGTTCCTAATCCTCCACCAGTTGACATGTCAACACAGGAACATGTAATACCTGAAAGTGAAAGTCCTTTAAAATGGGTAAGTCAACAATTTTTTAATTATATATTACATAATTTGGATTGATGAATAGTATGCAGTATTGATTTGGAGATCATATTCTGTGAGAAAATGCTGAGAGAAAGGTTTACCATACTCAATGGATTTTTTTACTTATAAAATTTTATTAATGATCCAAACATATCTCCAAATCAGTTTGTGAGTACCTATTATAGCTTGGATAAAGGATTTAACTCATAAAAAGCTTGGAGATTGATCTTCCATTTGTGTAGATAGTAGAGTTCACAGGAGTCATCTCAGAACTTCATTTTGTGTAGAGGCATTGTGACTGTGCAGCAAAATGGTAGCTAAATCACCATTGGCATTGACATTGGGTTGGAAATTTTTTCTGTGAAGAGGTCATCATGGGAAACTAACTGAATGATACCTAATATAGTTTTTCAACAGAAGGATCTCTCAAAATTTTAGCTTGGAACGTCATCCGAAGTCAAAGAATTGCGACCAACATTTGAAAGATAGTTGATCATCAAATTAGCATTGTGAAGCAAAGGTGTTGAGGTCTGAAAGAGACTTAGCATTGTACATTTGAGGCATTGATGTCTACACGAGACTTATCACTACACAGCGGAGGTGTTGAGCTCTGAAAGAGACTTAGCACTACACAATGGAGGTGTTGAGTTCTGAAAGAGACTTAACACTGCGCAATGGAGGTGTTGAGGTTTGAAAGAGACTTATCACTGCACAATAGAGGTGTTGAGGTCTGAAAGATACTTAGAGCTACCTAGCAGAGGTGTTGAGGTGTACAAGAGACTTAGCACTGCATATTGGAGGCATTGAGGTCTGAAAAGGGAAAAGTAATTGTCCATCACCGACATCAGATCAAGCATAGCTCTAAGTAGCATGGAGTTCCTTCAAACCAATTTGGATTCTATGGAATCAACTCGGAGCCAGGAGCTATGTTATAGAGTCAAAGAAGATCCTTTTTATCAGATATCTAGAAGCTTAGCACCATACAGTAGGAGCATTGAGGTTTCATTCAGAAACTTAGCACCATATAGTGGAGGCATGGAGGTCTTCTTTGGATATTAGAGTGGCGTGATGGAAGCATTGTGGGGCCATAGCCCACAGGTCTAGAATAAGAAAAAAGTTATTAAAGTGAGAAGGTTGCAGGAGAAGAGGCCAAAGAGTCTACTACAGTAGCACTTCCGAGGTGGCAGCAGAGTTTCCAGATTCAGGATGGGATGGCAAAATGTTCCAATATAATTTTTTTGGGACAAAAATCCTTTCTTAGTGGGTAGGTGTGATCAAGGGATCATTTTTATATAAAAAGTTCCCTAAAAATCCCTTAACTATGTCAGTATAGAAGATCATTTTGAGATATTTCCGACGACTATGAGAACGTGAAATATGAACATTGGGAGCTCTAGTTTTGTCCGGTGACAGTTCAGTCAACTAGAAATTCAACTTTGGTGAACAGGTGAATATTAGACCAAGGGCACTATGACACTTGGCAAAAAGGAAAAGGGATTCGTTTGTTGGTTTTGGACATTCGGTCTTTGACATGTGTAAAATTTGATGGTCGCGACAAGAGGCTCAAATTTTTTAACAGAGGAGAGCCCCGCTGCCATGTGGACTATGGTATTATCACCAACATGGTGGGTCCACAAGCCACAACTTTTCTTTCCACCACGAATCAAATGTGATCAATTTTCCTACCAAGGATCGACATCAAGCTAATAGTCGAGTCATGAAAGGACTGAGTTATATTTTAGCTCGGTGAGCTATCCAGATTGATTAGGAGCATCTATATTGCATTGGGTCTATATCAACCCATTTAACCTCCAACTTGCCACGTAGTGGCATGTTTATATTGCTAATTTCTTGGTCCACACAATGGGCACATTAAAGTTAGCAACCTCCACTTACCCACATAACTATCAAACATGCTATCCTAAATCCATGTGGTGGATAGGTGGTGAAGTGGTGGTGGGGAAATGGCCCATGCGTGGAGATCCACGTGAATAGTGGGATGCTAAGGTTTAATTAAAACCTTAGAAAAAAATAAAGGGCCACCCAATGTGGGATATTACACCCATTTAAACATGCAAACCACCAACATGGGATTTTATCCCATTTTTCATGTTAAGTCGCCCACTATGTGATACTATCCCATTTTTCATGCTACGGGCTAGGATAATAGTAGCCTTAGATAATTTTTTAAATGCATTATTTTAGGGCCCCATTTGGGTATAAATAGGGGACCTATTTCTTTGTAAAGACACACACAACTCAGAATCTCAAAGCAAGAGCTTGAGGAATATTTCCCAAGTGAGCGGAGGAGCATTTTTTTATAAGACTATTTAATAGGCTTATTATAAAGTTGTGAAGACCTATTTATTTAAATAGGCATTATTGTGACTAGGAGTTACTAATACTACCTAGTCATCCCATAGTGCCACATCAAATTATTGTGAAGCCTGGAATATCGACTGGTGTGCCATAGGGAATTACAAAGCATCTGTAAGGCCAATTAAGAACCGACGGATTCTGAATAGTGGAGATGGTGCCATAGATCTTGCTAAATATGCCAGGAAGGTAGAAGTCAGGTGCTATCTTTCACCCTTGTCATCTGAAGGTCTAGATATTCTTATAAACAAGATATTAATAGTTTCCATTAGGTTTTATTATGAAATTACTATTGTAACTTACAAGGTTTGAATAGTGGAACAATTCGATAAGAACCTAGAGATGTAGGCAATTGTTGAACTCCATAATCAATCATTGTGCAATTTGTCATTATATGCTTACATTAATTTTAAATTGATTACTTTAAAGGAGAAAATTATTGGCTGATAAAATAATCCTATAGGGGTCTAAGATCAGGTGAATAAAAACTTGATAATTTTTGAATCAACAACTCCTAGAAAGAAGTCCCCATAGTGTATGAGGATGAGTTGATGAAGATGAGAAGAAAGATGTTAAAGGATCGATAATGGGGGGGAAAGATGATCCCCTAGAAAAAGGGATGTGCATAAGATAATGGATGTCAATGGATATCAATTTTAAGAAGATGATGTACCAAGGTGAATAGTATTGATGAACAAGGGAGGTTGTTAAGAGGAGTAATAAGAGCTGATGTAAATGGGTGAAGAGACCCAGGAAGCTAATCAGATGGAGATGCAGTAAAAGGGATCAGATGTGATATGGGTGAAGTAGTATATGGAGAAGGGGATTCATCAAGGAATTCCTCTCATTCAATAAGACCATGGACAATAGTCTAAAGGGCTTTACAATGCTCAGTGTCATGGCTCGGGGTGCGATGATAAGCATAGATGTAATAGGTTTCAAACAATGAGGACTTCAGACAGTTTAGGTCAAAGGCCCTGATAGATAGGAGCATGATGGGAGAAGTCTAAAGAAAATGTTGTAGGACCTCCACATATGATTCAATGTGGGTAATAGGGAAGGTTCTGTAAGATGGCAGGGATGGTAATGGTCAAGGTGGATGGGACTAAGGTCTAGGTGTTCTGGAATAAGATGCAGTGGTTGATGATTTCGGCCTAGATGGATGGATAATTGGAGGTATTTTTGATGAGATTCTAGCCCTAGGATGGAATTAAACTATTTGGATTGGTTGATTGGTCACGATGGAGGAGGGGATCCTAAGAAAGAAGGATGAAGCCCTAGGATGGAATATGTAGATTTGGTCTTGATAGCATGGATGTCGATTTTATTTTCAGGGTATTCAAGGGATCACTATAGAAGGACATCAATGTTTTTGGATTTGGATTTTTAAGGAGTGCCCTTGGTAGGGATAACAATGATTTTGATAGGTAGATTAGATGATGGGATTGTGCTTGATGGAGGAAATAATTTTTACATGATTTTTTCTAGAGAGTATGTGAATTTATTTGATTTGGGAATATCTAGTTGTGTGGATGAGATAGGAGGATCACCTATGGTAGCTGTAATTTGAAGTTCTCTATAATATTTCTCAAATGATGAAGGCAGTGTAGAAGAAGGAGATAATGGGCATGTGGTCATGATAGTGGATGTGGTAGGTGTGGGAAACAACAAATAAATATGAACTGATATGGAATCTAAGGATAACACGATAAGAAAAGGTGGAAAAGTTATGGATGGGGGAGAAGGGTCTAATACAGTGGATTGAGTAGACTTAGGTGTGGGATTGATAGTAAGAATAGATGTAGATATGGAAATAGAAAGGGCTGTTTGGATCATGCAGTTAATAATTTCTATGATAAATAGTGTAGATGGTTAATGCATCAGGGTAGGGATGGAAGAAGGATGAATACCAACCATGTTTGTTTTGGGTGTACCAAGAGGCATATAGGTGGGTTGACGAGACATGATGGGTATGATAACATATGTCGATTTGGGAAAGGTAGCTGTCTGGATAATAGGTGTTCATGGGGGAGACAAGATAAGTAGGGAAATAATAAGCAAGGAGATAGGTGGTAGAGATGTCGGGGTCGATACAATGTTAGGTGATATGGGCATGGGTGGAGAAATATTTGATAATGATGTTAATGTAAGTGTAGTAACATGTGTGGATGTAGAGTTTGGTGTGGCTAAAAATAATGTTGATGTGGTAAGAGTAGGACTAGTTGTAGATGAAAGAGAGGTAGTGGAGGTGAAGGTGATAGGTAGTGGGATTGTGGATTAGTGGATGTGATGACAACCATTGAAGGGGTAGTTGGTATAATATATAGGATAAGGGTGGATGATGGAGATGGTGAGATATATGTAGGAGAAGATGTATGATGTATGGTGTTGATTGATGATGGCTTAAATTGATGTGATGTAGGTGGAAAAGATGAACTTGTGGGTGGGGGATTACGAAATGGATTTATGAAAATGTCATGTGATGAAGATGGGATTTATTAGGGGATGTAGGAGCATAGTGATAAGTAGGGTCGTGGTAAGATGATGAGGCTGGGGTAAGAAAGGGAATATTTGATTCAGAAGGCTTAGAAGGGATATCCCTAGGTGAGACATATATGTTAGATGAAGGGGAGATGTCATAAGATGAAAAAAGATGTATTAATCAATATCTATGGAGGACAAAGTCACAGATGGGGTTATCATGAGGAATATCCATAATTGAAGTGGGTATGGTGATATCTGATGATCGGGGAAGAGCATGAGGTAATGAAGATAAAGATGGTGGGGTACAAGAAGGAATGGAGTAAGGTGATGGGGATAAAGGTGATGGGGGTAAAATTGGGGCTATTGGTTGACATGATCAAGGAGTAGAGGGATTGTGGTGGAGATAATCATAGATGGGATTGGAAGAAGTTTTGGAAGCAACCAATGGTCTAGATGGGGTCATGGTGAACTATTGAGAACTACACGAGTAAAATTTTGGTTCCATTATTAAATAGAAAATACAAGAAAGCAATTACTTTTATGTTTTGATTAAGAATGTGGAAAAGAAAGGGGGGCTAGATAACAAAGGACCTAGAAGAAGGGTGATCTATGTTTGGTTTCAGGTAAATTTTGGCTAGGGAATGTATGAAGAGGCTTTCTATTGGGTGATTAAATCCCAATCAGTTTACCAAGAAAAGGATTGTTTTGATGTGTGATTTGATTTGTGTGGTTTAGGTTGTGTGTGATAGGATGTGTGATGCAGAAGATTGAACCCACTACTTAAACTATAAGTGCAACCAAGATGAAAAAAAGAATGGTTCTTTTTAACCCAAAACGAAGTGTTATTTTTATGAGAACACAAACATGAAGGGAAAGTATGATGCAAAGGATAAAATAGGGAAAATAGGAATACCTGAATAAGGATTTTCCTATTTATCTGCACTTTTGAGTAGTGAGCAATCCAAGCAACAAACCTAACATGAGAAAGTAATAAAGAGGAGCCTTATGATGCAGTGTTAGTAAAACAAAATATATAAAATAAAGAGACCAATTAAATGGGGTCCCACTGGGTGTGCCAGGAATGTTGTCTAAATTTCTCGTTTGTAATGAAGTTAATGCACTAGTTATTAAAGAAATTAGCAACCCATAAATGAAGGAGGGTTTATGTTATGTCTAATGTGATGCGAGTGCTAGATGGTTGATTCTTGCTCCTACAACTTGATATTCCTACAAATAAGACTAAACATGATTTTGATTAGATAGAAAGATGCAGGGGATTCCCAACTAAGCAGATTCAAGAAGCTTTTGACTTCCTTGGTGAATGTCAACCCCCATTTATTTAGATAAGGTGAAATAAAAAATAGCAAGATCATGCAGAAATAGAAACAATACTGAATCTAAAAACAACAGAAATTGATCTAAAGTTGATTAGATGGAAATGAATATAAAATAAATGTTGCCTGGTCTGGGTTAACGACAACCTAGATTATGTAGAGGAAGGTTGATGGTGACCTGGCAGGATGGATACAAGCCTGTAGATGAAATATGTATACCTACAAGGTAAATGATATTGAAGCCAACCACCACCTGTAACTGCTACAAAAGGATATGCAACAAAGAACCAGAGGCAGAGAAGTAGGATAAAGGACTAGGAAGAAGAAATTAGATAAGTTTTTGATAGACATGGCCCTGGTCGATGACAACCAATGGGGATCAGCGATGACTGTAGGAGGAAAATTGAAAGCCAAGGATGAGAAGATAAAAATAACCTGTAAGGAAGAGGAGCTATAGGAGAAGGATGCTAAGTGTTTCTGAAACTGATCTATACTTGCAAGATGTTAGAAATAAAGCATATACAATAATATGATAAATATATAGAAACAAATGTGATAGTGATGAGAAGAAATCACAAATGATGATCATGGGTGATGCAATCATGCTGGAGGAATGTCCAAGATGTCTATGGATGTCTTAAAAATACTCTGGAATGATGAAGGATGCTTAAGCTAAAAGAAAGCTTGAGAATTGCATGCATATGATTTTATGAAGATGAATAGAAGGAAAGAAGCTACTTTCAAAGGGGTCGATTGCGACTATGATGGGTCGCCACCAATATCAGGGAAAGTTTCCCTTCTAGGCATGATTTTATACTTTTGAAGGGATTTTTGGTTTTTTTAAGGATTGGCCGAATGCTTTAAAGCATGTAGGTGGGATTAGGTTACTTTGGTATGAATTTAAGTTAGTTAGGGCATAACAATAGATATGATAAAAGATAGAAAGGCAAGTTAAAGTGTGTGTAGGATAAAAACATCCAAATTAGAAGGTTGGTTAGGGAAATGGATGAAGATTAATTAATTCATGGGCATAAAGATTAAAGTGGATGGGATAATTGGGCATGTGAGATGTGAAAAGATTAATTAATTAATGTCCCTTAATTAATTAATGAGGATTAGATGGGAATTTGTTCAAATTAAATTAATAATTAAATATGTGCATGCGGGTGAATGAAGGAATAAATACCAATTATAGGTGTCTACACCTTCAATGTTTGTAATATGGTGCCACATTCCATAACCCAGTGTGTGATAACCTTCTTTTTCTAGTCCTCCACAAAAAATTCTTCTTCACTCAGGTCCTGCACACCTATATTTTCCTTTAATAGAAAATGCACCAAGTCTTTCAAACAATGCAGTGTGGAGGGATACATTCCTATAAACTTGTCTTAAAACTTGGGGCACACTTCCAAAATATCCTCTATAATCTGTTCTACCATCTCCAAGACTGCCTTTTTTTGTCACTCTGCTCTCTCTTTCTCTTTTGTGAGTTGTTGGATATACTTTTCTTTATTCTTATTATCTTCTACTAGTGTTCTAAGAGTCGCCTCCTTATCCAACTTTTTTTGAGCCACTTCTTCCTCTATTTTTGTTAAGGCATTGCTGGATTATTCTATCTGTGAAATCTATAGGATTTACTATTACATGGGTCACATGAGGTACCTTCTTCATCCTACGTCATATGCATGCTTCCTTTTTAACATCAAACTCAAGTTCATCCATATGCATGTGCATGTTCCAGCTTAGTATCTTTTCATTTCATCCATATGCCTTCAGGATTCAACATCTCCCACCCATATAAATGTTCAATAGAAAGTGTGTAATGGAACCTCACATGAATGATCTTAGTGGGGTCATTAACATAGCCAAGGTTTGGCATTCACAAGACTTTTACTCCCCTTCAGCCACTAGTTATCCTAATTGTGGGTATAATATTTTTTGTGCCTAAGAACATACCTTCTCCCTTCTCCATGTTCCCCGAATGGATCTCCTATACTCCCCTCCTTTTATTCATCTACTCCAGTGGGTCCTTCTTCATTGCATTCATGAGGAACTTATTCATCATGATAGGTCTCTTCATCGTTGGGATCTTCTTCGCCTACCACACTATAAACATGTGGGGATTTGGTGTTGTGCATAACCCCATCTAACAACCCTTCCTCCTCACTTTCACTCTTACGTACAAGCTTGTGCCTCCTCCTAGTATTTTTTTCTATTATTGTATTTATTATTTATATTCTTGGCAACCTCCTAATAGGCTCTAAGGTTTTTGTGCCACCAGGTGGATCCTTGCATCTTCTTTGAATATTTCTCCTATGGGTCTGATCTATTTCACAACTATCTTCCTTCTCTATTTCCTCAGCCTCAATATTAGTCTTTACTTATTTTTTCCTCAAAGGTGATTCCTCATGCACTCTCTTCCTACCAATAGTTTACCTTCCATTAGGAGGATCTATAAACCTCAAGTCCTGACCTCTGTAGTCATTTTTCATGTACACTTAGTAAATATTTCTAATCCAATGCACATTAGCCTATCACCTAGTGGGCACTGAGCTCTCACCCGAGGCATGTGTGGGTGCTGAGACCCTCCTTTATGTGAGAATTATGAGAATGCCTTGATATTAATAGAGGATGATTGGTAGAATGAGAATACATTTACTTAGTTTAGATAAGGAATAAGAAAAATTTAACAGATCCACATCTTAAATGCATTATAGAGATAGAGTACTAAGCATGCTAAAACAAATCCAAACTATGATAGCCATTTAACAAGAGGGTTTATACCCTTAAGCATGATATAAAAAACAAACCATTATATATATTCATTTAGAGTGACCCTGATAGCCACATTACAATAAAAATATGTCATCACAAACCATACATAACAAAATACTTAGATTCATCCCTTACAGATCTTCTCTAGAATGGTATTCTAGATATGCCCTCCCAGTTCATCCCTCATTGCAGACCCTCATGCTATGAAAATGCTTGTTACATCCATTAAAACCTTGAACACTAAGTTCTCTAAACCCTAACATGGCTTCAGTATCATACTCTTGATGCATTCCCTCCTGATCCTGCACCTTCTGTCTTCATCAGTTTATGTCTTTCCTGCTCCAAAGCATCTCTATATATAGGTTCAACACCCACCACTATGTCTTTTCTCTTGAATATTTTGCATGCCAAGTGTGCATGTGGTCGTTCATTAGCGAATGTTTATCCTATTCTAAGCTCTCCACTTTCTATAATGATGTCTTCCTAGGAATATTCCCTACTTGAAATATCATTTTCTTGACCATCAAGTCTCCAAGTTGGCGCCTTATCCACTTGGCATGCCTAGTCAGGTCACGTTTTTCCTCAAGTGCATCCAAAACGATGAATATGGTTAAGTAATTAGATCCTATGTACTATCTCCCCGCCCACGCCTTGGTATCTCCTAAACCTTTCTTAAACCTCTTTTTCCTACATGCTTCTCCCCACATGCCCTTATCTTTATTACTCCTACATGCTTGTGCCTTTTATTACTTAGCACATAATTTAGGGCCCAACATCACTCACACTAAGCTTGTTATTCATCCTCGAAAACATCCTTCTTCCCTAAAGAATAAAAAATGGTGGGAATTGGATAATTTGAATGAATAATGAAAGAATGGAAGATTTGAGGAATGGGAGAATTTGTTATTGCTACAAGAGGAGTGGGAAATCCTTGGTCATTGCTACATCAATATTTTCCCAGGAATTCACTTTTCCCTTCATCTATTAAAGTAGGTCACCCACTTAAGCACTCACCTCCATAAATCTCAAGTCACTGCCCTTAGCATTCAACGTATCTACAATCCCTTCCAACTATTGGATAAGGTCATCTAGGACATCCATTTTGCGAGTGACTTGGGGTACAATTCCTTAAGCCAATTTTTATCCAAAATTTGCAAGGTTTTGATTGCTTCCATTTTCTTCTCAACTTTAGCTAGGATTTTATCCCGCTCCACCCTATTTCCTTTGTTATTCTCCTAAAATTATTTCAGATCCGCCTCATGTTTAGCAACTAGTATACTTGTCACCCTGTATCTATAAGTGTAGTTATCATATACATCCTCATACATTCATGTGGCAGTCTTCAAAGTGGTAAGGAGCTCTGAGTATTGAGTGACTGTCTCCCTAATATTTTATTTCTCTTCCTCCTTTTGACACACCAATGCCTCTTCTACCAATTCGATGGTAAGGATATGGGTTAAGTATTCCAAGCATTACAAGGTTGAATCATATTTCTGCTCAGGTGGGGCTTATTCTAGATGATTCAGGATAATGGCATCTATAATCATCTCTATCTTTTTGTAGACCTCATGCACCTTCACCTTTTCCTCCCTTACTTCACGCCTTAACTGTTTGCTGATCAAATCCTCTAACTTTAGATCCTTTCTCTTCTCAATGATATCTTTATTCTTATTCTCCATCTCCTCCTCCAAAACCCTTACTCTTTCATTCCTCCCAAATAGTCTCACATCAACCTCTAGTGAAACCTTATTGAGTGCATTGTAGACTTGTTCATCACATAATTATTAAGTGTTTATCAGAGGTTTCACTTCCTTAGTATATGGTACCTTTATTAGTGCCCCTTTGCTAACCTAAAAATTGGGCTCATCAACATGGGACTCAAATTCCAAGGATAACATCTTCCTCTTCGTTGGTACGTGCCTTCTTTTTTGAATGAAGACCATATAAGGAATTGGTCTATAGGCATGGTAATTTGGAAGTCCGCACAAATTACCTTACTTGGATCATTGATATAACCCATTCCTTTCTCCTACAATTCTACCACACTCTTACCTCATATGTGTGTTGCCTTTGGAAAGATTACTGCTAAGGTGGGATCTCTACCCATGCTCCCATACTCTTTCCCTATGCTCTCCTCCTCTATCTCTTCAAGTATTTTTTCAGCGTTGTGCTCCACCTCCTGATCAAAAAAGTACTTTATTATGCCCACTACTTCCCTTTCTACGGCTTCCTCTATTTTATCCTTGGTTAGGCTTGGGGTACTTTGATCCTTTGTGTTTACCTCCTCACTTCCCCCCTTGCCATGAGCATATCCTTCCTCCTCTAAGTCATGTACATCATACCTAGGATGGTCCCAAGCCTCTTCATGCACTTCATCATCCTTCTCACCTCTATAGGCTTCCAGGATCTCCATTTATTATGAGTCCACATCCTTCACTACCTTTCGCTTCTTCTTAACTGGAAACTCTAGTATAGGGGATTATTCCTTCTCATCTTCTTCAGCAGGCCACTCCTCCCTTGGTGATTCTTCTTTTGAAGGGGGCTCTTCTTCCTCTGACACCTCTTCCTCAGGTGTATTTTATTTTTCCCTAATGAGGGAATTCTTCCTTCAAGCATGTGTGCTCAGCTTCATGCCTGACTCCTACGTACAAACAAATTATGTTGTTTGTGTACTCGGTGCCTTCTTATCTGGTGCCTCCTCCCTCTCCTTCTTCCTCGGTGTGGAATTTTTCCTCATGGTTAGGTCTTCTGAGATAGAGATATCATTATCCACATAGGTACCTATTGGTGCAAATCAGCAGCATCCCTGGATGTTGATCAGACTTCTAGTTTGACATTTAGGACATCCAGTGTGATTCCATAACATTGAATCTTTTCCCCAAGTGTGGGAATTGTAAAAATGGGAAAATAATCTCCAGGTTAGAGGTTGGTTCCTCAACTCCTCTAATAAGGGGGGTTACTTGCAAGTTATGCAGGTTTTAAGCTCAAAATCCTACTCTAAATTCCAAAGAGGACAGAGATAGAGAATGCAAAAATGAAACTAATGCTAATAAGGTGATGCACCAAACGAGTGGTGAGGATTTTTTGCTTCTGAAGATTGACACAGATCATAGGAATGCAACAAAACATCATGCACAAGCTTATGAAATGTAATGGAAGATCAGAAAAGAAGCAAACAACATAAGCAGAGGATTGAAACTCATTCATAGAGCTTGCATTGTCATTTCCAATATAAAAATACATGCATTACAGCATCTGGGAGGAAGAAAACATGTTACAGTCCTAGAAGAGGTTTTATATTTCCACAAAATCACTTTCAAGGTGAAAGAGGGAGCCTGCAATACATGAAAAAATGTTCAACGCTTCAAAAAATGAGCCAAATCTGGCTTATATAGTGTAAGAAACGACCCCAGGAGAGAGAAACATAGGAAAACATGGGAGGGCTTCAACCACTAACCAAAAATGCAATAAAATGGCATGGGAATCCTTACAGGTCCATTCCCTGACATTTTCCACCCTGCTGGGAGAGAATGCGAGCCATTCTTCATTAAAAATGGTGGTTGAAACGTCATTTTTGTTCATGACCACGTGCCAGAGGTGTTTTTCAATTTTATCTCTCCAAAATATATCAAAATAAAAAATTGACCTCGAAATCTTGTAGATAATTTCACTAGATTTCCGTTGATATAAAGAACGTGAAAAATCAAGCTTTGGATCGAAAGTTATGGCCATTTGAAATTTTAGGGCAAAACAGGGCCAAAACGGATTGGCGGGCGAAAATTTTGAAATTTTCCATTTTTTGCATTTGGGAAAATTTCCCAAAAAATCCCCATACTCCACCATTCTGGGTGCCACATGGCACAATTCCATTGGCCACGGGATTTTCCTTTACTTTTTCCCATGCGGGCCTGTCCTATATTTTTTACTACCACTGGACACATGACAAGATGCCATTGGTTCGTGTTTGGGGGGCAGACTTTTCCTTTTAAAATTTCCTTTGTTTTTCTTTGGGAAAATTTCCAACTTTTTCCCCCGTGTTCCAAAGCTCTAGTACCACATGGCACAATTCCCATTGGATGCGGGTTTTTGGGGCGAACCTTCCTCCTTTTGCACTTTACCTTTGGGAAAAATTCCCAATCTCCCCCTGCGCTCCGCCGGTCTGACCCCCATGGACATGTGGCCTGATCTCACTGGCTACAGGCCTTCGAGCAGAAAATTCCTCTTGAATTTTGTAAAAACACTTTGCCAAATTTTCAAATATTCCTCCATGGTCTGTGGGTCTTGAGACACGTGGCACCATATTACTGGTTGTGGGCCTTCCAGGGGAAAATTTCCCACAAAATCTCCGCCAAGCCATAACTTCAAAAATACATGGAGTTAGGAGGAAAACTTTACCTTTCTGGATAGATGAGAAAAATCTCTATCCAATGGTGCCATTTTTAAAAGGTCTTAAGTTCCTGAAAAGTAAAAAATTATGATTGAGGCACAAGGGAGGGAAGAATGAAGGGAGTTAGCCATAAAATGTGCAAGGGGCTCATTTAGGATAACAATACCTTTCTCATACTTATGCCTAATGTGCAGGTATACCCTCACTGCAGTTCTTTCAGAAATTGGTATTATCATAGGTTTTATCTTATGCACCTCATGCGAGACATACTTCGCCACATAAGAACTTTTCTTGGGGTATAATAGTTTTATGCACAACTCGCAGTGGTCTTGGTCTACCTTGCTGAGGTCAAACCTTAGTCTTTTGTCCTCCTTGAAGTGATTAAACCTAGCTTGGAAATATTATGTAGTGAAGGATAATGACAATTTACACCATAGGCTCTTGGTCCCTTCTAATAGAGTGAACCTGCCAATGCAAAAGTGTTGGTATACAACAAACTTAGCTTCTCCTTACACTAGCATTGGAAATTGTTCGGGTGTCCTCCACTCAACCCTGAATGCATTGCACATTTGATTATACCATTTCTCTAGGTGCGCCATGTGGGTGGTCATCATGGTGTCCCAAGTATACTTCTTAAATCTCTTGGCTAAGGAGGGGTTGTCATCTAGGTACTCCCATACAAATTTGTCTGGCTCATCGGGCACTCTGATTTCTGAAAACACAATGGTAAGGAGGAAAATACCAAACATGATATTCTCCCTATCATGTGTGGTACTGATGATCTCCTCTGCTATGAATGCTGAGAGGTTGTAGATGGTTCCTTATGAGATTTTAAAGCAAATTTTTAACCAGGACTTGTTGATCTGTGTCCACCTCTCCTATCCATTTAGCTTGGTCACTAAGTGAGTGGCCATCCTCATCACAGGGTTAGAAATCATAGAAATGTCAAAGTACCGTGACCCATTCTTGTAGTCATAGGCCTCAAGAGTTTTCTTTATGGCCTCCTTGTCCTCCAAATCATCATCAAATGAATCTCCCTCACACATAAGACTAATAAATTTGGAGATCAATTGGCGAGTTATCCTCATTTTTCACACCATGAAGTAGAAATGGTCTTCATGTACACGTGACATCATCCATTAGTACAACTACTTGGATTTACCAAAATAGGGAAACTCATATAGTTGTGGTGTGCATAGTTTTGTGCTTAAGATAAGTTAATGAAAGTAAATACTAACACCTAGTAGTCTTTAATTAACAACATTAAAGCAAATTCTAAAGCACCATCAAGATAAGAGCTAAACAAGGTTAGACAATAACATTATTTGCATTTAAAACTTCAAAGCATAAATCAAACTAAGCATTCAAATTTGTAAAGAACCTCTAATATTTTGATTAAAAAAAAAATTAAATGGATCTATGTAGGTTCCATGGAAATCAAAGTGGTTTTTTTTGATATCCAAGAACCTAGGAATGAGAGCTTATCAAAGTTGGGCTACAAGACCCTTTTGACAACTCCCATATGACCCAAGCACTTTGGCTAGAAAAAGAGGCTTAACTCTTCAAGTGGTGAATTCTCAAGAATAACAAAGGAAATCTTTTAGTCTATTTTCTATATGCTTTGCTTTTGTCTTTTCAAGGAATTTAGGTGTAGGTGTAAAGGTAGGAGGAGGGCTCCTTATATAGGCCAATGGATATAGGAAACACTACATCCCTTTGCATGTGGGATAATAGAGATGTTGAGTTAGTTATGGATAAGGGGGGTTTAGATAAGTTTGAGTTAGCTTTAGGAGGGTTTGTTTGTCCTTTAGTGACTCATGTGGATAAAGGGGGCCTTTTAAATAATCAAGGTGATTTAATTGATAGATGTGCAAGCTTATAAAAGCTTTTAGAGGAATATTAGCATATTTAGACTATAGAATGGGGATTAAATCAATTTAATATTGATTTATTGGTTAAATGAAAGGGGATGATAATTAATTAATAATAATTAATTAGTCTGAATAGTAACGGATATTAATTAATGGAAGGTCGTTAATTAGGATATTTGTTGGATAGGTGACTTAATTAATTAGTGTAGTGTAATTAATTAATGTTGATAGGAGAGAAGATGATCACCTTTGACAATATGTCACCAATTTGCAAGAAGGGAGATAATTAGCACAATTTAAGTATTTAAATTACTCAGGCGTAATTATGGGTGTCTATAGTTGCAATAATCTAACCTTCTCCATTTCACCTTCACCTCATCGTCACAGATGGGCATTCCTTCAAGTGTCCTCTTATCTATAGGTCTAACCATTTCTAAAGCCATCTATTTATTTTTGGCATTTGTGCAATGGTTGTAATCACTTATCTCCATCTTCCTTACATGAGATACCCACTTCTTTCTAAGCAACACACCATTTGCGTGTTGCATCTCCATATAACACTCCTCATTGAAACTAGTGGAAAAAACTTGTTTCCCTTTTCCCTTTTCCTTATTTGGTGAAACGGTTTTCTTATTTGGTGCCATCTTCTTGTCAGGTTACTATAAACAAAATATTCCTTGCTCATCTTCCTCGCTCTACTCAAATCTATGGCTTACCTTCATGAAATATCCCTTTTACTCCTATGCCCTAGCTACAGAACCCTAACTTGGATAATCCTTCCACAAGACAACGTACTCTCCTGAAATATTCTTCCCTAGGCCGTGCACTTCTTACACTTTGGTTTGCAAATCACACTAGTCACACACTCATATTTTCACAAATTTACCATTGCAAAAATCTTCTTCATGGCTGCCCTCGTTCACAAGAGCTCGTTAATACCACAATTGCAAGGTAAACAATAATGTGCATAACCTTCTACTTATAGATTTTTTCTAATCTCCTGTAATAAATGTTATGCCACCTACCAATGTACTTTTGAAATAAAGGTGACTTTTTACACTAAAGAAAACCTTAAACACTCTTACCCATGTGCCCTATCCTACGTGAAAAATATCTACAACCTTCTGGCATGAAAAAAACCTCAATGACATAAGATCCTCACGCGCGTGCTTATAGTGCCAAAGGCACTTCTTCTATCCTTAACCTAATTTTTTCCCTCTCCTACCTCATGTTGCTCTTGCACTTCTCATAATTTATACGTGGTCTTTGTAAAGTTATCCTGACACCAAACTCCTTATGTCCAAATTTTCTATGAATGCTCTTCCACTCTGTGTGCCTTCAATTAGGGCCATCGGAACATAACTTCCACTACCAACTTAAATTTTACTTCGCATTACTCCACCCCAAACAAAAATAGCTGTGTGGTCCTCTATGCATACACAACCTTTTTAAAATAATAAGTGGCTGCTAGCGCACAACGTGCACAAAACAAAAACACAAAAAGGAAGAAAAAAGCAACGAGAAAGGGAAGGAAAATAATTGCATTAAAGGAAATCTTAAACTAAATGGAATTATTGCCTTATTTATAGTAGGGCTTCATTCTATTCCCATTGAAATGCCCTAGTAACCGTGGTCCATCAAACACTTATAACTAGAAAGCGCATGAATCAAGGATGTACGAGATGATATATGGCCCTAACTAATGGAATTTTAGTTTCCCATGATGGTGCAAAAATTTGGAGTCATAAAAAAAGACCATCTACCCAACCTCAAATTGTTTGTTTTTAATATGACAATCATGTCATGCTTTTTATCACACCTTTTCAATTTTTTTAATCCTTCTAGAAAGTGTTCACCTTTCATCTATTTTCATTAACTTCTCCACGCACTCTTGAATTTCTTGTTCATCAACTAACCCTCCTGCGCATGCAATACACAATGATGATAGTATAAATTCAATTGGTAGAATAGCCTCCGTGCCAAACACCAATTAAAATGGTGTAGATCGGTCACTCCCACCAATACCAACTGGGTTAGTAATACGTATCTCTTAATTTAGAAACTAAGCACTAGGGGTTGATCACTAGGTGGATTGAGATGCACATTGATGGATCTCCTTTCTCCAAGTGACGAAATTTCATTAAAATATGAAGGGGTCTCTCTCTCGCATTTTCCAAGATGGAGTAACAAAGACTTCTCAGGCTCCACATCCTCTACATGAACCTCAATTCCTTCCCATAACTTCTACCTCCAAATATCCATCACTCTTACAACCTCACATTGTCTAGCCAACTCCCTTTCATGAGCTTCACTATACGTGAGTTGTCTCTCCTCTCCCTCCTTTTCAGTTGGAATTTCCACCATCTTCCTCCACCCTAGCTTCCTCGCCCAACACTCAAAATAAGCTTAGTTGGCCATAGGAAATGCTTCCAAACTTATTGTATTAAATATTATCTTTATGGCTAGAGGGATAACACATAAAAATGGTCCTCTAGGATCCTTTAAGAACTCAAACTTAGCAACCTTAGGACAAGAATATGTAGAAATAGCATAGTCTAAGGTATAACTAGTCAACACTCTTCTCCACCAATGATCAACAACATCTGTTCAAGTCAGATAAGCATCATGTGGCCTTTGATATTCATCTTGGGTCCATAAGTGAGATCTATAGTACCATCTTGATCTAGATGCATATGCAGAAAGCCATTAATACAAATCTATAGGAAAGAAACAAAAGAAGGTCTCATATAGCTCATGATACAGGTGCTCTTCTACCCATTTATGTGCATCAAACTTAGGTCCAATTACCAAATCTTTGAGAAAATTCATGCTTCATTCTCTTAAATCATGCTTTGACACTGTCCAAGGTCACACACTCTATCATCATGCTTCATTCTCACAACAACTTCAAAAAGTGGTCTTGGTAACGAAACCAAGAAGTAGTCATTTTTCATGTACCCTTAGTATAACTTTATAATCCCACGCATGTCGGCCTATTACCTAGCAAGTGTTGGGAACTCACCCAAGACATGCATGGGCATTGAGCCCCTTCTTTATGTGAGCATTATGATAAGGAATTTCCATTGATGGAGGATGATTTTCAGAATGAGAATAAATTTACTTAGTTTAGATAAGGAAGAAGAAACATCTAATAGATCCACATCTTAAATGCATTATAGAGATAAAGTACTAAGCATGCTAAAATAGATCTGAATTATGATAACCATTTAGCAAGAGGGTTCAAACCCTTAAGCATGATATACAGAAAAAACCATTATATATATTCATTTAGAGTGATCCTAGTAGCCACATTATAATCAAAAGAGGTCATCACAGACCATACATAACAAAATACTAGGATCCATCCCTTACAAATATTATTTGGAATGGTTTTCTAGCAATGACCTCCCAGTTCATCCCTCATTGCAGACTCTAATTCTACACAAATGCTTGTTACATCCTTTAAAAACCTGAGCACTAAGTACTATAAACCCTAGCATGACTATAATATCATATTGTTGATGCACTCCCTCCTGATCCCACACCTTTTGTCTTCATCAGGTTCTATCTTTCTTTCTCTAGAGCATCTCTATATATAACTTTAGCACCCACTACCATTCCTTTTCTCTTGAACAGATCACATGCAAAGTGTGCGTGTGGTCCTTCATTGGTGAATGCTTATCTTGTTCCGAGCTCTCCAGTTTTTGTAATCATGTATTCCTAGTGATATTCCCTACGTGGAAAATCCTTTTCTTAACCATCAAGTCTCTGGGATGGCACTTTATCAACTTGGCATGCCTATTCAGGTCACATTTTTCCTTAAGTGCCTCTAGAACATTGAATATGGCTAATTCCTTAGATCCTTTGTAATGTCTCCCTACACACACCCTGACCTCTCTTAAACCCTTCTTAAACCTCTTTTTCCTATGTTCTTCTCCCCACATGCCCTTCTCTTTATTACTCCTGTGTGCATGCACCTTTTGGTACTTAGCCAATAATTTGGGACCAACAACCTCCAACAAACTTATTTTCCTTAAACTTGGGCCTAAAATAGATATAAATGTGCGCAGGTTCTTTCTTCCCATTTACCATGGATACAACAGTAATATCAATGTTATCCAACTCCATTGTTTCTTCATAGGCTGACGTGTTTAGAAATACATAGGTCTTCTGCAGAATATGATAATCCACATAAACTTAAAATGCATCATAATTTAGCTTATCTACATCATATAATCTATTTACAGATTCATTGAAGTATCGAGCGGTAAATGTGAAGGGTAACTTGCACCATGGGATTTTATCCCCATTCTTTATAAGGGCCCTACCCAAGAAAAAGTGTTATTAGGCCTCAAAATATGGTATGCACCATTCACCCTCAAAATCCTCATGCATCCTTCTGTACCATTTATCTATTCATTTTTAAAAGGTGCATAAAATATTACCTTCATAAGTGAACTGAGAAAACCTTTCGGCCGGTGACTTGTTTTCCAAAGGGTATACCCATATTTTCTCCATAGGCCCGTCTGTTACCCCAATCTCAAAAAACACCAGAAGAAGCAAGATTACATCCCAAGTGATTTTTTCACCTTTGTTCCTCAAGAATGCGTTCTATGATGTACTATGCAATGTTGTAATAAGTCTTGTTTTCCATTTTATGTGGGATGTGAGGCCAATACTTGTTCACCTCCTTCCATCTCTAAGATGTGCCTAGCTAACATATTACAAGGCATACAACCACTCTCGTTGTAGGTTCATTTATGCCACATACATCCATTGTGTGACCTCCCTTATGATAATTTAGTGTTATTGGTATAGTCTCAACCCTAACATCATCATTCAGGTCTCTCTCTATCTCTTCACTCGAGTTGCGTAACCTTGTCACTTTACTTATCAACTTCCCTATGATTTACATTCTCCTTCCTAAAAAATTAAAGTATTCCACATGGACTCGTGATACCAACCATTGGTACAGGATTTCTTGTTTTTCAAAGAATGACAACTCATAAATTTGGAGCACATCATCATATACTCTTTGCCCATCATTTGTCCTTTAGTTTGTCTTAACTACAATGTCTTGCAAGGTCTTCTCATTGTGAAGGTTGAAATCGTTGATGTTGGAATTTTTCAGATGGGATTTCCATGATATCCCCTCAATAACTTCTCCTAGGTATTACATTTCTTCAAACCATTCATCTAGCGCTTCCTCAGTCATGTGTTTCTTACCCTTCATATTATTCTTTGGTGCCATTGAGAAATACAAAAAATTATCATGCCATGGATATCAAGTTTATCAAAAACTACTTACCCTTACACTTCCTTCCCTTTTTACTACCTCTATCTCCTCAAACTCATGTGCCCTAGCTAAAATTCTTATTTTCAAACCCTAGCTCTAGAAATCGAACCCTTAAACCTTACTTCTCTCTCTTGACACCTTCTCCTCGCTCTAACAGTTCTCATGGGGGAGCTCCACTTTAGAACATGCCAAATATTATTTAGGTTCAATGGATTTCCTATATTTGCACTTCGCACTTAGTTCACATTTCAATCACTCCTCAAGGCTCAAATACTCTAATATGGAAGGTAAGAATGAGTTTTTTTGACCTGCACTTTGCACTTTGTTCGCATTTCAATTGATCCTCTAAATGATCTTCACCTACCACCATAAGTAAATTTAATTATGATTTTTCACTTTGTATGCACTTTAACTTTTTTCATGCTTTTCACTTCTTTCTTTCATGTGTTATAGTCGTAACCTTCTGGTACACTCACTACTATTTAGGTTGCAAACCTCCTTGGGCATGCTTCCCTGTGCCATAGTACATAACCATATATGCCAAACATGGATTAGTTTTTCATGCCATTTCCTACCTTACGTTACATTGTGCAACCCTTTCCTTTGCATGGTCTTTATTATGAGAAATTAGCACCATAAACTTTAGCACGTGTAGCACCTTTCTCTTCTAGAGAGCATCCTTGCTTCAAACTTGTACCTATGTCATCCTTTCCAAATGTGAAAACTTCTATATACCTCTCATCAAGAATGAATTTCTCTTTCATACACTTACACCTTCATTACCCCACACTAATAGTATGAGTAGTCTTCTACACATGAACTCAATAGATAATAATCAGCTTCCTATGCGTAAGCACGCTTATTGCAAAAAAGCAAGGAAATAAAATAACAAAGTAAAATGAAAGAATCACATGAAATGGAAATCTAATCTAAATGGAAATACAACCTCATTAAAAACAACAAGAGGCTTTATTTATAGTAGGTCTTCAACCTACTCTAGTTTTGAAGTAACCGAGCAACATGGTGCTATCCAGTGTAGTGTATAAAACTAACATGCACTTGATTCAAGTATCTTGGTTATTACAAAAGGTCCCAACCAATGAAAATTCAAATTCCCTAGATGGAACGTACACTTGGAGTCATAGGGAAGGACCATCTTTCCAACTAAAAATGTCTTATTTATAATGTTCCTATCATGGCATGCCTTCTGTCTTTCCTTTTCATTGACATACTAGGTGCAGGTGCATTCGAGAAGAGTGGAGTAAAAATTATGTGACCATAGGGATGGTGGTAAATCATGTAGGCATTGAACCTATAGTCTCTCACAAGTATGGATGTGATATGAAGTTGAATTCTTACTATTAAATTCAAAAAGGTGCATAGGTACATCTTTCTGACTAAACCTGGTGGAAATGGTGATTCTCACCTCTTGCTATTCCAAAATGCTATCTTTATGTATCACCCACTAGCATGTTGTTTTCCTAAGTAAGGTATAGAAAAACATGTTTCTTCTATCTCCTTCATTATTCCACTGAGCCTCCATGGAGCGTAAGAATTTTTTGATCTTCCCTTCACCAGTATATCTTAGTACCTAAGAAGATCCTCAACACCTCACCATGCACGACCTGATCATCCTCATGACTCACCCTTTAACTTCATGCTCGACCATCTCGTACATTTCATGAGACTAGTTATCACAAGGAACACTAGTAGTGTAACTTACAGATAGCATGCCTTCCCACCGAAGAATACCTTCTTTTGATGTTTCTACATTTTGTAGATCACGTAGTCTAAGCATAGAATTAATTAAGCTCTTCTTCACTCATGGGCTCAATATAAGGCTCCAACTTCTTTTCAAACATAAGTATAATCAATCACTCGTTTTTTTTCTCAAAACTAATGTATCTCTTGTTAAAGCACAAATAAACATTATTTTCATAACACAAGGGTCACCCAAGTAATAATATAAAGTTGTTTGCTTTAGAAAGATCCAATACCTCAAAGTCCCTAGTAAACTTAGCTTCGTGAATAGTGATGGATGCATCCTTTAGTACCCCAATAGGAGTAGCCTTAGTTTTGTTTTCCATGTATAGAGAATTCAAAGATGGCCGCAATTTAAGTCTCCCAATATGATTCCATGCTTCTAGAGTAAATACATTTACCTCAGTGCATGTATCTATCAAGGTATTTCTTACTAACCAACCATCAATAACTGCATCTAATGTGATCTCCTTGTCAAATTTGTGGTCATGAGGTGGTAGATTTACATGAAGTATCTACCTCTCATGCTGAAATACAGTATGTGATACCTTCTCTCGAAGCCATTCCCATAGAAAAGGGATGATATTTTCATGGCACAACATTTTACACACCTCTTTTAGGTCACCCACATATTTATGCAGGAGATCAACATTATTTGCACATTATCTCTCACATGCCTATTATTTTAAGCAATTTATTTAACCCTGTAAATCTCTAATGACTCCCATGGTCCCTTGGTAGACTTCCTTCTGATGTGCCACATCTATATACTTCACATGTATCACTTCCTCCCTCATGATAAGTGAATTATCCTTCAGAGGCTCACGTGCACATGTTGCCTCAACACACATTGTAACCAACATGGGTTACAATTCTGGATCAGACATCTTCTTAGGCATCCATTGATTAGAATTCATGCATTACAACTTGATCATCCCCATGCCCTTGTTGTTATTATTCTTACTGATGTGCTTATATAGATCTAGGAAATCCTCTAATTTATGCTAATTCCCATACCATGAGCAAGCTTTATTTTGAGGGAAATCTCATTGGTAATGATCAGGTGACCCATAATATAACAAGTTCCTCTAGAAAACCTATCTCCACCAACACCATGACCTCTACCACAATATCCTCCTCAGAAGCCTCCATTTCTATTATCTCCATTATTGTGCCCTTAATTATGTTATCCTTGTCATTCCTTGGACCCGCTAGCCACAATAGTCTAGCATACTCTTGTTTTAATGGATTTATGAATGTGGTTAATCAGTCTGCAGTATGTGGTGTCAATAGTATGGGACATGAAAATATTATAGTACATGGACACCTTCTTCTAAATCATGCACTATAAAAGAGGGAAATCACATACATTATGGTTCAGGTGACATACTTCACTATCTAATAGAAATGCACAAACTAAATTTCACATATAACTATCCTTTGTGTGTCCCTCCACTTAACAATCTATGAACCATATACAACTACACATTTCATTGTTGAAATCTAAGCATCTAAGAATAGAATAACTACAATATCAATGCTTCCATCTACCTTAGTGTGCAAACCTTCTTCCAAAATTTGCATGGATCAATATATGTCTTATGAGATAAAGATATTGTAAATGGAGTAAATAATCCCCCAACAAACCACTGCAAATGATGAATTTAATTAATATCATAAGACAACTTTAACAACAGAGTATTAAAACGCATGTCATACTCCCTCAAGCTTTTAGACAAACCCTACTTAATATCCTTGTGTGCACAAATGCTATGTTTTTCAAATTCTGGTGTGTGAAACTTAGCCAAAAACGTTGTTTACAAAACATTATAGTCCACCAAAGTCTAATGTGGGTCATACTTCCTATACAGACTATGTGCACACCCCTAAAGTGTAATGGAAAATTTATTCACCTTCCTATCAAAAGTGATAATTCATTTAGCACACCATAACAGTTCACACTCATGCATATGATTTGCTGCATCTTCAATCCCTCTATACTCTAGTTAATGAAGAGACATATCATAGTACACTTAAGGGGTCAATTACACTTGTTGTTGAGGCAAAGGTTGTGGTCATTGTCGACAAGATACAAAACTAGAACCTCCTCCTCCGTGTGGTGGCTAACATGATTGACCTGATCCTCCCATGCCCCCTACTATGGGTTGTGAGCTATGGTCCAGTCAAAAAAATTCCTTGTGTTTTAGTAATATAACTAAACTTGACACCTCTATCTACATGTTCGTAACTCCTACTAAAGTACTACCAATGGTATTTGCACCAACACTTTGTGCCTATGACACACCTGAAAATAATCCTCCATAGGTACTCCTAAACAACGAGGCTGATTGAAATGCCTTGGGTGCACTACTAACTTGATCTCCTGAATTCAATGCAAAGTGATATCTACCCATCTCTTCTTACTTACTTACACTAGCCTACTTTTTAATGACTACCTTTGGATCTAGAAAACCAAGAGTAAGTGCTAGGTAGCTAGGTGGGATCATATGCATGCATGCAGTTCTCACTCTTTCCTCTGACACACTCTCATATGAATCCAAAGTTTGGAGAGTATGATGTTACATCTCCCCATCTTCCATGAGAGCTTGAAAACTTTCATGATCCATCCTCTTCCTCAACTCTAGTTCCTCCTTAATCTCTCATGAACATACCTGTCCCTCTCTCGTGCTTCATTAAAATTTGGCTATATTTCCCTTCTCTTTATTTTTTCTACCAGATCCTTCATCTTTCTCTACACCAAATATTTCCCTTGCATATGGTGGGGATTTAGCTAGCCATGGGTATGATTTTTAAATTCAGTTCTACACTAAAAATCTTTATCAATAATGGTATAACGTGTAAGTAAGATTCTCTGGGATCACGCAAGAATCTAAATTTAGCTTCCTCTGGACATAAATACGTAGAAATAACATACTCCAATATATAAATATGAAACAATCCACCCCATAAACGATCTAGAACTCTAATCCACTCCACATATGCATGAAAAAGAGTCTAGTAATCCTCTTACGTCCAAGGTATCAGTCTAGGACACCAACACTTCCCTAAATCATATGTTACTTGTCACTTGTATAATTCTACTAGAAATAATATGAAGAATGTATCATAGAACTCGTGATAAATATTCTCTTCCACCCACCATCTTTCATTCAAATCAGTTCAAGTACTATATCTCTGTATAAACTAATTATGACCATCCTCTACCAAATTCTCAATGCTCACAAAATTTAATCAATATGCCATTAGTATGCAATATCTTGAAAAATAGTTCAAAAATAGGTCTTGAATACGGAACCAAAATTTAGTCTTTTATTTTCTCAAACAATTGCTAAACACACTAACACCTCATTCAGTAAGGTACCAATGGTCACACGAAGCGTGTAAAGCTACCAAGTCCCTCCTTTGTGTTTGTTTGTCAATATGTTAGCATATATATCCATAATAATCACTATCAAAGAAAAAATTCAAGTATAGAACATTACATTCACCATGTCATGAACCGTATATAACCAAGAAGCATAAAAAAATAGATAACAAATAATGTCAATTGCACCATGTATTCACCATACATAGATATATTAATAATCATAACCCATCCTCCATAATCCATTATAAAAAAGTCTTACATAACAAAATATGAATACACATGTATACCAAAGAGCTGGAACATGAAGAGGTATTAAACCCTAATCCATAACCTTGCATAAAAATAATCTCAGCACTCAAACATGAAAAAAGGGACATGGTACCAAAACAATGACATACCACAGATATATATAGGGGTGGGGACTTTCCCTTCAACACCCATGCACTCTCAAAATAGACTACATACATGCTTTACATCAGCTAATAATAGTTTATCCTATAAATATAAATTTATTTAATCCTGTTAATATCTCAATCCATGTATGAACCTTCTTCTTTTTCCTACATGTGATTTATCTAAAAATAGCATTGTCTCTACCGCCAATTCACCATTCCTTCATCCTTTGCTTATTCAGTACTCTATCTTTCTTTTTCTAGTTTTATCCCGTAACTACAAAATCGGCCAAGTCCTGGAATATTCCTTCCTGTGTGTGAGCCTTCCTTACACCACTTTACTAGTCCTCACATGCTCTCATGCACCCCACTTGCACACCTCATTTATATCGCATTCTATTCATACTTAGCCATTTTTCAAGTCCAACACTTCTTGATGCTTAAAACCTACTAAAATAAACAAAGATCCTGACTAGCTCCCAATGTGTTCAACGATACTTCTCTTGAGCAGAACAAGCACTACTTTTTTAGCATGCATATTTCATCATGAAAAATCCCACCACATAATGCTAGAAAACACTTCTTCCTCAATCTTGAGACATTACTACTCATATCATAGACCACATATATAGGGAAATTTAAACACTTCATGCTAAGAGAATCAATGAAAAAATAAGATTCTTGTCTCCATTTATGACTTTCTTCATCATGATATGCTAGAAATGACTATATATTACATACCTTAAACTTCCAAACCTTAGTAAGATCAATCAACACTCGTAGATATAGCTTTAAGGGTTTTCAAATTAGTTCATCTTGTAAGAAATTATACATGAGATCTTTGTACTCTTCTTACTCATATTCATCTAGTCTACATCTTCATGATTTTTCTCACTTTACCTAATCATAGTATTTCCATCACACCTGTAGTCCTCTTAGATCCTCATGCCACTCATATAGAAAAAAAAACATATTGTTCTATTATACCAATCTCCATCTCAAGAGACACATACCTATATAGGTCTCAAGACATAACTGTAGCTCAACTTATGCATATAAACCTGTCTACTACAATTTTCATATTTCTTGATCAAGAACATACCTTCAAAGCATTCATAACCACCTTGATGCTCATTATTTACAATATGACTTTACCTGCCCAATTTATCTAGATTGACACATACCTAAATAAGGTCTTAAGACACAATTCAAGGCTTAAAACATGATTCACACTATCTTTATGCACCATCTACTATATTGTTTTCCTTTCTGTACCTTCACACACCTGTAAACCCTAATTTCTATCTTGATATTCTATGTATATACACCCTAATCTCTGAGAAAAATTATTTCTTCATATTTATCCATCAATAAAAATTAGGGTACCCTGTAACTTTATAAAAACATAAAAACACAACTGTCTTGATCCTTTTGAGCACATAAACTACTCCACTTTTCTTCAAACTAGTTATCATGAGATTGTACTAGCAACTATGTTTTCACTATATACTACATACTCAGATCTTCTCGTAGCATATCCTTGTGCATATCATATTATTAAAACTTTTTTATTGCCTTTAAGCCACCATACATCTTCTTAATGCCTGTCATTGCACAATAACACCATTACTAAATCAAGACAACATACAAATGATTGAAGCACATACCTTTACTTTTTCCTTCACAACTACCTTCTTAAGACTTATGGGGAAACATTCAAATAAAGACCTTTGCAATATTTCTATTAACACTGATTACACTAAATTTCAAAAATATCATACCTAAATTAGGTCACTGGACACAAATTTAGACAAACAATACTCTTTGTTAGCCTTCTACTACTCTACTAAGTCTTCGTGATTGTTGATAAATTCCAAACCATTATAGGACCATATTAGCACTCTACTTGCAATGATAAATTTACACATACCTTTTCATGACTATGCCAGTAATAGAGCAAACCTCTAAGATATCAACTTGCATTCTAGTCCTTGAGACATCTTCTCAAGTCTTCAAAATGACTATGCATGTACACTGCATACCCAGACATAAGCTCAACATATAACATACCCACAATCTTTATCCTCCCTCTATTGATCATACCTTACTTACAATAATCTAAAACCCATATAGTTTCCTTATAATAATATTCAAAATTCTTCATGTAGTCCTACCTTTTCAAACTTTCTTAACAGTTCTCTCATAACTATATTGAGTCTCCATCATAACTTAAACCCTATAAACACTTCAAACATTCTTAAAGCATAAAAACATATGGACTAAACCCAATAAAATCACCAAACATACCTAAATTTCTCACATATAGTTTCAAAAACCTTCACAAATATTTTTAAGGCTCATGAACCATTGCAATATTGCTTCAGGATAGTGACTAAAAATAAAGACAAAAGTACATACCTTGCAACTTCATGAGTCAAGTCAAAATATTCCCATGCTTATTCTAACTGATGAATGTCTTCATGAAGCCTAATAAAGACACACCATGCTTCTTAGGGAATTAAAACCCCATGAACTTTGGACATTCCTAGATTTCCATGTCTTTTTCAAGTAATTTACAGTCATGAGGCTCATAGATTGACTGTAGTGACCTCTTTGTATTCTTAAGCACTTTAGGCTTGATGACTGCATCATTTTAATTTTCTATATGAATTGATAACTGTTGATGGCAAATCACAGCGCCCCTAAATGTCTGCAACTAGATGGGTTAAGACTCTCAGTGTGATTGCATAACATGGAGCTTTTCCTAAGTGTGGGACATTGTGAATCGGGAAAGCTCTCCGGATGAAGGCCGGTTCCTATTCCTCTATTCAGATGCACAAATAAAAATGCAGAGGGTTTACTTGAAAACCTAATCTAACTTTCCAAGGAGACAAGGTAAGAAGATGCATAAAAATAAACATAAACTAGCAAAGGTGATGCACTGAGGAGTGAAGAAACACCTGTCTTGCCAATAAACACAAACCATTAAAATGCAATGCAAGATCATGCACAGATAGCTGGATTTGAAGTGAAATATCAGGGAGGATGCAAATGAACATAGAGAGGGTTGAGAATCATCCACGGACATGCATTATTTGCTCCAAAGATTGATACAATACACTACAAAATGCCAAGAGGCAAAGTTGCATTACAATTTTAGATGGGAGGTTTGAACTCCATTCAAATTCACTCATTTCCAAAGAGAAGAAGGGAGGGGAAAAACAAGAATTTCCAACCTTTAGAAAGAATCCCCTCCTTACAATTTATAGGAAGAATGAGAGAGGGAAGAGAGAGGAATTCCAAATCTACCCCCAACTAGAATCTAGATTGTATTTAATTCATCTCATTATGGCGGTAGGTGAGAACCCTAACAAACCCAAAAAATGGAAAATAGTATTTTGCATTTTTGAAGACCTTGTTCTCACCCAATTAAAGATATCCAGTCGTAGTTGGAAAGAGGACCTTGTAAGATTTCCAAAAAGTTCAACCTTGCGTGAATCTAAGCTCCCTGTGAAAATATGCGTCAAGGTTTGCTTTCTATCAGGTTTGGGGTGTCAATGCTCAAAATGTTGCGCCTCCTGAAGATGTACCTTGGTGCATCCATACTCATGTCAACATAATATTAAGTGTGCAATAGGCACTAAAAATGTGGTGTCGACATCTTCTGATATGCGCCTCCAACCTGCGCCAGGGTGTAACTTTTTTCATGTCGACATCTTCTGATGTGCGCCTCCAACCTATGCTCAGGGCGCAACTTTTTTCGCATGTTGAAATCTTCTAATGTGTACCAAGGTGACTGGTGGCACAAATAAATGTTGGGTATTGAGTTTCTTTGATTTCCATATTCTTTTGTTTGTCTATATTTACTTGGGGAGGGAGATATATACAACAATAACATGTACTCTTAGAGATTTATAACATCTGATTTGTTCTCTTTCATGGAAAATAATAAACTAGGACTTGCAGACACATTAGGACTCACCTTGAATTTTTCTTGGTCCATTTCTACATCATATTTATGATCTAAATTTTGGACAAACTTGATTATTTTAGGATCCTTCATAACCTCACCAATAGGATTTTATTTCATGATAGGATTGAATGACTTATATTCCTTCTTCATATTAGCATGATCTGACTTCTTGAAATTCTTCACTTCAGACCCTTGATCTACCTTGGAAGATGATTCATCTAAATTTTTGGACTTAACATGATCAATCCTTACTAAATTAGGTATCCATACCAATATTATACTCTTCTTATGAATTCTGGGAGATCCATATACCTTGTTAGGTTTTCTATCTATGTTATGACAAAATTTAGCAATGTGTCCCATATTTTGACATCTATAAAAAACACATTCTCTTTACTGAGTACTCTTATTTATTACCCTGCAATCCTTTACAATATAACCTATTTTCCTTGTACTACTTGAAATATCATCATCATATGAGGTCTGATTGTCTATATCCACCTTTTAGAAACCTATACGAACCTTCAATACTTTGACCAAAAAAATAACATAGCTTGACCATCTTTGTGATTCGAGGATCACCTCAAGTTGTTAAGATTGCTTTAGAGAACTTTTTATAATACTAATTTTTGGAAACACAACCACTGAGAGGGGAGTGACTTAGTGGGAATTAAAACATTCTTTCAAATTCACTTTAGCAATTCATTAACCATTCATCAACTTAACCATTAATCACTAACCATGCAATCAATAACCATAACTAATCATTCACTTTATCCATTCATTAATCATTAACCATACATTAAATAACTACAAATGAGCCTAAGAACATGCTTAAACACCTCAGTTAAGCATCTAACTAATATAGTTCAGCCATCATAAGGAATATTAACTTAAAAAACCATAACAATATCATGATCACATCATACATAACAACACTTATGCCAGAAATACCATCTACAAGACATATTCATCCATTAGGACTCAAATAGGCCAAATGACACAAAACATATCCTTCGCCGAAACATAACCTTCTTGAGATAACATGGAATACTATAAACATATCAAACATATTATACATGTTTTCTAATACTTATACCAACCTCCAACAAGATTCTAAAACTCTACAACACCATCTAATGACACCACTACAAGGAGAAACTCTTCTCATGAGGTCTGTGACCTACAAAAATAGTCCTCAAAGATGAAGCTCAAAATCCAAAAAAACACCTCAAACATGAAATTGTGATATATCACTTAAAATATCATGACATCAAGGTCATCAAAAACTTCATTAGACAACACAACTTAGAATTTAAATTCCCAAGAACATCTCTGCAACCAAGAACACATAAACTGTCCAAAACTGCTAATCCATTTCAATTGGATTGATTAGGCCCTTTCAGAATTTACTTCCACATACCTCAAGGGGATCAACCATGATCTGAAACAACCATATAAATATATAATGACTTACATAATTCCTCAAAAATCAGTTTTTTCAATAGGTCTAATGAAAAAACTTGAGAGCACTATCAAATCTTGCTTTAGAAACTTGCTAATTAACTATGTTGACTCCACTTACTGTCAAGTCACCTACATTGCACCTGGAAAAAGCCTTGAGAGGTTCCTCAAATGGACCTAATATCATCATAAATAGCCCACTACCACCCTCTCATTATGTGTAAGAATGACTTCTAAACATTCTAACATAACACTATTGTACCTATTGTTTAGGATTAGGAGTTTTAGAACTCCTTAGCTTATTGACGCTATCTTGCTTTGTCTTTTGCATTTCACTTACACAACATAGAGTAAATGGGAAGAACCATTGGCCTATGAATGCCATTTGGTGAGATCCCATTCTCTTAAATACCATGAAGACTGATTGTTTAGATCCTTATTAGGCATCAGTTTGATTAAGCTTTCAAGAATAGAGGTTAATTACATTTTCTAAGTTTTCCTTGTTGTGTCACTTTCAAACTAATGCATGCAAAGTAGGAATCCTTGTTTATTTCTTAACCGATGGTCCATTAATCAATATTTGCACAAAGCTTTGGGGGTTCTTGAGCGTATCTTGGACCACACATTCGATAGCTTAACCTGAGACACCTTTCTTTCAAGTCACACTGCCGAATGGAGGGAATGCGCCATCATGAGTGCATGTTCCAATAGAAATGGTTACAGTGACAATGGGGATGCTGTCCATCTCCGACATA